>LOEQ01000421.1:487627-501452 GCA_001685075.1 Bramus lutescens | reverse complement strand
CTTCATGGCAGGCAGCTCTCTGTCTCTGCCTCCTTTCTCCCAGCATTCTGTTCTGTCTATTCTGCCTTTCTAAGCTGCTGTCCTATCAAAAGGCCAAGGCAGTTTTCTTTATTCAACCAATGAAAGCAACACATAGAAGGAAGATCCTCCTACACCAATACTGTATACATAATTAGTATTTTAAAAAAACCATCAAAGTGTTGCTGGAGACACAAAACTGCAGGTGTCCCAGGTGAGCTGGCCTAGGGGGACATGATGTTGATTGAGTCAACTGCAGAAACAGAAAAATGGAGGAAAGTCTCCAAACACGGTCAGAATAGGTAGACAGATGGACAGACAGCAGTTCAAGTAGGTTATCTCAAGCAGTGAGGATGGAGCTGAGCCCCAGCCTCAGATACAGTCAGGAATTTTCTGACTGTGGGTTGTCTGAGACACATTTTGAGCTGTCAGATAACAAGTGAATGGGGACATCAGCATGCAACATCAGATTCCCCCCATCTCAATGTCACCATCACCACACAATGTCAGATACCCCCATCTCAATGTCACCATCACCATGCAATGTCAGACCCCACCATCTCGATGTCACCATCACCAGGCAACGTCAGATCCCCTCCCCTCCCCATCCTGATGTCACCATCACCAGGCAACATCAGATCCCCTCCCCTCCCCATCTTGATGTCACCATCACAACACATCAGATACCCTTCCCTCCCCATCCTGATGTCATCATCTTTTCTCAGTATCGCAAAGCTGGTGACCAAGCCCTTAGCAAAAGGATCACACTACCACAGTAACAATGACAAACTGCCATTCCCATGGCATGTGGACCCAAGACTGGAGTACTTCAATTGTCCTGTAACTACCCTGGTTGCATCTAATATATGCACAAAGTGCGCATTGCCTATGAAAAAAATATGTTACAGTGGTTACAGACAATATAAAAATCTGCGGTGGTACAATCAGCATTGTGACAATTTTAAATGTTTGATAAAATTCTTGGTACTTCAGGCTCTTGTGTCATCATTGTCCAAAAACATGAACAATGTTCTTCCTCTGCAGAAAAAACATCGTTGACCCAGAAGACCCCCGATGTGCCCGGTTAACGCTCACTGGCCGGATGATCACAGTGCCACCAGGGGAGTTAGAGTTCGCCAAGCAAGCCATGTTTTCAAGGTATGAAGGTGCTTTAAAATTGGTCTCCCTGAAGCCAAGTATGGTGGTGCATGTCCGGCATTTGGAAGGCAGAAAGGCAGAAAGATTCAGAATTTTAAGCCAGTCCGGACTGCACAGTGAGTGAATCCAAGACTAGCCTATGCTACATAGTGAGACTTTATCATAAAAAAAATACAGCAAAAAAAGACCTGTTTGTCCCAATATAGACAAGAATAAGTGGATGTCAGAGATGGTGAAGGAATGGTGTTTACTGGCCCACTCCTCTTGGCTTGCTCAGTTGGCTTTTATACTCCCCAGGACCAACCTGCATAGGGATGGCACCACCCACAGTGGGCTGGGTCTTTCTGCATCAATCATTAATTAAGAAATTGCCCATAGGCCAATCTGATGGAGGAATTTTTCTCCATGGAAGTTTCCTCCTCCCAGATGACCCTGGCTCTTTTCATACTGGCGATAAAACCAACCACCACGTGTGCCTTGCCATGAAAGCAACTGAGCCTTTCTCGCCCTACCAGTGCCACAGACATGCTCGGACATCTCTATCAAGACCATGGTGGCATTTGTTTTGTTACAGGTGTCCTTCTAATTTGCTGTTGGTCCTTGACTTATGTTTATAACATCTTTAGATGTGAAGAAAAATTTTTTAAATAAAATTGGGGGAAAAAAACAGACCAACTATAGCCCCTGCCTCCAAATATATTCCCATGCATTTGGAAGGCAGCTGTCAGTATAGCAATGGGAAGACAGAGCTCCCTGTCCACACTGCCTGGCTCTCAGCTTCCTGCAGGATTGGAAATCTCTCCAGGAGGAGATGCATTCACGGGCTCGCCCTTCTGTTACTTTTCATACAGAAACACACAAGGTCTTTCTTGATGCTTCCCATTGGCAATCATCAGCAATCGCTGAGCACTGACTAGGACCAAATGCTAGGGAGCTGTGCACTTGCTTCTTACTCCCCATGCAGCCCTGTGATGAGCATCATCACCTTCACCCACACGACAGGTGAGGAGATACCTATAGACGCAGCATCAGCATCTGAACTCATCCGCTATGGAACTGGGATTAACACCTCAGAGCCTGGCTCCAAAATAGAGCTCTTAGCCCCTCTTTATAGAGACCATAGCTCCTGCCTTGCTAAGGCTCCCCAAGCCCCTGCTCCCCAACCCATCAGTGTCTACATTTTTGGGGGGTGTTGAGCCCAAATCAGGCCTAAAGGTGGGAAATCCCTGGGGCTGGCTGAGATGCACTGTTTCACTAAAGTCTTCTCCCTCTGCTTCTGCAGGCATCCAGGGATGAGAAAGTGGCCCCGCCAGTATGAATGGTTCTTCATGAAGATGTGGGTAGAGCACATCTGGCTTCAGAAGTGGTATGGGGGTGTCGCAGACATCCCAAGGGAGGAGTACTTCAAAGCAGTTCCCAGGAAGGCCTGACAGTAACACAAAAGTCCTGGGCTTTGCATAAAAGTGAAGATCTTTGAAGTGAAGAAGCCAGACAGTCACTGACTGCTGTCTCTTTGTTGAAGAGTGCCTAGCCGCCCTGTCATCCTGCAGCAGAATGAGAAAGGATGAACAGGGAACCTTAGGCTGGACTTCAGATTCACTGGAGTGGTCCTTCGTGGATCCACCATTCATACAGGCACTTCACTTAGAAAGATTTTGTTTATGCTGTACTCAATCCAGACACACTCATTTGGAAACCATGATTGTCAAAAGGGAAGTGGTGGTTGCTGTTTCTTTCTTTCAAAAAAAATTAATGATTGTATGTACCACGTTATTGCTTTGTATCATGAGAACATCGTGTTACTTACTATCCAAAAGCAATGCTTTAAATGGAAGCTCATTGCATTCAAAGAGCTAAATGTGCACCACATTTGAGTTGCTGTGGGTTCAGGGCAAGGTAGAAGGTTTTCTGTCTGAAGGTTACTCACTAGATGTCACAGAATTGCCAATGCATTTTCTAGAACATATTGGTCACTTGGGGAGCCTTTTTCCCCCATTGTAGTATAGCAGGTGGAGGAAGAAGGTGCAGCTTTGCACACGCCCTGTTCTGGATGAGCAGACCATTAGCGAGAATGGGGTAACCTTGGCATGGTGCTTTCCAGGTCCCCACTGTTAATATTTCTGGTAGAAAGTGCCCCTCTACCATTCATGAGATGCGACATCCAAAATAGGAAGCACCTCCTTCCACATGATGTAGTAAAGACAAGGGAGAGAGTCAATAGAGAAAGCAAAGGCCATGTGCAAGAGAAGGACCTCTCCTGGGGGTCTACTCACTGCCCAACCCTGGGCCAGACCCTCAACAGAAGTGGCCTCAGTTAAGCTCCACCCAGGAAGATGTGTGTCCTTAGTGTTCCTTTCAGACAGGGAGGCTGAGGCTCAGAGAGGTCCAATAGGTATCCCCAGCTCAGATTCCTGAATTCACTGCACATAAAGAATGGGGTGCTACCTCCACGTTTTCCAGTTTTAAAATGAAGGAGTTACTGAAACGCACAGGTAGTCATCAAGCTGGGATTGTGATTATAAAGGAGAATGACGAACTTGCCTGGAGGTCGCTTGTCCCTGCTGGGGGTGTCAGGGGTGCAGGGGTAGGGAGCACACTTTGAATTTTTTCAAAAAATCATTTACAAGAGTCCCTGGCGTTTAGAAGATGCTCGACTGAAATTATGTGCTTACCTGAGGCCTGATTGAACCAAAGCATGCACCACCAAGGCCCGAAAGGATCTAACAGTATTCATGCTTTCTATCTTTCCATAAAGGGAAACTCTCTTTAGTGGATCAGGTATGTTATATAACTTAAAATGACATTACTAATGTAGAAAATATACACATTATTAAAACAAAGCAATTTTGCTTAACAAAATAAGACATAAACAGTGTTTCTGTTGCCAAAATATTTTTAAGTACTCCTTACTAGGAACCTAGTAAGCTGTACAATTTTTTTATTTGACTCAATCCAGCTCATAAGAGTTCCCAACAATCATTATTTCTAATATGTAGTCATAGGGTAGCTTTGCTAAAGATATCTTCTATTTCAAGTTTAAAATTATTGCTACTCCCAATTTAGAATAAGATAGGAAGGGTGCTGGATGAGCAAACACATGTTAAAGGTACTCCATAAATCAATCTCAAATAACAATCCCTGAAGTATCACTGCTTCCCAGGCTGAATTACTGATATTTGTTTGTTAGCCTGTACAATAAGGTTCCTTTTATGGATGGTGCTTCAAAGCTTTGAAGAGCAGGTTCCGCTTAGAAACACCATAAATCAAAACTACGAGAAATGACATCTGAATAGACCAGACAGCAAGAACAATATTGAAAGCTCATGGGTTTGAAACAGAATTTACACTGAATTGAAATATGTAGGAATTAGAAGTTTTAGAAATAGCAATAAGGCAAGAAAAATTGAATGCAAACAAAGTGGGAAGAAAGAAAAAAAATATTCTTATTTTCAATGACATGATTATCTACACAGACAATTGCAAATAATCCACTTTTAAAAAGTCAATAAGCCAGGGTTGGAAGATGGCTCAGAGGTTAAGAGCACTGGCTGCTCTTTCAGAGGTCCTGAGTTCAATTCCCAGTGACCACATGGTGGCTCACAACCTTCTATAACGAAATCTGATGTCCTCCTCTGCTGTGCAGGCAGAACATTGTATACAGAATAAGTAAATAAAATTTTTGAAAAAAAAAGTCAACAAACCTAAAGGACACAGGAAGGTCTTAGGATACAAGGCCAGCACACAAAATTCAATCCAATTTCCATGTATTAAAAAATCAGACAAAATTAAAAGTGTATACAGTCCCTTCAAAGAAAGTTAAATATTTGGGGTATAAAGTTAACAAATTATGTGTGGGGTCTATATGACAAAAAAATATTTTTAGTGCTAACAAAAGTAATGAAAGACTTAAACAAGTAAGATGTACCATGTTCATGGATTAGAAGACACAAAACAGAGTTGAGATCAATTCTTCTTAACTGGGCTCTAGATTGGATTCATTTCTATGTAAGCCCCAGCAAAATTTTAGTAAACATATGTAAGCTTACTATAAAAGTTGTATTGTAGAATAGGAGTATAGCTCAGTGGCATAGCATTTGCCTAGCATGCACAAGGCCCTGTTTAATCCCAAGCACCACACACGCACACAGATAGTTACATATTCCAAGGTGTGTAGTCTTTGAAATAGTTTTTAAAATTCTTTTAAAAAGAGGACAAGTAGGAGAAATCCATCGAACCAATAGGAAGATCTATCGTATATCAATACTATTCAAGATAGTTTGTTTTTAATAGAATCATGGATGCATAGATCCATGGGACAGAACAGAGAATCTAGAAATGGATCGAGTGTGGTGCATTGAATTTTTGTTTGTTTGTTTGTTTTTCCTAGACAGGGTTTCTCTGTAGCTTTGGAGACTGTCTTGGAACTAGCTCTTGTAGACCAGGCTGGACTCAAACTCACAGAGATTCACCTGCCTCTGCCTCCTGAGTACTGACTGGGATTAAAGGTGTGTGCTATGATTGTCTGGCTGAATTATTTTTTTTTACAAAGGTACAGAGGTTTAACATTCAAGGACAGCCTTTAACAGTTGTGATAGGGCATGTGGACACCATAGTGAGCCCTGAGCTAACCTCAAACCTTACATAAAAACTATGTCAGCGGAGCTCAAGTGTGTAAGCACATGAATGTGAAACTACTATGCAATAGAAAGAACTAGAAAACTTCAGGAACAAGGGCTCAGCAGGGTGTTTTTGCACTTAATAACAATAGCACAATCCATCACAGGAAATTTTGATAAGTTAGACCTATTAAAATACAAATGTTTGGTTATACAAAGGACTCTGTTAAGAGGATGAAGAGACAGATGATGGTGACAGAATGTCTGCAGACTACACATCTGGCCAAGGGCTAGCATTGAGAATATATACAAATGTGTAAAAGAGACAGATAGTGATATATGCTGTGCTGTGACCATCAGACAGAACAGGGACTGGAAAGCCACTTGGCTGTTTCCTAAAGCACTAAATTTGCAACTGTCTACCAACCAGAAACTGAATATTGATCCCACAGAAATGAAAACGTGTTCACACAAAGATTTATGTAATAGAGGCCAGGAGGATAGTTCAGCGAGGCTCTTACCAGGCAACTCTGCTGACCAGAATTCAATTCCTGAAACCCACCTAAAACAGTAGAAAGAGAGAACTGGCTTCACAAGGTTGGCCTCTGACCTCCTCATGCACATTGCTGTATAACACACACACACACACACATACACACAAAAAAAATTAACCAAACACTTCCACATGAAATATCCAACATTAGAAAACTGGAATCAGATGGACGTGGTGGTACACATCTTTAATACCAGCACTTGGGAGGTAGAGACAGGCAGATCTTTGTGTGATCAAGGTCAGTCGAGTCTATGTAGCAAGTTTCAGGACAGCCAGGACTACATAGAAAGACCTTGTCTCAAAACATAGAGAGAGAGAGAGAGAGAGAGAGAGAGAGACTCTCTCCTGAAATCAACTAGATGTCCATTAATCTGGTGGCTGGTAAGACAAATAGCAGAATATCTATGCCATAAGAATACTACTCAGTAACATAAAGGAGCTAATTATTAATACAATCAGTAGCTTGAGGAATCTGCAGAAAATTGTGATAAGTGATTAAACAAGCCGTGAGAGTGTTCACTTTATTTAATTCCATTCACGTAACATTCTGAATGCCGGGAGTTTTCTGGAAGGGGCATGGAATAAGACAGGCGAACATAACTTGAACGTGACTGTAAGAGGATAATGACAGATTCTTGACCTAAGTCAATATTAAATTGGGGAAACTGGGTAAAATGAACATGGGACCTCTTTGTATGATTTCTTAAAACTGTATCTGAATCTTTAATTATCTACAACTATCTCAGCATCTGCAGTTGCCTCAAAGGGAGAATTTAATGAAAAACTTGCTGAAATAAATTCTTTATGCCATCTCGCCTGTGAGTCCCTAACAAAATGAAGAACATAGCAAAGAGCCACATATCAACACCTAGCAGAAAGGAGACATGTCTTTTGTTAATCACTGATCTACACATTTGTGAGAGACATGTAACCCTTCTTCTAAAAGCTTTTTAAATGTATTTAATTTAGTGCTGAACAGAAATTACTAAGAACCTGATGGAGCTGGGGTATAGCCCAATGGAGCACTTATATAGCATGAAGTACTAAGAGTGACTTCAACATCATGAAAAAGAAAATTGGATGAATGTGCTGTCCAGATTTTCTGTGGGACATTTACGAGAGATGAATGTCTTCAAGTTTCTAGTATATACTTGTTGAATAAGTGTGATAAGTAACTGAGGTTTGTAAATAAGGTTCTCTCACTATATTAGCAGCAACCATTTTCTCATTACCAAGAGGGGTTAGTCTTTGCTTCCTCCTAATGAGACATCTAAAGTAAACCAAGACCCCTATATGTTTGTCATGGCCTCCAACGACTATGGCGCTGGTGTGTTGTGAAATTCTGTTGCTGTCGATGCCCACACAGTACATATTGACTCTTGGTGACTGTTGTTTTAGGATTGAAATGTGTTCCTGAAATTGTTCCCCAAAGCCTTATATTTCATCTTTAATAACATAGCTGTTACCAGTGAAGTATTTATTGATGGCAAAATCTCTAGAATACCTTATTGATGTTTGTTTGATTGCAATATCAAGTTGCTTATAGGAAACTTCGTTATAACAGTTATAGTTTGCCTGTCTTGTGTAAGGCGTGTGGAGCACGGTCTGTCTTCACACTAGGTATGGCTGCCTGTTTTGTCAAAAACTGTTTCGTTCTCAATACAGTTTCTGTGCTTGCCTGTGCTTTCCTAACTGTGTCGGGATATTTGTGCATAGTCTTTTATATGAACTATTATAAATTAACATTATTAGATTCCTAAGAAAACAGAGGCTACTACAATGCAGCCGCTGAAGACTGTCCAGCAGAAAGGAAAGAACGAGCAGGTGTCTTTTGTTAGGACCTTTTTTCTGCTGAGACTGAGCTTGCTGTGTTGCCCAGGCTGATCTCAAACCCCTAGGCTCAAGGTGGAACTCTCACGGCTTGCCATGGGTCCTGGCTGCTATGACTTCATGAGGCTCTGAGTTACACAAACTTTATTTCCTGACTTAGAGGTACCACTGTAAATACTGTTTGAGGACCCATTCCTAACAGAGGAGCTGTGGGCAGTTGACCGCCATTCTTCTTTGGGGGCGTGGACCACTGGTTGGACCCACAGAGGTGAACATATGGGCTGCACTACATGGGTTTAGGGGGCTTTTCTTTTAACTAAACAAAGAGGGCATGGAATTGAGAAGTGGACTGGAGGGTTGGATATAAATCCCAGGGGAGATGAAGGGGGAAAGCTGGGGGGGGAATATGTCTTTGTAACACATACTAAATTGTCAAATAATAAAAAATATATAACTAGAGATGCTGCTGTAGCCACAGTCTATGTTTCCCATTCTTGAAGGAGTTACCAGTTTTTTGTTTTGATCGTGTGTGTGCATGTGGCATACTCTATATATAGTCATGTAGATATGTTAGTGCGTGTACATTTGCATACAGGTGTGAATGCTTGTATGTGCATGTGCAGGCCAGAAGTCAATGTCAGTTGTTTTCCATGAATGCTCTCCACTTTAATTTTTTAGGGGTGTGTGTGTGTGTGCTGATTGCACATGTGTACATGTGTATATGCAGGTATGCACACCTGGACATGTACACAGGATCGGAGGAGGACATCAAGAGTCTCACTCTCTCACTCTTCACCTTATTCCCCCCAGAGACAGGCAGGGTCTTTCACTGGGACCACAGCTGGACTGTGATAAGCTTAGTGATACTCCTATCTTGACCCCCTACAGACATGGGGTGGCAAGTATAAGGTCTTGAGCATGGCCAAGATTTTTACATGGGTGCTGGGACTTGAACTCAGGTCATTGTGTTTGCAATAACAAACACTTTTACTGGCTGAGCCACTAACTCGGTCCCCCACCACTTTATTTTTAAAGACAAGGCGTCTCAATAAGCCTAGAGCTTCCTGATTTGGCTAGGCTGGTTACACACTGAGAGCCAGGATTCTGCCAACCCTGGTTCTCCCAGTACTGGGTTTACAGACAGTGTGCCATCATAACCCCCTGGTACTCGGAAGCTGGAGATTTAACCCCAGGTGCTTGTGCTTGGGTGCTAGGCAGACTGAGCCATCTCAGCCCCCGCACTTACTGTTTTTAGTACAACTGTTATTCCTATAGTCCAGGGCTCTTTACAAACTTAGGTGGGTTGTCTCCTCCTCGCCTCTATCTCAGCCCCCAATCCCTTGGCCACACTTGGGGCAGGCTTTCTTCACAACTGATCTCCCTCTGACCATGCATCCAGACTCTTCCTCCTTATCTCTACCCAGCCCCTGCTTTCCTGCTGCCCAAGCAGAGAGACTCCTCAGCATCCTCTCCCAATAACACCTATTCGAAAAGGTCAGCAACCGCAGAACAGGTGTACAATGGAGAGCAAGTCAGTGACCCTGCCCTCAAGACACTGCATTTTATAAAGACTAAGTAGGCCTCAGCCTGTGAACTTCAAACTCCATCAACTAAGCCCACACCCTCAGTGAATGCTACTCCTGGGATAGCTCCATAACACATTCCATCCCTGGATAAGTTCTGTATTTATTTCTCTGCTGAGATATATTCACAAGAACTAGCTCTCATTTTAAACCTGAGGTCCACATTTTAAGGTCCACATCTTTGACTGGGCATGCCCTCAGCAGATTCCCAAGAGAGCAGCCACTGCTTCTCCTCCTGCAGAATGGGTCTGTGTACAGGCAGAGCAGCGATAGTTAGATGAGGATGGGAAGAGGTGCAGGAGATAAAGGGGGCGATAAGGGGAGATTCTGGGAGTCTTCAGACTATTTCCAAGAGTGGGCCGTAGGCCGTATTATGGAAAGTATTAAAGATGAAAAGAAGCCGGGCGGTGGTGGCCCTCGCCTTTAACCCCAGCACTCAAGAGGCAAAGGCAGGCAGATCTCTGTGAGTTCGAGGCCAGCTCGGTCTATAAGAGCTAGTTTTCCAAGACAGGCACCAAAGTTACACAGAGAAATCCTGTCTCAAAAAAAAATACAAAAAAAACCCCAAAAAACAAAACAACAACAAAAATCATGCAGAGAAGCATTGACAAGCATTAAAAACTAACTTGAAAATGAGCAAAAGAATTATGTTTGAGGATTCGTGCGATGGTACACTAGGCATGCATGGAGAAGGAAGATGCTTTTACTGGCAAAAGTCATGAGTTACGTGGATACAGAGCCCACAGATATTGAAGACATCAGGTCCATGGAGGGCATGTCCTTTCATTGCTGTACAGACTGCTGGAAACCTTTGATTAGGGGAACCCATGAGGCTTGAGCAGCACTGGGACTTTGAAGGATACGCTGGTCAGGTGCTCAGAAAGTCTGGAAATGATCCTTTTCTGGGGCAGGTCATCCTCCCGCACACTTTGCGCTCTCCCAGCTCTGGGTTTCACTGGGCTCTGGTAAGAGCAACTTCGTTTTGGTAGCAACACTTTTCTCAAAAGGAAGGAAGCCAGCAATGCCAAGAAGCAGATTAAGAAACCAGCCCATTGGGACCGTAGCAGTGTGGGACAGCTGCAGGGGGAAGACCTGTACTTAAGCAAAGGTGAGAGCATAGAAAACCAGAAGATGTCGAAGACAGTGGCTGGGAAGGGCAGGGGCAACCAGATGCTGTGACCAGAGGTGGGGTGGTCCCTGCGGGAAGAAGAAGCTAGGCCAATTAGATCCTCTGGGCATCTCTACCCAGACATATGCTTATCAGCTATTACTAAGGGTAAAACAACACTATGAGCTTTAAAATATGGTGGTTGTTTTGGTTTCTTGGGTGAGTAATGGTTGGGGGGGGTGTTATTTTGGCTTGGTTTGGTTCTGGTGTTTGCTTGCTTTTGGATTTGTTTGTTTGCTTGCTTGAAACAGACTGGCCTTGAACTCACTTACATAGATGAAGATGACTTTGAACTTCTGACCTTCCCACTTCCACCTCACCCTGGGATTGTAGGCGTGATCCATCACACCCAGGTTTGTGTGATGCCAAGGGCTGAACTCAGAGCTTCATGCCTGCCTCATTCTATCAAGTTAGCTACATCACCGGTCCTAGGAATTGTCAAATAAAAGCCACTGAAGACTATTGTTTTGGACTGAGTTCCTACACTGGGTCCTAAAAGACCAGAATAAAAATCAAGATGCAGTCACACATGCTAGTCACAGATTCTATACCACCATGCTGAAACCAGGGCACTAATCCAACCTTCTGAGGAGTCAAGATTGGGGGCACTCTGGTTTTAAAGGAAATATCTCTCACAAGCTCGTGGTTTGAACACCTGGTCCCCAGTTGTTGATGCCATTGATAAAGGCACTGAACCACTGGAGGTGGGGTCTGGCTGCAGAAGTCCCAGTCACTAGAGGTGGCCTTGGAAGGTCATCCTGCCCCTAGTTCCTGCCTGGCTTTCTGCTTCCGGTTCTGATGCGATAACAGCCTGGAATCCACACCTCACGGCTAGGGCACCGACCACATGCTCGGCTGTGCCTTCTCCACCACCACAGACTGAAACTGTGAGCCACAGCTGATATTTCCTCCTGTAAGCTGTTCTCTCCAGATGCTGTGGTCACAGACACACAAACATAACTGATGCAGAGGAGAGATCAGCGCGACTGGTTTCAATTGGTATGATACTAAATTTCCTGCTACCTTAAGCTTTGTACCCAGAAATGGTGATGGAAATAGCCCGGCATGCAACAGTCAGTTCTTCTGCTGTCCATGTTGTCCTAACTGTACGAGCTGAAGGCAGCATTTAGGTTCTTGCTCCTTGTTTGCGCTTCTCTGGATACTGTTATCCCCAAACCATCCTCCTCTCTGCTCGCTGGTCTGTAGAATGATGTCTTCCCTATCCTAGAATCTTAAATTGGCTGGGAGATGGAGGTGACTTCAATTCATTGTTTCTCCTGCTTACAAGTCAGTTCCTTCCCTTGTAGAATGGGATTATTCCCAAGCATGCCTGGCTCACCGGAAGGGTTAAAGAACTGGCTGAGTCATGGCATCTTCCTTTTCACACCCGACGGAAGCCATTTTTCTACTGTCAGGTCCCCTGGTAAGAACAGGAAGGCGTTGAGAGGGGATAGTTCCAACTCTCGTTTTGGCCTCTACCTTCTCTACGTCTCAGGGAGGTTTCTTAGTCTCCTGACCATTTCTAGATAAGCAACTGAACCTGTTGTTCCTAACAAACTTGCCATGGTTTGGAAAACAAATAGCAGAGGCAAAGAATCACTGCGCCACCTGGTGGCTGACCTGGGGAAAGTCACTTTCTTAAAACTCAATCCAAGAGAGGAACTGTGAAGCCAAGAGCCAATTTCAGTAACTTGTCTATAGCGGAGACATGCCAAGCTCTCTCCTTTTGTAAAGACACCCAAATGAATACTTTTCGCACAGTGTAGATTTACAAAACATGAAACTTCAATAGTGATGTTTCTTTCTTTCCTTTTTCCTTTTTTTTTTTTGAGAAAGCATCTCCCAGTCTAGCCCAGGCATTCCTGGAATTCAAGAGTCTAGCCCAGGCCTTCCTGGAATTCAAGATCCACCTCCCTTTGCCCCTTAAATTCTAGGATTATTGAAATGATATTTTTAAAAAGCCATTTTTTGCAGTTACTGTAGCTGATTTCCTATTATGAACTGCGGCTTTGCAAACATTAATTCATTTAGTTTTCCCATCTGCCCTGCAAGGAAGTAAAGGCTTCCTTGTTCACATGGGAACTTTGGGGTTCAGGGATATCACAACCCATATCTTTAGGCTAAAGAAATAATAAACCCCACCTCGACTCGAGTCCTTTCCCTTCTGACCATGCTTTGGGGAACTCCATATGGATGGAGGAGGGTTCTGCTTTCACCTCCTTGGGTTGCCCTTCTCTTACTTCATCTTCAATGTCATCAGCATAGCCACCCGGCAGCAGGGGTAGCTGCTTCTTCTTCTTCTTCTTCCTCCTCTTCCTCTTCCTCCTCCTCCACCACCTCCTCCTCCTTCCTCTTCTTCTTCTTCTTCTTCTTCTTCTTCTTCTTCTTCTTCTTCTTCCTCTTCCTCTTCCTCCTCCTCCACCACCTCTTCCTCCTCCTCTTCCTTCTTCTTATTCTTCTTTTTGGTTTTTCAATACAGAATTTCTCTGTGAAGTTTTGGAGCCTGACCTGAAACTCACTATGTAGACCAGGCTGGCCTTGAACTCACAGGGATCCACCTGCCTCTGCCTCCCAAGTGCTGGGATGAAAGGTGTGTGCCACTGCTGCCCTGCCTGAGTCTTGGAGTTTTATAGGGCAGAAAAGGGAACCTTTCTGGTGGGAGAGTCTATCTGCAGATCTGTTCCCTTGCAGTCTCCAGGTTGTAAATGCCAGTGCGGGCTATCCTTTTTAAAGAGTTCAATAGATCCCAGTTCCCTGCAGAAAGACGTTATCTTTGCATCAGTTTACCTGTCTGGAGTTCTTGACTCACTGGAGGCTTTGGGGGTTATTAGCCCTTTAGCCAGTGTCAGCACCCTCCATTTTGACCATCCACAAACACTCGGAGGAAGCTATACAGCAG
>LOEQ01000421.1:475840-487591 GCA_001685075.1 Bramus lutescens | reverse complement strand
TTCTCTGCTTCCCTTCTGTTGATGTTTCAGTCTGTGAGTCCTTGACTGAAAAGACGTTTACATTGGATTTTCCCTACAGCCATCACCACCCAAGTCAGAGAGAGCATTTCTCCTGATGGCCTAGCAGAGAGACAAATTCCAGATTCTCTGCTTGACTTACAGACTGGATTTCATTGCTTTAGTTATCTACTGCTCTGAATCAGATTGTCCATGCCCAATTTAGCTGCTTAAAACAACACACATAAGCCCAGCATAGAAGTACATGCCTATTGTAGTCCTGTTTCTCAGGAGACAGAGGCAGGAGGATGGCAAGTTGAGGCAAGCATGAGCTACATAATGAAAGACAGTCTCAAATGATCAAAACCAACAAACCAAACAAACAAACAAAAATCCACCATTATCTTACATAATTTCTGAGGCTGGGAACATTACATAAGTAGATTTCCCTAAAACCAAAAATTCAAATCTAGATAGCATTCACTTTGGACAGCTCACTCCTGCTCAGGAAGATCCAACTCCCTCTTCTGGCCACCTCAGACACTGCACTCATGTGCACCAACCCACACACACATATACACATAATGTTTTTAAAGTAGAACCAGGCACCACGGCACATGCCTGTAGTTCCAGCTCCTTGGGAAACTGAGGCAGAGAGATCACATAAACCCAGGAATCTGAGATCAGTCTTGGCAGCACAGTGTGACCTAGCTCTTAACAATGGATGCACAAGGCCTGTGAATGGAGATCCACGGAAGAGTCAGTGCTTAGCTCGCCCCAGGTGTGAGCTCCAACACCAAGAATGAAAGAAGTAGAGGTGCAGGATGCAAAACCACTAAGAGCTTTTCCATAACTGGTAACAAACTTTCTGGAAAGAAGCCAAGAAAAGGGCCCTGTTAACAATTGCCACAAAACTAAAAATATCTAGGAATCAATTTAACTGAAAAGATTAAAGATATGCGTGCTGAAACTATACAGCACTGAAGAAAGAAATTGGAGAAAATAAAACAAATGAAAAAGAATCCTATGCTCACTGACGGAAAGAACAAATATTGTTTAGATGTCTGTCTGCCCTTGGGAAGAATAAATATTGCTTAAAAGTTCATCTACCTGCAGGAAGAATAAATATATTTAGAGGTTCAACCACCCATGGAAAGAACAAATATTGTTTAAATGTCCATCTACCCAAGGAAATCCACAGAATCAATGATGTCCTTATTAAATCATCAAGAGTACAGCTATCCTAAAACAATGTGAAATTATTGTAGAGACACCTAAATAGAAACTACTCATTGCTATTGTGGCCAAACAAAAACTGTCACCAAGGAAAACTATATTTGCATCAGTGTATAACAGAAATAGAAGATATCAGAATGAAATAAAGAATCGCACTTGTGTCAAGTGTAGCAACAGCTTGGAGATTGTGAGGGAAGGTTTTGTACTTGTGTGTTACCTGCTAGTGGCTGTGCCAGAAAAGGACACCACATACACCATTCTCCAAGGACCCATGCACAAAAACTGGCCAACCTGAGATCGACACCACACCACTCTTGTTATTAATCATCGTTGTGGCCAAGGATTATTGATTCAAAGCATCCTATGTAATCCTCATTTTCTCATCTTTCAAAACTTCCCTTTACCTCAGCCCCTTGGCACACATTGTGGCTCGCTGTGGCACAGGGCTTCCCTCCTTGCTGCATGCTATTTTTCTAAGGCAAATAATGTAATCTCCCTGGATGCTTTTTTTTTAATTGATGGTGATCTGAATTGCTTCATTTGGAATGATAACATGGCTTTTGCTTTAATAATAATAATCTCTGTGGTAATAGCCAATTAAATCTGCACTATTGTCTTGGAAGATTTTTTTTAATTAGAAATACAAAAGAAAGTGCTGGGAAATAGCTTCATTCATAGAGTGTTTTGCCTAGATGCCCTGGACTGGATCCCCAGTACCACATGAAACTGAGTATAAAGGTGCCTGCCTGGAATCCCAGTGCTTGGGAGGTAGAGGCAGGGAGGATCAAGGCAATCAAGTTAATAGTGAGTTAAAGGTCATCTTAGGAGACATATACAGGAGACCCTGCCTCAAAACAAACAAACAAGAAATACAAAAACACAGGGGTGGAGCGTTATGTTCAATGTAGCTGAGGTTCTGAGTCTGAAAAGAGGGAGCAAGAGATGGGGAGAGACAGGCAGTGTGGGATCCTGAATGAATACATAAGATGCTAACGGGAGAGATGCTCCGGTCTCGGACAGGGCTAGGAATCAATCCTACAGTCATGGACCTCACTGGAAGCCTCCTGATCTATAGCACAAGAGGAACTGAGGGACAGTACTCAAGGGGGTGTGGGCAGGAGAGTAAACTTAGCTGTAGACCTTAAAAGGGTGTTGCATCTCCACCACTGAGAAACATCCCCACTGCTCATATTTTTTAAACATACTTGTCCCTCTGTTTCCTTAAGTAGCTTTGTCCATGTGTCTTTTAAAGCCCACCTACTGTCCGTAAAAACCAATGAGCTTCCTCAGTTTTCACTTTTGTCCATCATTTAGTTGCCTTATTCTAACTTTGTAATAACATATAACATTTGTACATGAACCTTTGATCCAAGCTTGGCTTTAATCTTAAATGTCTGTTTATATTTTTTTAAGTGTTTATAAGTTTATATTTAAGTGCTTAATGTCTGTTGACATTTTCCATTTCTTCAGAGGACAATTAGTTATAGTCTCATCACTGGGATGAAATGCCTAACAAAACCAACTTGAGCCAGGAAGGGTTTGATCTTGGCTTGTAGATCCAGAGGACACAGGCCATCATAGGAAGGAAAGCATGGCTGTAGAACATAACTAGTTATATTGACTCCACAGTCAGGAAGCTGGGAAAGACGGCCATGGATGCTCCAATAGCTCCCTCCTTTTTATGCTCTGGGGGACCCTAGCTCCTGGAATGGTAGGCACTGCTCATTTTCAGGGTGGAGTCATCCAACATCAACTAATTTAACCCATTTTTTCACAGACATGCCCAGAGACTCACTTCCTTGTTTCTAGAGACTGTGGGAATTGACAATCAATATTAATTACCACAGTGGGGAGATTATTATCTCACCCACTCTGAGACTTAGGGGACTCCTCAGGTTGATGGCAGAGTAGGATAAATTATCATGGGTTGAAAGTATATTCTGTAGTGCTTGATAGTTTATGAAGAGTTTCGATTGCACTTTCTTTCACTGTTCTTGGGAATGAAGTCTATTGTTATGTTGCTTGTATATCCGTGTCCTGGTTTCAGTTCCCGAGGCTGCAATAAAATGCCCTAAGAAAGGCGACTTTTCGGGGCAGGGCTTTATTTCGACTCACAGCTCCAGGTTACAGTCCATCGAGGTGGCAGGAACTTGAAGCAGTTCATCATGAAAATCAGAAACAGAAAGCGAACAAATGCATGCGTGCTTGACAGCGTTCTAACCACTCTTCCCTTTTCATTCATTCTAGGCTCCGGCCCAGGAAATGGCACCACCCACATTCAGAGAGGGTCTTCCCAACTCAGCTAAACCAATTAAGGAAATCTCTGACAGGTGTGTCCATGGGCCAATGGACTCCAGACATTTCTCTTGGAGACTCTCTCTCTTCCCAGGCAATTTCTAAATTGTGTCAAGTTGACAGTTAAAATCACCATCAGAATTGGCTTTGAAATATTTGGTACTAGTTTTAGTTTGGTTTGCTTTCCTTTTAAAAATCATGTGACATTGAGCCAGGCGGTGGTGGTACACGCCCTTAATTCCAGCACTCGGGAGGCAGAGACAGAAGGGCCTCTGTGAGTTCAAGGCCAACCTGGTCTACAAGAGCTAGTTCCAGGACAAGCTCCAAAGCTACAGAGAAACCCTGTCTCAAAAAAATAAAAAATATATTTGATATCTTATCTGTGGGGGACTTTCAAGCTTTTTTGTTTTGTTTTGCTTTTCTATTAATCCTGATGATTCTCTTTCTGTCACAGAATTGATACTTTATAGGTCAGTATTTCCAGTGCTTGGTGGATCCATTGCTTCTACATCACTGTAGGCACAGCACCAGTTAGAACCAGCCTAAGAGAGGAAAAAAACATCTGTTTTGGTCCATGGTGTCAACAACAGTTCAGTTCTTGATGGCAGAAGCATAGGGTGACAGCTGTTCACATCTTGGTAGACCAGAAAGCCAACAGTGCAGCAGGAACCAAGTGGGGGGGAATAGCTTTCAAAGGCCCACCTTTAATGACCTACTTCCACTTGCTAGACAGTACTTCCTAGAGATTCCACAGCCTTTCTCATCAGCGCCATCAACTGGGTACCAAGCTTGGAAACAAACACCTGTGGTGGCGTTTCAGCATCAAACCATAGTACCCAGAGTCTGTTCTGCCCCTAAGATGGGTCTGTTTTCATTTCTTCTGCTGTTCTAGTCAGTCACCAGATTAATACGCAAATGCTATGGCTAAACCAGCAGTTGCTGTCTTGAAACAAAAACTTCAATGCTTAGAACTGGGCTAGCAAACTGAATGCTAAACTAAAAATAGCAAATGTTGTCTGGGTGGTGATGGTGCACGCCTTTAATCCTAGCAGTGGGGAGGCAGAGGCAGGCAAATTTCTGAGTTTGAGTCTATGAAATGAGTTCTAGGATAGGCAAAGCTACACAGAGAAACCCTAGCTCAAAAACAAACAAACAAAAAATTTAAAATTAAATAAATATAGCAAATATTAAGCAAATTTTCATTAGCTTTCCAGTATGTTTTGTAATGGTTATGAAAACCTTTTCGTTTGTAGCAATAAAGTCAGATTATAGTTAGCTCAAATCATTATTGTTTGAGAAACTGACTAGTTCTTACTTTTTGAACTATGAGGTATATCACTATAATATACTAGACATCCATTCATAAGAAAACTATCTTTTTAATTTTATTTGAAGAAATAAACCATCTAGCTAGCTAGCTCTCCCTCCTTTCTCCTTTTCCCACTGTAAGAAATAAAATCTGATGGTTCATTTTCAAAGAAGCCTTGATCCAACTTAGCTCCAAATGAATAGAAATGCTAGAACAGCGATTCTCAAACTGTAGGCTTGTAACCCCTTCAGGGGTCAAACGACCCTTTCACCACAGTCACATACATATCCTGCGTATCAGTATTCATATTCATATGAATCCTCCCCACTGCTAGGATTAAAGGCGTGCACCATCACCACCCAGATAACATTTGCTATTTTTACTTTAGCATTCAGTTTGCTAGCCCAGTTCAAAGCGTTGAAGTTTTTGTTTCAAGACAGCAGCTGCTGGTTTAGCCATAGCATTTGCGTATGTTTTGTAATGGTTATGAAATATGAATATCATATATTTATAACATTAGCAAAATTACAGTTATGAACTAGAACGAAAATAATTTTAAAGCTGAAGGTCACCACAGCATGAGGAATTGTATTAAAGGGTCACAGCATTAGAAAGGTTGAGAACCTCTGCTTTAGAGTCTGGCCAAGGCTTGCTAATCTATATCCCCTCCCTGACTCCAATCCAAACTCTGCTGATGTAGGAGGGTCATCTGTCTATGTGTTACTTTCATTGGTTAATAAAGAAACTGCCTTGGCCCCTTTTGATANGTATAAGCTAGCCATGCGGGAGCTGGGCTGGACGAAAAGCAGGCCCGCTCCCCCTATTACTACACTCTGCTGTTACTCCCTTTAATACACGCTCAAACTATAAGTTTAGAGGAGAAAATTACTAATGGCCTGGTTTAACAGGCAGTGGTGATTCATGCATTTAATCCCAGCACTTGGGAGGCAGAGGCAGGCAAATCTCTGAGTAAGGCCAGCCTGGTCCACAAAGCAAGTTCCAGGACAGTCAGGGCTACACAGAGAACCCCTATCTCGAAAACATAAAAATCAAAATACTAATAGGTAAGCTTGCCACGAAGTCATGCATCTGATCTACTTTAAAATAAACAGAATGTAACAAATTAGACACGAACTCACATGTAGTTTTTGTTGAGCAGACAATGTAAAGGATAGCAGGACCTTACCCTACTGATCACTCAGTAAGAGGAACAGGAGGAAGGGTCATCTATTAGTGTTTATGAACCATGCTCTGCCCTCAGTCAACATCCCCGTAGGCTAACACGGGGCTTTTCAAAGCTGCAGAATAAACTGCCTTAGTTTTGCTAACCTAAGTCTCCGGCGCTCTCATTATGAGTGCGGACCTTCGCTATTCACTGCTATCCCAGCAGATGGCAAATAGATCCATCTCCATAATGATTTTCAGACTTACCCAAATTGTGTATACTCCCACACAGAACACATGGGATTGTATTGAATTAACAGACTTGAACTCATGGTCCATACCTTTGCAGCATTAGGTTTTGATGATTCATTTTTACTGTTACATAAAGCAAGCAGAATGATGGTCCCCCTAAAGATGTCGGCATTTGTGATCCTCTGAACTTGTGAACTAGGTGCCTCAAATAGCCAAATGAATTTTGTAGATATGATTGAGTGGAGACGGGAAGGCTCTTTGGGGTCTCTGGGTGACCTGATGCAGTCATAAGCACCCTGTAAGTGAAAGAGAGGGACCTCTGAATGATGCGGTGTGAGAAACGTCACACCAGCTGTATCTGCCGCTGTTATGGGGATTAGACTGATAAATTGTCACGTGCTGTTTAAGCTCACTAAGAAGCTGGCTCCAGAAGCAGTCTACACGCGTGCTCAAGCGTGTGCGCACACACTTTAGACCTGAGCTCGTTTATGTCAAGTGTCCTCTAAGATCCCTTGTCTAAGATGAGATTCCCCCCATTTATCCATCCTTCCATAATCTGCCCATCCTGTATTCACCCCCTCCATCTATAACCCTCTAACAGACAGAATAAAAACAAGCAGACCACGCCTGCAAACGTGGTGCCCTTGAGAACAACTAGAAGGTGAACCAGTTCCAAGAGACATTGCTCTTGTTTATCTCGTGGTGTACAAAAAACTCCAGTGAGCTGGAGAAGCTGGAAGCCCAGCCGTGGAAGAGAGAGCTCGATTTGGAACTCCAGCTGGCTGCCTCCACGTCCTCGGTTCGTTTCTGTTGGACGTCATCGTGAACACTAGATTTGACGATGGTATCTCTGTAGATATTTGTTTTGTTTTGTTTTTTAGAAGCCTTACCTGAGGGGACACTCTGCTTGGCTCGGGCCTCTCAATTGGAAACTCCACCTGGCTGCCTTAAAGGGGATTTCCACAGTTTCCGCTGGTGGCTTTGAGCACCTGTCTGTCTAGCTACCTACCTAACAATCTCTTACTGTTTTCTCTTGTACTTAGCTTGCTGCATACTTCATAAGCTTACTCATTCGAAACCAAAAATAGGTCCAGGGCTATTGTGGTTCGTTGCCCAATCATGCAGGACATCTGGCTTTAAGAATAGTTAGCTGTGAGCTGAAGAACATAGGCACCTTCTCAGAGCTGGGGAAGACAAAAGGGAGAATTCTGCTCTGAAGTCCCTAGGAAAAATCCAAAGCTGTGTTGACACCTCAACTTTAACTCGTCGAGAATTTATTGACAATTCTGACATTGTCATCCCCACCCCCCAGATCTTGAAGATGCTAAATGTATGAGGCCTCTGAGCCTGTGGAATTCTGTCAAGCAGGAAGAGGAAACTGGCACAATATATACTGACCGCAAGCTTGTTCACGTGACAAATAAGTCAAGGCTGAAGGTCAGGGTTAGGGATTTGCTCTTAGATGTCCCCTCAGAGCTTGCATGTAGAAGGCTTGGCCCTCAGTTGGCAGAGCCACCGGGAGCTGCTCATGGGGTACCTAATTGAAGTAGGTCATTCAGGGTCATGGTAAGCTCTCTCCCCCTTCCTCACTTCTCTCTTCTTGTTCCCTCTCTTCTCTCCTTCCTGGCTACTCTGAGGAGCAGGTTTACTCTCACACATATTTACCATACGCTGTGCCTCACCACAGGCCCAAAAGCCAAGCCGTCACAGAACCGAAAGAAACCATTCCTCCCCTTCCATTAGCCAGGTGTGTTGTAGGGGTAATGGGAAGCTGAGCCTAATTCAAAACAAACCTCAGTTTGCATGAATGAACTGGGGGCCTTGCTCAGTTCAACTAAATGAGCGGACTCTGGATATACTTTCAAAAATAAGCAGTATGATGTAATAATGCATATTCCTCTTTATGCCAATGACCTAAGTAGTAAAAATGGGGCAGACTGAAAGGAAGAACAAAGAAGGAAAGGAGACCCTTACCAGCAAGAAGCAAAAACAACCTTCCTCGCCACAAGTAAATAAGATTTTGGACTTTTTTTTTTTTCATAAGAAAGTATCTTGAGACATCTGTACATTTTTTATAGTTGGCTGTTTTCATTCTTTTGATGTAGTTAATAGCTAGTGGGAGTCGCTTCTGGCTTGTTTTATCTGTTACATGATTAAAATTCATGAACTTCACTAAGGGTAAAAACTGCCTAAGATCTGAGAACTCTTTAACTGGCTCTCAGAATAGAGATAAGCTGAAACAGTCAGAGAGCTCTCCTGCAGATAGCCTTGAAGCAAGGTGAAATCATAGCCGTGTTAGTGGCCATAACCGGAAACACAGAACTCAAGTTGCCGCAGATACCGTGTTCTAACATGCAAATGGTTTCATGAAGTTTTTATAGTTACAGAACAAAAGAAAGTCGTGAAGTCATTCTCAAATACACTTTGAAAACAGTAGGTGGGTGGTCACAGAGAAGGAGGGTACAAAACATCTTGACACAGGTGGAGAGTGGTGGGAAGGGACGGGGGAACAACACCCGAAGACAGAGACATCTCTGCTGTAAGGTTTCAGATGCTGTCTGGTGGCAGTCTGAACATTGGGGTTGATGGAAACTAATGGTCTCTTAATATACTTCCAGACATTTCCCTGAGAGTTACGGGGTGTTCGGTAAAACAGATGTGGGTGGTGAATAACTCTTAAGGGGCTAATGACACCCTAAAATAATTTCGCTCTGGATCTACAATATTCCAACTGTCCACGATCCCCAAGTTCTAATCTGTCCACCATCCTTGTAGAATCTTTATCATATCTATGGGGTGGGTTTTTTTGTGTAACTTCAGCTCACACAAATAAAATATTCATTGTAAAATAAAGATACTTGATTTTTCTTTAATTGAAGCAAAATTCCCGTGACAGAGAATTAACATTTCATATATTCAATCATATTGTACACCCCAAATAATCATTTTTGAAATTTCATCTCCACAGATGTTTAAGCACAGTTAGTCACTAAATATTAATAATCCATGAACTTAAAAAGACTGCAATTGTTTCAGTTAAAAGAGGCCAAATATCAAACAGCTATCTGACCCACGTCTTGTCTTTTCTGATGCCAGCAGAGACTTCCAAATCCTGTCAGTGGGAGTCAGCAGAGATCAAAGGGTCTCAATGCTACCTCAGAAAAAAGTGCAGACTCTCTTTGCACATTTTAATAAACCAGGAATGCACAATGATCTGCAGGGCAGATAATTTTCCCCAGGCTTTTCAAAAGAGAGCTGTCAAAATATCCAGGCTAAATCTAATAGGCAGTAATGACATCAGGCACACTGATGACATGCTGGCTTGTGGTTTTCAGTGCCTCGTAATTCAACCCCGTTACGTTTTTGATCAGTTATCAACATCAAATATCAGAGTTGAATATTTGGAGAGGCTAATGGTTTGCCTTAGTTCATTTGAGTATGGGTTTCACCTATTAAAGAAGTAGCATCTCCCCTCTTCGTCTGGCTCACCACTAGTGCCTCTTATTAGCAAAAGTTAATAGGAAGTAAGAGAGACTGACTTTCTGGCTCTCACACGAATGCTGATTCTCAGTTTAACCTTATGTTACCACATAGAAAAGAGCTACGGTGGATTAAAGAAACAGCTGGCTCCTAATTGGTACAGTTCATTCCTACGACTACTCAGCATCTGTACCCTTTAATAACATCTAAACATCCCTTCGCTGGCAAGGTTCACGCTTCTCCCCTTAAAACATGATTATGCTTCTTACACAAAGATACTCTGCTCTGGCTGTCTCCAGGAAAAGTCCACCAGGCACTGTCTCCCAATCTGAGTATCCTAGAACCCCTAAACCAAGTTGACAGCTCCCACCCACACTCTTTCTACAAATCGAAAAGGAAAGGGGGGGTCGTTATTAGAAATCTAAACAAGAAGGAAAACAAAGAATGAACACTACAGCTTTTGTTGTGTAGCTGGCCGGAGTGGCCATCTGTAGCTTTCTTCTTCTACTGTAGGGTTTGAATCCTTTCTGTTCCTGTTAGCAGCTCAGAGGGGTCTGATACCTAGGCAAGTGGCCAGACCTTCATTCTGTAGGGTCTTGTTCCTTGGCCGTCTTATTTTTTCATGTCTCCTAAAATCTTTTCCTGTGTTTCACTAAGAGATATATAAACCCCTTTTTTTTCTCCTAGGTGGTCAGGCAGGATCACCCCAGTCTTGCGGCTCAAATGACAGTCTCTTGCAATAAAACTGCCCACCCGGTGAACGGTCAGTCCTTCTGAGAACAGCACCACATTCTGGTTTTGGAACATCTAAGCCACCATAGTTGCAGTAGTTAATAAGTGTTGAGAGAGGGAACACTGTGGAGTCTACATCTCACCTACATCCTACATTCATTGCGCAAAGCAGGGGAGCCTGGAGACGTGGGCTGAGGCCCACAGCCTAGGACATCCTGTTCACTTTCATTATGGTCTTCCTCTGCCCAAGTTGCTCTCTGGTGCATATTTATAGAACCTAAATCGCTCCACAAATGTTATTTGGAGACCTACCCACACGTTACATTCCCAGAAGTCTGAGTCGTTAACTTTCTATGTTCCAGACCCCTGGCTATCAGGCCAATCTTTCGCGACTGCCCACAAACAACACAAATGATCCCCGTGACTACCGCTCCATCCAAGAAATTAGACCTAGGGTGTCCTCTTCTGTTGCCTTTCAGGCAAGCTCTGCAGCTTTGCCTTCCAAGGGATGCCAGCGTACAAGGAATTCAGCCAAAGGCTTTCTCCAAGGACCAGCCATGGAAAACCTGGATAAGGAGCACGGATGGTAGCAAACTGTCTCGTAACCACAGGACTCCGCCATATCTAAATCCTGAGAAAGTAAACAATATGCAGGTGCCAGTCAAGTACTCTCGCAGAGTTATTGGTCCTATGTGAAAGAAGGCACAGGAAAATGTAGCAGATTCAGAAACCGTATCTTTATATCAGCTGGACAAAAAAGAACTAGTTCAGGAATCTCGTTAAAACACCTACAGACTATGTGGGAAATGATAGGAACACGGGAGCACCAGGAAATGCAGACGATACCCATTTAGACGGGGAGAAATGGGACTGTGTTCTTCATACCCCTCTGTACTCACCATGTACACCTTAGCCTTCTCTTAACTCGCTCCTTCATCTGTCCTGGCATTAACCTACCCACCTGATACCAGGCACTGAGTAAATATCATAATAAACTAACAAATCACCATGCCTTAGTCAAGACTCTGTCACAGAGAGGATCTGTCCTCTAAGCCACTCAGGTCTTTCAGGGCATTAAGTTCCTCACTTGTGAGATAGAGCAACACAGCACTTACTTCACCAGAATGTTAGGAAGCTAAGTGAATGAACACACACACAGGGCTTAGAATAGGGACTGGTATGTACTAAGCACAGAGAAAATGAGCTCTATCCATCCATCTACCTAGTACCTATCTCCCTTCCTTCCTTCTTTCCTTCCTTCCTTCCTTCCTTCCTTCCTTCCTTCC
>LOEQ01000421.1:449329-459874 GCA_001685075.1 Bramus lutescens | reverse complement strand
TTTTACTCATATGCCCACAGTCAGACAAGTTAAATATCTCCTGGTTTTGGTGGACACCATGTCTGGGTGGCCTGAAGCGTTTCCCACCACTAACAAGAGGGCCCAGACAGTTTCTGATGTTCTCTGAGAAATCATCCCCCCGGTGTGGAATCCCAACCTCTCTTCAATCAGATAATGGCCCTGAGTTTACCTCCCATATCTCTCAAACTTTATCTAAGGCTTTTAACATTCCCTGGAATTTTCATATCCCATACCATCCTCAGTCTTCAGGGAAGGTAGAATGAACTAACCATTCCTTTACAAATGTTCTTGTTAAGATGTCACAGGAGCTTCACCTTGACTGGGTAAAACTTTTGCCTCTGGCCTTTCTTAGGCTCAGGGCTCTTCCCAAAAGCCCCCTTTCCATCTTGCCCTTTGAACTCATGTATGGGTGGCCGGTTTTAACTCGCAGCCTCTTACCAAAAACCTCTCCCCTTCCTGATCACCTGCTTACTCCATTGTTATCCCATCTTCACTCCCTATTATGGGATTTTACCAACTACTCATTACCCCAACCATGTGTTAATTCATGCCCACCGCCTATTAAAATAGGAGATCAGGTACTATTCTCTCCCTCAGACCAACGTCCCTCACCCCTTTCCCCTAAATGGCAGGGCCACTTTAAATCAATGCTTGTAACTCCAAAGCTGCCAAGCTCGAGGGACTCCCTCATTGGATCCACCTGACTGCAGCAGTGTCTCCTGGGTGTTAAGGTAATACCATGATGTTAAAGAGAACAAGTGCCTCAAGATTTGCTTCAGGCAAAACATTGAGGGGTCTAATAATTCCCCTTTCTAATAATAATTCCCCCTTTCCTCCCTCCTCCTCACCATCTTATATTCCAACACTATACCATAATAATCATAACCTTTGAATATGTCTAAAATTTATTTCTTTTCAAACATTTTTCCATAAGCTCCAGGGAGCAAATTGGACCTATCTAAATGGATCAGATTTGCTCAGAATAAGTATTATTTAATTCTTCCCTTATCATTCCTGGTCTCGGGAACCCCTGGAAAATTCCCTCCCCCCCAAAAAAAGAACCTCTATCTTCCATCTTGGGACTCTCCTCCCTTAATAACCAGGATCTAAAAATTTTTTTAGACATAAATGTTCTGCCTTTCCAGCATCTTGCAAGGTTCAAGATGCCAGTCAGCCAGTTCCACAGAGCCTGGAAAAAAACACAAAAGTAATCAGCCACCCTATCTCAACTCCCTGATGCCCACAAAATCAGCAAAAAGTGGTCTCAAGAGACCTGACAATGCCCACAAAATCAGCAGGAAGTAGTCATGAGAGACCTTACAACGCTCCATTCCCACCCATTAAAGACCCCCAAACTCCCCAAATTTTTGCCCTATTCTAACCCATTAAAGACCCTAAACTCCCCAAATTTTTATAATAAACAAAAGGGTTGAATGTTATGATTTCAATCACAATATGGCTGATACTTCCAGGTTGTGCAGACAAGCCCTCAGGCATGACCCATGTGTGGCATAGTTGCATCATCTACATATGACACAGGTTCATGAGCCCTTGTGTGCGTGCATGAGCTCCGTCATCCGTGTATAATGCAGCCACATCGTCCCCTGTACGCATGCACTAGGTGGCCTTTAAAAGCTGGATGTGCCATCTTCAGCTTTTTCTCCCCCTCTGCACACCGACCTCACCAGACCTGTACACCCCCACAATAAACTCCTAAGTGGGTTGCTGCATGTTCCATGTTTCCTTCTCACTCATGGCAGGTAATTTCACCCACTTTGACAGGTACAACGATAGGACCCAAGCATGGGTCCTGCCTGCCTAGGGAATAGTATTGGGGCTTCAGTACCATTTGCTTATGGACTTTTTTAGGGCAGTGACATTTGCATCTATTTCCATTCTTAAGGTCCTATAGCTCTGATCTTTGAGTACATCCAATTATAATCCTGAATGATTTATATAGAAATAATAATAATACCTTTTGGTTCTGGTTGTCTGATGCTGCCAAGCTGACAAAGTTATAGCAAGCCTAACCATCAATACTATCAGAGATCCCAGAAGGATAAATAAATTATACCTGAGTGTAGACCAAGCAGCTTCTGAATCTATTAAAAATGACAAGGACCAATTCATATACAGTTAGCAATACCCAGGTCTCCATGGCATTGGAGGCAAAAGTATCAGAAGAACAGCATCAGTCTTCACCAGGCCCATAAGGTGACTTTTTTTATTATTCTGTGGAAGAGGGACATGAGGGAGGGGGGTGACTTCCTTACTTTGTCTAGGCAAAAGTGGTGTAATCAATTCTCCAGTGTCCTGCTGTTTGTCCCAGTCTGGGTATGGTCCTGGCAGCAAGTGTTACATAGGAGCATCTTGCTCAGTGACCAGCATTGCCATAATTCAGGTGGAGACTTCATGGTGTTCCATAATCTTCTTTGGAGACCTTGGGTCACTGCTAGGATCTCGGAGTCTCTGTCTAATATAATAAGCTTTTTAATCATTATTTAAATGCCATATTCTGCAATCTCTGAAGTATGAGGGCTGTCTAGGAATATTTGATTAGATAAACTTTGTTTCTAGTTACTTGTTTTAAGTTTTACTTTGAAAACATATATAGGAAATTAAATAGTGCCTATCCCAATAATTAATTACATCAGTACTTTAAGGATGACTGACTTATTTACTTGTATTTCCTAACAGTGTACAATAAGTTAGTAGCTTTCATAAGACTAGGACTTTACATTACATTTCTGTCAGGTTTAGTTTTAAAAATAATGATTTTGAATTGAAACTAATAAATAAACTAAAACAGCCATGCTGAAGGTAAAAACAGAACAAATTAAAATCCAGCTGTTAATGCTGTCTCCTAGGAAGTCAAGGATAAGGTCCCAAGGTGAAATGGGAATAGGAGGGAGCCTAGGGGCTACCATTGCCCTTGACAGTTTCTAGGGAAGCAGCCAGGCTTTAGGGAAGGGCCACAAGTTCCTTTTGTCAGAGTTAAGGAGGGTGACTCCCTTTTGAGGGAGCAAGAACTTTCTCCAAGCCCCCTGAGGGAATGGGAGCTTTATCCTAATGCCTGACCTTGGGAAAAGGATTTTATAGTTTTACCTCTGTTAAGTATGTGCATTAAAGAACAACTATTTTTCAGTTGATGCTCCTTTTAATATATATATATGACTCAGTTAATCCAAATAATTTAAGCTTAACAAAGTTAGCAAAGACAAGGAGGCTAGATATACATTTTTAAGCCTGAATAGACCTTGAGCAAAGAGATACATTTTTAAGCCATTGGTTTTTAATATTTTTAATGCTTTGATCTTTTAATATAGTTTTTCATGTTGTGGTTTTCCCCCATTAACAAAATTTCCAGTAGTTATTTTACAACTGCAGTTATGCCAATGTTGTGAATCTCAATTCAAACTTCTGACAGGCAGGTGGTCCTTGACTACCCCTGTATAACCTCCAAAGGATTGAGCTTAGAAGCTGTTCCAAGCCTTCTGTCAGACTGCTTAGGTCATTGTCTTGTAGCATCACAAGAAATGAACATCCCAGCTAGTATGGAACCCAGAACAGCTTGGCCACACTGCTGCCATGACACCTACTAAAAACCAACTAAAAATTAGGCCTGAGTTTCAATTTACTGGCAGGCAATACTGGGTTCCAGGGAAAGCTATAAATTGTCCTGAGCCCAGGACTCACCTAATCCCCTTTTCTCAAAACCTCTAGACAAATGTCAACCAATCAGGGTCCTGAATCCTGAAAATCCCCTCACTCACTCCAACCTCTACTTATGATTTAAAAAAAAAAAACTTGCCCCACTGTGGCTCAGGGTCTCTTCTACTCCACCCACTGTGTCAGATGAACAGACCAAGGACCCGAGTTAATTCATTATTAAAAAGACTCTTTGCTTTTGCACTGGATCTGGTCTCTTGGTGGTTGTTTTGGGTCCAGACTCTGAGCACAACATACTAAAGCCTGGATCTGAGATCCAGCGTCCTCTTTTGGCACTGATGGACATCAAATGCATGAGATACAAAGGCATATGTGCAGGCAAAACATCATAACATAGAATAAATTTTAAACCTTAAAAAATTATGGCAAAGAGTACAACAAAGATGAGCCAACAGGTTCTAGCAAGATTTCAGAATGTATCTGCTCTAAATTCAAGGCACAGAAGTAACTGAATGAAAGCTAGAAACAATGAGCCACTGCATTTTTTTACAAAAATTTATTTAAATGTGCAACAGGATGACTCTTCATTCTAGCTATAGGTGGAAAAGATGTTACGGCCAGGAACAGAAGATGTTCACTGTTGTGTATAAAGAACAGCTTACTTTTTGCCAGTGTTCTTAATTCCTTTTGCAGCCAGAAGGTTGTCCTTGAGGCTGTGGATTTTAGCTCCCAAGTTTCTTCTGTTCCTCTCTTGGTTTTGCCCCAAATCCTTATCTTCTTCCTCACCCACTTCTTTGGCCCACTTGTTTAGCTATTCTCAGGGTTTTATTTTGCCATTCTCTATGCACAACATGGCACCTGTAGCACCTTGAATTAGACCAAGAGGTAAGCAGGGAAGGAGGGAGGGAAGTGGGAGAGGAGAGACTATTTTGGTAGTATAACTAAAGTCTCTTGTGAATTAAATGATGTTTCTACCTGGAGCTGTCATTCAGTGGCATAGCACTTCTGTAGAATACACAAGGTCAGGTCTCAGCACAGGAAAAAAATTTTTTAAAGTGAGTTAAGTTTCTAATTACAACTTTAAAAGTTAGTTCTCCAAGAAGAAGAATAATAAATTCCAGCTACTAGTAACAATCCTCCTGCCTCGGTCTCCCAAGCAGCTGGGGTAATAGGCACATGCCACCATGGCTGAATGAAAGTCAGTGAAAAAAAAATATAACTGTGCTCATGATTTTCACATGTCTGTCTCTTTAAAGCACAATATTAGTTACTGTCTCATTATTCAATGTGTTTTTATGCCTGAAAAGAACAGTTTAAGAAAGGAAGGGTTTATTCTGACTCACACTTTGGAGGTACATTCCATTATGGCGAGGAAGTCATGGAGGTTGACTTGAAGAAGATGCTCACAGTGCACCTGCAATCAGGAATGAGGGAGCAAGACATGAAGGCTGGTACTCAGCAGCTTGTTTTATCCCTTTTTGAGAAAGACGCTCACAGTGCATCTGCAGTTAGGAAGGAGGGAGTGAGATGGATACTGGTACTCAGCTTACTTTCTCCTTTTCATTCCATCCAGGATCCCAGTTCATGGCATGGTGCTACCCACATCCAGGGTGGTTCTTCTCTCTCCAATAAAACTTTTCTAGAAACACCCCATGGACACAACTAGAAGTGTGTGTTCATGATTATCCTAAGTCCAATAAAATTGACAAAGCAGATTAGCCATCATAATTCCACCATGTTAACTTGAAATCCAAGTTATGACTGGAAGTCATGACATTCTATCCCCATATCGGTTCATAACCATCTTGTAACTCAAAATATATTCACCCCAAATGTTCCCATAATCTTCAATTGCATGAACACCATTCAAAAGTCTAAAGTCAAAATAGGAAAGGATACGACATACTCATTAAAGGGAAATCCACCAAGAGAAGTTTACAACTCTAAACATTTGCACATTAAACACAAGAGCACCCAAGTTTATAGAAGAAACACTACTACAGCTAAAATCACAGACTGACCTTATTGATAGTGGTTGTCTTCAATATTCCACTGTAATGGTAAAAACAAAAATGCGGTGGGATCCCTGAGTAGCTGCAGTGGCAGAAATGCTGCAGGTCCCCAGGCAACAGGCAGCAGGCCATGTGGTGGCAGGGGGCACCAGGTCCCGAGAGCAGCCAGTCCCAGGCAGGGNGAGAGAGAGAGAGAAGAGAGAGGGAGAGAAGGGAGAGACAGAAGCTGCCTCTTGGAGAGGGAGACAGAAAAGGAAGACAGGCTGCAAGCAGGAAAGAAGACCTGCCTGCCTCAGTGAATGGGGGTAGGGGAAGAGAGTGGGTGTGACTTGGTTTCTTAAAGAGACAAAACAGATCATTACACCCACTCTCAACAGTAGACAAATGATACAGACAAAAAAATAAACAGCAACACTGGTGTTAAATAGCATCATAAACCTGGCAGTGGTGGTTTATGCCTTTAATCATAACACTCAGGAGGCAGAGGCAGACAGATCTCTGTGAGCTCGAAGCCAGCCTGGTCTACACAGTGAGTGCCAGGACAGGCTCCAAAACTACACAGAGAAACGCAGTCTCAAAAAACATAAATAAATAGATAAATAACATTCTAAATCAAACAAACCTAACAATATCTACAGAACATTCCACCCAAATGTTAAAGAATAAACTTTCTTCTCAACAGTCCATGGAACTTTAACCACATATTATGAAGTTTGTCTCAACAGTCCTAAGGCAGCTAAAGTAGCAGCCTGGATCCCAGCTGACCTCTATGGACTAAAGCTGGATATCAACAATAGGGACAGCAGAAAGAATACACATGAAAGCTGGGCAGTTCACCACTGAGTGAAAACCAGGTCAAGAAAGACATTAAGAAAAAATTAACTTTTTAGAATTTAATGAAAATGGAAAAAAATGACACACTCAAACCTATTGGACACAATGAAGGCAGTTCTAAGACTCAAGTTCAAAGCAAATAGCTCTCATTTTAATAATTTAATAACACATTTGAAAGTGTAAGAAAACCAAGAGGAAAAACACCCAAAATAATAAATTAGAAACAAAAAGAATCATTGAAACAAAAAGTTGTGGGGTGTTTTGAGGGATTTGTTTTGTTTTGTTTTGTTTAGAATAGCAATAAGATTGACAAAGCCTTAGCTAAATTAACTAAAAGCAGAGAGAGATGATCCAATGTAATAAAATTAGAGATAAAAAGGGAGAGATCACAAATACTGAGGAGATTCATAGAATCATAAGGATAGACTTTGAAAATATGTATTCCACCCAGCCTAAATTTCTTGATATGTACAACCTACCAAAGTTAAATCAAGATGAAATAAACAATTTAAACCAATGGTTCTCAACCTTTGGGTTATGACCCTTGGTCGGGGAACATATCAGATATCCTGTGTATCACATATTTACATTACAATTCATAACAACAACAAAATTACAGTTATGAAGTAGCAATGAAATAATGTTATGGTTGCGGGGGGGGGCGGTCACCACAACATGAGGAACTGTATTGAAGGCTTGTAGCATTAGGAAGATTGAGAACCACAGATTTAAACAGACCTATATCCCCAGTGAAATAGAAGCAGCAGCTAAAACCCATTCATTCCTCCCAAAAAAAAGCTCAGGACCAGATGGATCTAACACAGAATGGATTCTATCAGACTTCCAAAGAAGTCTGTCAATAGTCCTCAAATTATTGTATAAAATAGAAATAAAGGAACATTTCCTAATTCTGTTCGTGAAGCCATTGGCACTTTGTTACCAAAACTGCACAAACAACCCCCCCCCAAAAGAAAACTATATACCAATGTCCCTTATGAACAAAAATGTAAAATTTTAATAAAATACTTTCATACTGCATACCTTAAACAAGAAATATAAATATAAATCAGAATAACAAAAATAACCTTAAACTTGTATCAATATGCAAAAATATCTTAAATAAGAGTAAAAATATATATAAAGTATAGCAAAAATAACCTTAAACTTATATCAATATACAAAAATCCATACCAGTGTAAAATATTTGAGACTAGTAATTGCCTTTTTTAGTTTGAAAGTAGATTCAATAATCTACACTTTTATCCTATCATTTCTATATCCCCCTTTCTCTTTTCAGAACAAGATCCCTGAACCTAAATTCCTTTGCTTAATTTCCTCCCTGACTATGACCGATAACATCTTGTAACCAACCCCCTTAAACAATGACAAACATCCACTTAATGACCAAAACCCACCCATACCACCTCTTGGGAATGTGGATGTTGTGTTCTTAAAATTACTCCCTGTTATCTGGGAGTAACAACATCTTTAGGGAACCCTGAAAATTTTGAAATAAAGATCAAGTTCTGGGAGAAGCAGCTGTTGTTCAGTCTCAGTGTGATGGGAAAGTGCAAGACTTATCTGAAGTCCAGACTAGAGTAGTATATGAGGCTGAACCATCTTAGCTAACAGCTTCAAAGTTGTCCTGAGCAGTTTGTAGCCCAAAGCTGATCTTTGGGAGGTATTTGCCATCTTAGTGGTGTTCCCATAATCCAGGTGGATTCGTCATTGTGTAGCCCCAACATCCTTTTGGAGACTTCAAAGCTTGCTGTTAAGAATGGTCATGGATCACTGCAGAAATCTTAGACATTCTAAATGTCATATCCAGCAGATCTCAGAGAGGTTAAAGGATCACACTCTATTAAATACATCCAGGGTACACAAACTTAAATCCTAGTTACCAGATTCAGACTCAAGCCCAAAATTACATACAGGAAACTAGATGGAGACTATTTCTAGAAATAGGCAGAACTCTATATGATGATTAATATCACAACAGAAGATATATATATATAGCATATACATTTATATATATTGATCTTATATATTTTAAGATAATATTTATACCTTAAGAAAATCTTTAAAGAGTCAAAAATAAAACCTCATGATTATGAGATTAGTGGCAATAAAATAGTTTCTAATTTTGGTTTCTCTTCTGTCCAAAACCAGGTGGCACTTCTAAGATGAGAGAGAGATTTTTGAATTTTCCTTTAACAAGAACACTTGGGTTTAGAAGAGAGAGGCATGATCCAACTCCAAAGCCAGCTTAAATTTTAAATTTAATTGGGACAACAAAAAGACTATTTGCTTTATATGTCTGTAGAGAACAATAGGAACAAACATTTGGGAAGATTTATGAGATTTTTATACTGTTGGAAATGTGATATATCAATAGGCCAATTTACTCTTTTTCTTGGGACATTTTCTCTGGATTTTTTGTCCTTTTTCTTCAGATGTCTCATTTGTCTAATGGTTTTCAAATTCCTTAGTTAGATGCTTTTATTCTCCTGGAAAGACAAAAACAAAACTCTGCCCCAACCTTAACTGTGGGGGGTTTCCTTTCTTGGCATGTTGAAAGACCACACTGTTTGATGAACTATTGCCTCTCCTATTTGTGTCTAATCTTTATCAATTTTGGTGGTATCCATAGCTTTTCTTCTCTTGTGGAAATAAAAACAAAACGTCTTCCCCAATATAACACATATCCTGGTTTCCATTCTGAAGTCAACACATCCTTAAAGTATACATGCTAATTAAATTCAACTGTTTTTTCTACTAGCCAATGTCTCTTGGCAGCTGTTGTTCCTTTATATTTCTTTAAAAATATAAAGCTAATAAAACATTGTGTAATCTGTCTCTGGGGGTCTTTATTACCCCTTTCTGTTTATTAAGTATACCTTTTATAGTATGATTAGATCCTTTTATAACTGCTTGTCCTGTAGGATTGTGTGGACATAAAATGCTTTGTGTTGTAATATGCAAAAAAAAACCTGTTTCATTTTACTAAAGACATATGCTGGAGCACTGTCAGTCTTAATTTATTCAGGTACTTCCATAATGAGCATAACTCCTAATAAATGTGTTATTACAGAATCAGCCTTAGAACAAATATCCTGCAACAATACAGAACTTGAAATCTTAGCTAGAACAATAAGATAACTGAAGGAGATCAAGGGAAAACAAATAGGAAAGGAAGATGTCTAGGTATCCTTATTTGTAGATGATAAAATTATATACACTAAGTATTCCACCAGGAAACTTCTATAACTGATAAACACTTTCAGCAAAGTAGAAGGATATAAAACAAATACACAAAAACAGTAGCTTTTATATATAAGTAACAGAAAAACTGAGAAAAAAATCAAGGAGACAAACCTTTTACAATAGCCTCAAACAATATTCTTGGGATAACTCTAATCTCTAACCAAGCAAGTAAAAGATTTGTATAATAGAACTTTAAACATTAAGAAAAGAAGTAAGAAGACACCCGAATATGGAAAAACTTCCCATGCTCAAGCATCAGTAGGATTAATACTGTGAAAATAGCCATCCTTACAAAAACAATCTACAAATTCAATACAAACCCCATCAAAATTTCAATATAGTTCTTCACAGAAATTGAAAAAAATCACTGGGCAGTGGTGGTGCACAACTTTAACCCCAGAACTCAGGAGGCAGAGGCAGGCAGATCTCCATGAGTTTGAGGCCAACCTGATCTACAAGAGCTAATTCCAGGACAGGCACCAAAACTACCGAGAAACCTTGTCTTGAAAAAAATAAGCCAAAAAAAAATCTTCAACATCATATGGAAACACACATACATACATACATACATACACACACACACAGCAAGAGAGTTAAAAAAAAGCATCAATAATAAAAGAACTTCAGGATGTTTCTCTTATGGTAAAAATAAAAGCACCAACATTATGGTAAAAAATAAAAAGCCACAGGTCCCCGAGTGGTGGCAGTGGGCAGCAGGCACAAAACCATAGCTGGCCACAAAGGC
>LOEQ01000421.1:411716-424719 GCA_001685075.1 Bramus lutescens | reverse complement strand
TCTTTCTTTCTTTCTTTCTTTCTTTCTTTCTTTCTTTCTTTCTTTCTTTCTTTCTTTCGACAGGCTTTCTCTTTATAGCCCTTGGCAGTTCTGGAACCCACTCTGTAGACATATTCCCTAATTCTAATGGGCATGTTTGAAGGAGTTTTCATTCATATTCATAAGTGAAATTAATCTGTATGATTCTTTTGTCTTNNTTTTTACTATTTTGGGTTTTATAATCCTAGATAGACTTTTTATAGTTCTGACATTTGAACCCTGGACCTTGTACATACTATGCAAGTACTCTACCATTGAGTTACATCGAGCTCTCGGGGCAGGTTTTTTTGGGGGGCGGGGGGGGCGGTGTGGTACATGACAAGGTCTCACTATGTAGCCAGGTGACCTTCACTTACTGTGTAATCCAGGCTTATCTTTAAACTGAAGTCTGCTATGTCCACCATGCCTGGCTTAGGGAAAACTTCAAGTGTCCATTTTTAATTAGCTATGAAACAGTTTAACTAATACCATTAGTATTTTGTGCTTCTTAAAGGTCTGATGATTCACCTGTGAGTCTAAATGGTGTCCTGGCTTCAGTCAGCCTGTTTTCTATTTAGGAACCAATTTTGGCAGTTGATATTTTTCTGAAAATTACTCATTTTTGTTGAAGTTTACTTTTTTGGTTTTTCAAAATAGGGTTAACAGCCCTTGCTGTCCTGGAACTTGCTTTGTAGACCAGGCTGGCCTCGAACTCACAGAGATATGCTTGCCTCTGCCTCCTGAGTACTGGGATTAAAGGCGAGTGCCACCACCGCCCAGCTTGTTGAAGTTTTCAAATGTATTTCATGTAGTAATGAACATACTCTTAATTTTATCTAACTTTTGCCTTTATTCATCTCTTTGTTCTGTGCAGGAACAGGAAATACAGTTGTCATTATGATTAGCTACCCAAAAGGACGAGAGATTTTTGATCTGGTGCAAAAAGGAATTCCAGTAAAAATGACCATAGGGATTGGTACCCGTCATATGCAAGAATTCATCAGTGGTCAGTCTGTGGTGTTTGTGGCCATTGCCTTCATCACGATGATGATTATCTCATTAGCATGGCTAATATTCTATTATATACAGCGTTTCCTATATACTGGCTCACAGTTTGGAAGTCAGGTAGTTATGGATAATTATTCATTTTAATTTATTAATTGTTTGGTTCATTATAAATGATGGCTCATCAGTATATTTTATATACTACTTGAAGTTATACTTAAGTGCACTATTTTGTTTACTTATTTAAGTACTCATAACTTTGATAAATTTTTTAATTGGAATGTATTTTTAAGTCTAGGTCACTTTTTGTACATTTGGTTCCTATAGGTACCCGTACCCTCTTTGTCTTTTTGTAGACAGAGAAGACTAGCAGAAGGGCATGTGACAGAAAGAACATATGTAACCCTGTTTTCTAGCTTGACATAAAGCTGAGGAGCAAAGGGGAGCTCTGCACTAGAGTAGCTGATAATCCATTTACCTGAAGACAAACCCTTTCTTGAGCAGAGAGAAAAGCAAGAGCTTCCAGTAGCACACTCAGTTCTGTGCACAATAGGCTTCCTGGCCCGATAAGTAAGCAGGGTTCTTGGAGACTGTTGATGGAGAGTGGGTAGTCCCTTCTTCCTGGGCATCATTACTTTCATGCCAGTGTTTAAGTGTAGGAATTGTATTTCTGGAGGTTGTGAAAGTGTGGCTAAATGGCAGCACGTTTAGAGTGCTAGTAGTTTCCAGTTCTACTCCAACATCAAAAAAAAAAGGAGTGTTCTTTTCCAGATATGGAATTAAAAGCAGCTATTCCTGAACTGTGGATATAGCTCTGTGGTTGGGTACTTGTTCAGCATGTGTGAGACCCTAGACTTAATTGCAAATAAGCAAGTAAGTAAATGAATACATTCTTAGCTGGTCATAGTAGCTCATGTAATCCTAGTGTTTCGGAAGCTGAGACAGGAGGTTGTTTTGAGCTCAAGACAAAGTAGGGCTTTAGAGTAAAGCATTAGTTCCAAAAAGCTGGGAGGGAGAAAGAGAAGAAAAATAGTAATTCTTACCAAGTAGCTTATATGTTATATGACTCTTTTGTATATTAAAAGTTTTTTCTAATTTATTTTATACTAATCATTTAACTTTTTTACTAATGAAAACTTTTGTTTACATTGTATTATGTGGGTTCTTTTAAAAGACTACTTAATAATTCTGTTTTCTTCCCCAAGAATCATAGAAAGGAAACTAAGAAAGTTATTGGCCAGCTTCCACTACACACTATAAAGCATGGAGAGAAGGTAATACTTTCATTGTGCTTTGTTTGGGGTTCAGACTGGAGGATGTTTATGTGTTTGAGAAATACTTTCTTTCCAGTCTACTCTTCAGCAGTGACAAGCATGTGATGCTTTGCTAAGCCTTCATACATGTGTTTCAATATTTTAAAGAAAGGCTGACAGAAATACAATGAATGAAGAGGCCATTATAGCAGTCATTAGTCACACGGCTGTTAAAATGTGAATGAATTACAGTCCATGGCTCAGTAGTAGAGCCCTTCCTTACTTAGTATGCATGAAGTCCAGGAATGACCCCAGTACCCCATCCCCCCAAAAGGTTAAATGAATTAAATTTAATTTAAAAGATAGTTCCTACATTGTTTGTACCCAGTGACAACAATGTGCCAATATTCCTGTCATTGAAAGTTATGGTAGGCCAAAGTAAATGACTATAAAGATGATTTGCATTTAAAAGTATGAACCTGTAATACTACAAATTCATCTGTTGGATCTGAGACTGTTTGTACATTCTCTCAAAGCCCCTCAATTACAGGGAAAACACTAAACATTTGTAGAGGACATAAAAGGTATTTTTAAAACTGTACTTTTAAAGGGGAACCATTTTGACGTGCTCAGTCAGAGATGTAAAGTCAGTGTTCCAGATGCACTGACTCCTCAAGCGTACAGCCCTTAGAAGGAAAATTTGTTAATGTAATAACATCTGGTCTCGCAGTGGCCGTCCTCTGCAGCAGCATGCCACCTTGTAGCTGTGAGCTGGATCAGTTGGTACTGTTCATTTAGCTCATTAAGCTTTGAGACTCAATCTGTTTCACCTTCCAGTCCTCCCTTCCCTTCACGGCAGGAAGAATATAAAAGAAACTACTTCCTTCTCTTCCTCTGCCGTACTTACAGGACTTTCTTTAAAAAATTAAATTATAAACCTGTGTGTTAAAAATTGAAATCTGTTATTAATGGCTTCTGTGGCATATTTAGGATTAAGGTATGCTCGGGATTGTATGGGTGGATCATTCCTTCCCCCAATAACTTTTACACTGTAGTATAGTGGAGTTTTAATAGTTGGTGTAAAGTATTGATTCCTTACACTGAAAATCACCAGGAGAGTTTCCAGTTAGTAACTAGCCAGGCATGTGTAGAGTTTTTCATGGGTATTAAATAGGAAATTTTTCTGCTGATTTATAAATTAGATGCTGATCTAGGCTGTGAGAATTGATTTCTAAAAATGTATTCCTCCCTGGGCTGTGGTGGCACATGACTTTAATCCCAGCACTCAGGAGGCAGAGGCAGGCAGATCTCTGTGAGTTCCAGCCAGCCTGGTCTACAGGAGCAAGTTCCAAGACAGCTAGGGCTAGTGCAGAGAGAAACCCTGTCTCAAAAAAAATATTATTATTCATTTCATTTTCAGGGAGGAAATCAATACTTTATACAAACTTAAAATTCTACTGGACCTGCTGCATGGGTTTTCCCCCCCTCTTTAGCAAAAAATCTCATTGCTTACATGTGAGAAGACAAGTTCATATGTGTAACTTAGTGAACCAAGCCCTTGAGAATACAAGTAAATTGATACTATTCTCTTCTTATACCCAACATTTATTAAAGTATGATGCCAGGAACCTGTTTTAAAATTGTCAAAATAATTTTTTAAAAGATCTCTAAATGGTCTGTGAAGTGTGTGCCTGGATTTGGAAGCATTTCTACATTCTATCTAAACTTACACAGGAAAATGAGTTTTTGCAGTCTACATCTTATCCAGTTCTGTTGTAGACAAGTATTTTTAGTTTTTTTCTTTTCTTGTGATAATGTGGAAGCTTGTAAATTATTAAGGAATTATAAATAGTTTCTTGCATACCATGAAATAGAAGTGAAAGTATTTTGATACTTTTTTAAAAAATATTTATTTATTTATCTGTTTGTTTATTTATTTATTATGTATACAATATTCTGTCTGCCATGTATGCCTGCAGGCCAGAAAGAGGGCACCAGACATCGTTACAGATGGTTGTGAGCCACCATGTGGTTGCTGGGAATTGAACTCAGGACCTTTGAAAGAGCAGGCAGTGTTCTTAACCTCTGAGCCATCTCTCCAGCCCCCATTTTGTTACTTTCATAGAATTTTACTAACATAGAATTTAAGGGTCTGGAGAGATGGCGCTAACTGCTTTGCAGAGGTCCTGGCTTTAGTTTTCAGCACCCATGTCAGCGCATAACAACTACCTATAACTGCAGTTCAGGGAATCCAGTGCTTCTGGCCTCTGAGGCTTTGTGTATGTACATGGTGTACATAAACTCAAAGAATACACATAAAAATAATAAAGTCTTTCATAAAATATTACAACATAAAATTTAAAATGCTATTAAAGTTAATTTTAAGTCTTTGATAATGGTCTGTACATACTAAATAAGGTTTTTACTGCTTCTTGGCTAATTGATACACCTGGCTAAGGGTATGGTTAAATAACAGCTCAAGGATAGTGTGGCTGTGTTCTGTACTCTGAAGCTGCCAACATTGTGGCTTCAGAAGTACACACTGCTTGTGTTCCTGAATCCCTGGGTCAGAATCTTAGCTTGTCCTGGCTACAATGACCTCTACTAACTCACAGAAAGTTTATGGCCTATAGATTCTTAGTTGTAGGAATGTTGCCAACTCTGCTACCTTACAGCCAGCAATTTTTGTTTTTCTGGTTTTTGGTTTTTTTAATGCCTTTGTTCATTTGTTAGGCAAAAATGGCAACTCATTCTAATCAGGAGGGGGTGGAGGTTAACACTAATGAAGTAAAATTTCAGATATGTAGCCATTTATACTTTCTCCAAGTTGTAACTCTTCTTTAAGAGAGATACAGATTTCTTTTAAATAATTCCAGAAGACAAATAGCTTCTTTCTTTGAATATTCAAGTTTTATACTTGAAAATATTTTGTTTAACCATAATAGCCAGCAAGATTGGAATGTAGTTAACTTTGTAGAGTGTTTTCTGGCGTTGATGAAGAAGTCCTGTTTGATCTCCCACCCCATATAAACTTTGCTTTGTGGTTTACTGCTATAATCTAAACTTTTGGAAAATGAAGGCAGAACTATCAGAAAATCAAGGTCATAATTGGCTATACAGTGAACCCGAGGCCAACCTGAAAACAAGAGACCTTGTCTCAAAAAAAGAAAAAAGTATGTGGTTTGTATTTCTACAGTCCTTAATAGTCTTTTTTTTCACACACAACATACTATTTAAAAAACTGCTGATGCCTGTTTAGGCAATGAATTTTTTTCCCTTTTTATTCAGATTCTTTAAATAACTGCTTAATAGTGGTAAGAAGTATATGTATCAAGTATGATTATCTGTGTTTTTGGATCAGATTGTTCCAGCATAGAGTAGAATCCATTGTTTTAGTCGGCTTTCTTTTTTTCCCCAACTTACTATATGTGTAATGTGTGTGTAACTCTTAACTCTCTTTGCAGGGAATTGATGTTGATGCCGAGAATTGTGCAGTGTGTATTGAAAACTTTAAAGTAAAGGATGTTATCAGAATCCTGCCATGCAAGTATGAATAAGTTTCTCCTACTAAAATCTAAAAATGACTTAACAAGTTTCAGTTTTCTGACAAAAGAGTTCCAGGCCTTTTCTGATAGAAAGCTCTGTGGTCATATTTATCTTATCTTTCATATTGTCTTCAAGACTTCTTAAAGTCTCTCTGCTTGAGAGACTTCTAGGTGACCGCTAAGATCCATTATATCTTTGTTTTAGACTGACTGGCTTTTGGTTTTATCAGGGCTTGTGTAGACTCTATTATAAACCTAGTGAAGCAGAACACATGTTCTACTAAAAGGAATCAAAAAGGATGAAGGACCTAGGGCCTTCAATGATCTGAAAGCAGGCAGTAGTTTGCTATTATTTATGCCCTGGGTGTGGGTTCCTTTTGAAGCTGTGTAAAAAACATTCCTCCCTTTTCTCAGGTTTCAGTAGCACAGGTGGAGTTTTAACACTGGGAAGTCGCCATTTCATTTTTAATAATCTGCTGATTTTTTTTAACAACTGCTGATTAGCAGAAGAGTTTGTTGTATGTATAAAAATTAGATTTTTTTATAAGTCTGATAAATTTTAGTTTTACTTTACATATTTTAGAATCAAGTTTCAAGTTAGTGTATTTGCTTTTTTTTTACAAAATATTTTACTCTTAATATGGTACATTTTAGAAGATTACCTTCTTGATACCTCTGTTGAGGAAATAAAAAAAATGAGTATCAAAATAATAAGGGTTCCCTGTGAAAAGTGTCTAAAATTTGTCAGCGTTTGCATAAGGTCAGCACAGTAGCCACTCAATGAATTGAGGCCAGTCTGTGTTGATCATGGTATGCAGAAAAGCACTGAAAGTAGAGCTAAACATCACCCAGCAAAACTGGAAGTTTCTGGGTCAGTCAGTATTGATTTGAGGTTAAATGGTAAGCTGGACTAGACTGTTTCGTAATTAAGAATTGCTATTAATGGCTCTGCAGCTTTTTGTTTAAAGAAAGTCTTCAAATAGAGCAGTGGTGGTGCACACCTTTTATCCCAGTGTTCAGGAGGCAGAGGCAGGTGGGTCTCAGTGAGTTTGAGGCCAGCCTGGTCTACAAAGCAAGTTCCCAGGATACCCAGGACTACACAGAGAAACCCTGTCTCCAAAATAAAAAGTAATAAAAATGAACAGTTACTGGGTATATACTTGTAGACACTGTGAAAAGCTCATGGTGTAGGTGTAGAAATTAGGCGATGCATAGCTTCTTGTGGTCCTGTAGTCTAGTCAGTCACAATTGGTGCTTGAGCCTAATCTGTCCTGCTTCAAAGCCTCTACTTAACTTCATACATAACATGGGAGGGGCAGGAAACCAAGATAAACCAATAAGAAGGGAACATGTATGTGTCCTACTGGTAGCAACAGATGTTTATTAAAGAAGGGTTCATAAAAGTACGCAAGAGGAAATAGCTTCTTCCTGCCACTCACAGGTATTGTCATGTGTTTCACTTGAGTCATTTATAGACTTAAAGAAGACATGACCAGTTTACGATTAGTTTATTAGCGATAGCTTATTTATGGGCTTTACTAGCCTAAGTGGTTTATAAGTATTCTACTAAGGCACATCAAAATGGTTGGGCATTGTAGCAAATAACTGTAATTCTAGTATTTGGGAGGCAGCAGTATGAGGATTCTAAATTAAAGGCAATCTTGGACTACATAGCACATTCTAGTGTAACTTGAGTGTATAGCAAGATCATATCTCAAAAAAATATAATAATGCACACAAAAGATGTGCCTAGTATGTGGTAGAAGTTGATCCATCCTTTTTTTGTGGAATGAAGAGAAGCTTTCACTTTTTAAAAAACATTTCACCTTTAAATCCAAAATCTGTTTAAATGGAAAGTAGAAAAGAAAATAGATATGTGACAAGACTACAATGTTGATGTACTGTTGGTTAACTTTTAATGGAGGGATGTGTTGGTAAAATGCATTATTTCCTTTATAAAAGATGGAAATATTTATTTTAAGACATTAATACATACTTAATTTTTTTAGGCATATTTTTCATAGAATATGCATTGACCCATGGCTTTTGGATCACCGAACGTGTCCAATGTGTAAACTTGATGTCATCAAAGCCCTGGGATACTGGGTTTGTTACGTTTTTGTTTATATTCAATCTCTGCCCCAGTTCTTTCTGAATATCTCACTTTTATCACTGACTAAGAGGCAAGAGGAAAAGACACAGTGCTCCATCTAGTATCCTGGATGTTATCTAAAGAAGTTTTCTGTATTAAAAATGAATTTGTAGAGTGGTCCACAAAAGTCATTGAACTGATGATTTATGACAAAAATTATGCTAGCATATTGCCCAGTTTTTAACTACTTAGAGCAGTATATTTCTGTATACTATAGTGTCCTCTGTGTGTGTGTGTGTGTGTGTGTGTGTGTGTGTGTGTGTGTGTTTGGTTTATGTAAACCTGAATCATAGAATGTATGAAACAGAAGGGCATTGTACATTTTCTGGTTTCAGAGACACATTTTACACATACTACACTCTACAGAGTTAGACATCTGTGTTCACTGCTGCTGGGTTTCACAGTTCATTAATACAGGCTAAATTTGTCCTGTATTTTGCCTATTATTTTGTGATGGTTCGATGGGCAAGGACCTTTCTTAGGGGATGTAAGAGTAAAATGAAAGAGACTGTAAATAGCTAGCCACATTTCATCTTCACAGCCTCTATATGAAGCACTCTTATTGTCCCTACTCTATTAATTTAAAACTTATAGCTAATTGTTAAGGAATTGGCTTTAAACATAAGTTATTTTTTCCCTACATAGAGAAGATATGGGGAGAGGTCTTCTTTAAGTTTTTTGTTTTGTTGTTTGTTTTTTAGATACCCATATGATCTATTATTACTCAAAATACTATTGATTAAATAATAAAGTATTTTAGATAAAAATACTTGAAGTTACTGGGAATGTGGCTTGCATATCTTGCATTGAAGCCCCAGATTCAGTTCCCCACAGCACATAAACTGGATGAACTTTTATGCAACTTGAAGCCATAATAGCCATGTAAGCTTCTATAATGGTGTTACTAATGAACTGCCCATGGAACAAGACTGTCTTCATAGGCTACAGGTGTGATATCATCCTCTAGCTTGGTGTGTCCTCTTGCTGCTGACATGCCCTGTAGAAGGTTACATGGTGGTTCATAATTCCCTTGCAGTAGCCCTTCAGGGAGGAAAGGTTGGTACCACAACCCCATCCTGCTTTGTCCTGAAACGTCTTTCTTACAGAATATCTAAACTTCCTTCAGTCCCTTTAGCCTGGGATAGCATACATACTTCCCTGATGCACCTGGTTCATGCCCTCTACTGTAGAAACCACAGTTCAGCAAGAAGCTGAATGGTTCCGAATATTAAATGAAAAAACATAGAATTTGATGAAATGTTTTCTTGAAAAAGTCTTGAACTCCCTTCCTTAGGCCCACTCCTAAGCTTGCGCTAAGCTAGAATATAGAGAACCAGAGTATATATATGACTTACTTTGTAAAGGACAGAAAGTTATTGTAACTTCAAAGCTAAGAATTTATGTGTCTTTCAATGTTTCAATTTTAAGAGGTCCCTATTCCCTTATAAGTACTCAAGAGTTACCAGTGACCCTTTATGCAGACTTTAAAGGCAGTCCTTTGGTTTGCAGCTGTGTCCACCGCATTCATTGCGAAGACACTAATCAGAGAGATACTATCTAAGATGTTAAACTGAGCTTGGCTCAGAGATAAGCAAGGTATAGCTCCTTTGCTAGATAAGGACTCTTGGGGATTTCTCTTTTAGACCAAATGGAACCAGTACATATCCAGAGATACAGCATAACAAGGGAACATAGTAAATGCCATCTGGATCAGAAAAGAAAGATCTTTTACTGCCTGTTAGACATGGAAAGATGGAGAGAGTATGTTTTAGTGGGACTGATGAGGGCTTTGACTCAGTGTGTGATAGGTAGATGGTGTGTGCACAAGGATATGAACTGTCAGGTTAAAGGTTAGCAGGTAGTTGGGTTTGTTTAGAGAAACGGGTTGGGATGGGGCTGTACAGGAGTTGGCATTGTGACATTACAACAGGAATGTTTGCTTGATGTGTTAGGAGTTGGTGTCAGGGAAGAACAGTTTTGAGTGTCTAGGATGTCTAGTTACCAGTGAGGGAGGAAGGGGTGATTTTAAAATGTTCATAGAGCAGACCAAGGGCATCTTGAGAACCCAAGGAAGTTGAGTACCTGTGCCTGTGACTCCCATGCTTAACAGCTACCAGCCATTAGTCATTTTCCAGCAGTTTCATCTGCCTACGTGCAGCTTTAGTTCTTTGATTAACCAAAAAGAATGTCTGGAACACCCACCCGCTGATGTTGAGGCTTTATGTAGTTGTGCTAAAGGAGTCTCTGACTTTCCATTCATTATATTCTTTCAAAGCATCAAATAGAAGAGGGAGGGCACTATATATAAGGAAGAAGACAAACCAAAATCTAAAGCTGTTTAGAGCCTGTTTATCTCTGATACCCCAGTGCTGTGCTGTAAAATTGTCTGGGGCTGTCGTTAGGGCACCTGGCTGCCTCCTAAGGGAGCATCAGTGAGGTTGCACAAGTTCACAGACTCTACAGGAAGACAGTTGGAAAGAGCTACTTGGTAACTAAATAGTTTAAAAGGTCAGATACAACTTTCATGAGACTGGGAAACTGTGTTTAGACTAAACCAAACCAAACCTTTTTTTTAGGTCTTGAGAATTAACCGCTTTTATCATGACATTGGATAGAAGAGGTGTGGTGTGCTTCCCACCAGATTACCTGTAGAAAGTCAGGTGGTTTGTGTTAACTTACTAGGAACTGACCCCTCACTGTGCTCATGTCACTGAGAAAACCGTTGCCCTTTGTCTGCCTTTCAAGGGGGACCCTGAGGATGCACAGGAGCCCATTCCAGAAGCTGCCCCAGGAAGTGTTTCTGTTGGGAATCTCAGTGTGACATCCCAAGATGAGGACAGGAGTGGAGAAAGCAACCTTCCGTCATCTTCCTCGAGTGACTCTGCGCCACACCGCCCCTGTTTTAAAGAAGATGCAGGGGAAGACACAGCGTTACTAGGTATGTGGCTGCAGCTTTGAAACCATGGTGTTATCAGTGATGGAGTGAAATGGGAAGAAAAAATAAAAGCATAGTCTCACACTTAGAGATACCGTTTTAACCTTTTGATAAATACTTTCTCAAGAACATATATTTCTCAAGAATGGGGAAATATTATGTAAATGCCATCATGTAAATGTTCAGAAAACTTCTTTTCTGTGTCATTGGTAGATAAATTTTTTTTAATTTTTTTTATGATAGATAAATTTTTATGACCATGTTGTATTTAAGTTCTTAATTTTTCTTCTGAGTTACTCAATTCATCACTACTTTATTTTGTGTTTTCTTTGGTTTTCTGTAGTCTCGTTGTATTGTGTAGTATAGCATAGCTCACAGTCTTGCCTCTGCTTCTCAACACAACTAATTTTTTCATACTAATTCTTAGTTCAAGCTTTGTCTTAGTTACTTTAATAATGCCCTGACAGAACATCATGACCAAGGCAACTTGAAAGAAAACCCTTACTGGGGCTCACTCTTCCTGAAGGTTAGAAGCCATGACCATCATGGTAGGGAGCATGACAGTAGGCAGGCTGAGAGCTCACATCCCATCCACAGTTCAAGGCAGAGAGAGAAAAAGAACGGGATTTTGAAACCTCAAAGCCCCACCCCCCGAGACACACCTAATAAGACTGTACCACCGATGTCTCCCAGGCAGACAGCTCCACAGCTGGGCACTAGGTGTTTAAATGTGTGAGCCTATGCACATTCTTGTTCAAACCACCATAGACTCTCTATAAAATAAGCTTTTTTGTATTGCAGTGATGTCAATCACCTGTGACTTTGGGCTTGCCTAACAAGGGCTATATGAGCTATATGTTCTTAGCTCCTTCTTAGAACTTTTTAAAATTTAATATTGAAAGTATAAGACCTTTGTCATATATTTTGTATCTTCTTCCTCTGTTTCTTTATTTCTTCTAAGCGCTAAGGATGGAAAACTCTGACATCCAGCCATCTTCCAGTGCCTAGTTTCTGTATCCTTCAGTTTCTTTATAATTTTTCTATCTTCTTGGGTCTCCTTAGACCTTTTAGGGCATGCTAAATAGGAAACTTTTTTTTTCCTTGGTGTTGGTTATAGAATAACTGACCTGTGTTTTGCTAATATTTGTGGGGTTTTTTTTTCCTTTTTTTTCAAACAGCCTGGTCTTATGTAGAGCACCCTATCCTCAAACTCCATAGGTAGCTGAGGGTGACTGAACTTCTAATCTGACCACACCTCCCAAGTGCTGAGATTATAGGCATGCATTACCACCATGGTTTTGTGCAGTGCTTGGGATCAAACCCGGGGTTGTATGCATGCTAAACCAGCACTCTACCAACTGAGCTCTGTCCCCATTTCTACCCCCTTTTAATTAATTTATTCATTAATTTGTTGGAGTACCATCATGCAAGTGATAGTCAGTTCAATCCTTCTCATGGGTCCCAGGGATAAAACTGATTGTCAGGCTTGGCAACAAGTACCTTTACCCTCTGAACCATCTTACTGACCCTCTTCTGCATTCTTTAAAGACTAATTGTGAAATTATTTTGAGCCTGGTTTGATATCTTTAATCCCAGCACTTGAGAGGCAGAGGTATGTGGATCTTTGTGAGTATGAGGCCAGCCTGGTCTATATAGGGAGTTTCAGGCCAGCTAAGACTGCATTATGAGACACCCCCCCCAAACAAAAGAGGGGGCTCTTATAGAGATGGCTCTATGGTTAAGAGCACTGGCTGCTCTTCAGACCTTGAGATCCATTATCAGCACTCACATGATGACTCAAAACCATCTGTAACTCCAGTTCCTGGAAATTCTGTACCCTCTTTGACCTCTACAGGCACCAGACATGCATGTTGTACGTACATGTGTACATACATACATTACATACAGGCAAAATACCCATGCATATAAAATTTTTATATTGTCTGTTAAAAGAAAATCCCACCAATATTTTATTAGAATTAATCTATAGATTATTTTCATTGAGAATAATTGATGCTTCTAATTTTGAATTTGGCCATTGAAGGCGTAAGTCATAAACAATCCCACACCAGTTGGGAATTAAAGGGGTATTTAT
>LOEQ01000421.1:400313-411583 GCA_001685075.1 Bramus lutescens | reverse complement strand
TGGTATCTCAGCGGCTATTGGCTGAAGGAGCGGAAGGAGCTCCCGCAACAGGCCATCCTAAAAGATTTCCAAAACAGTAAGATTCAACTTGAATCAGTGTGTCTTTTAATGTGTTTAGGAAAACTTATAGCAATGTTAGAACTTCAGTTTGCATTGTGTGTATATGTGTGTATTGGGCGGTAGACCGCTCATGTGTATGCGGGTGTAGGCCCAGAGGTCACCGTCAAGGCATCATCAACCTTATTTTTTGAGGCGAAGTCTCCCACTGACCTGGGACTTCCCTTGTAAGCTACGCTGACTGGGGAGCCACAGGATCCATCATCCCTGTCCACTTTTTCTAGCCCTGGGATTACAAGCACACATTACCATGCCCATATTTTTTATGATTATTCTGGGGGTTGGGCTGAGATAGTAAGCACTTATGAGCTGAACCATCTTCCAAGCTCCTATAAATTTTAAATTTAAACCAATACTAGAGGGAAAAGGCATACATCAGAGTGGGGAGCACTGGGGAATGGATTTCACATGATCGTAAAGCTGGGCTTTGATCTCACCATATCTCTGGCTAACACTGAACTGACATTACAGGGCAGTATATTCAGTATAGTAAGGAATTTTGCTTTTAGGAACCCTGTTGAGACAAAGTTCATACTGATTTGGGTCACTGAGTTCCGAGTCCAGAATCTCAAGAGCATGTCCCCACTTGTGAGATGTGTAAACACAGAGGTCCTTCAAAGGCAGTCACTGGGTGAATGTTGGCTCAGATAACACTGGAAAGCCTGTCTGTCACACTGAAGGAAGGGGTATTTCTGTATTTCTCTTTCTGGCATTCTTTGACATGGGTTGTCATTTTTACATGTAAGTTTTATTTAAGTGTTTCTGTAATATGTTTCTCCAATGTGTAACTGAGGTTGGACAGACCTACTGACCTAGGGTGGCTTCTGATGCTTTGTTGTAGGAGCCGTCAGGAATGACCCTCAACATGGAGGATCCATCTGCTAGCACACATCCTCACTGACAGCCTCACCGACAGAGCCTTGGCTTGAACTACAGGACATTTAATTTTTTTACTCTAGGGCATAGTTTGTATACTTGAAAACAGTGGATATTATTTTACTTTACCTTTCAGATTCAGATTTGATATACAAAGGGCTGAGATATTTTATTCCTAAAAGGACTTTTAATTAGCCTTGATCTATTTATCTACTAAAGTATGATGTATATCATAAATTTTGTTGTGTCAGACTGTCACAGATGGGAGGGGGTGTTTCTGAGTACTAGACTAGCTTCTGTGGTACTGTAAACCAAGATTCTGTTTCTCAGGCTTTTAGACAAAGCTCACTAAGTTAAAGTAGAATTGTGTAATATAATTCAGTAATTGATCAAATGGACTTTTCCCTGAAGCAGAGACTCTTTAGAGCTTGTAAAATGAGAAATCTTGCCTTAGGCAGTGTGTACAGCTGTAAACCCAGCACTCAGGAGGCTGAGGCAAGAGGATTTTGAGTTCAAGCCAAAAAGAAGGAACTGAGTGAAGAGAGAAATCAACTGTCTTGCACTATATTGTCCATAGGGACTTCAAAACCAAGCATACCTTTTTATTGTTTGGAATTGTGAAAAGAACACTAGTTGATTTTATGATTTGCATTTTTACCTTTATTGCCTAATTTTTTTTTTGACACTTGGAAGGAGAAGGACATTTATCCATGTTTTTCTACCAAAATAATTTGGCAGGAATGCCATATTGCACATTAAAAGTATTAAAATATTGATTCATTGAGAAAATCAAGTAGGCATACTGTGATGTTTTTAAATTATAAGTATATTTCAGTGGATCTAATCTTTAAAATTAAAAAGATTTAAATTAAAATTTTGATTTTTGTTGTTAGACTAACATTTTTCTAATGAGATTGTAATATAGTTCAGTTTCTCTGTGACCTTTTTATCTGTCTTTTCTCTGCTTGGTGTTCCTACAAGTAAGCCTATTAAGGTCATTGCCCGAGTTCTAGAGTGGTCAAATACACCTTCTAAGAGTAAGGAGTCCTTTGTTGATCCTAAGCTTGTGTTGAGTAAGGAGTCCTTTGTTGATCCTAAGCTTGTGTTGCATGTCTACTTTGTAGACAGAAATGAATGTTTATTGACAAAAGTATTTTATGTAACAGATTTTATTTAGCATAGTCAGTCCCAACATTCAGCACAAAAAGTTTACAGAGGATAAAAAAAGTCTATTAATAAAAGCCAGTCTTTGCCCAAAGGACAGAGAAAAATATATTCTTGATTCAAAATATTTTACACTTCTGTGATAAACAGTGCTTTTTAAAAGTTCATTTGTGTGTGTGGGTACTTTCCCTAAATGTATGTCTGTGTACCATCTGCATGCCTAGTTCCAAAAGAGGCCAGAAGAGGGCATCAGATTTGATGAACTGGAGTTACAGAAGGTTGTGAGCCACCTTGTAGGTACTGGGTATTGAACCTGGGTTCTCCAACCACTGAACCATCTCTCCAGTCAGAATGCTTAAAGAAGTGTTTCTGGCTGGCACCACAAGTCCCTGGAGGTCACTGTTCCACAGTCTTTCTTGATTTTTGCATTAATGCCCTCAGCTGGAACTACTTACAGGACAGGAGACAAACAGGAGTCAGGAACACTTCCAGATCTATTACTGTCCTCTCGAAGCTTCTGCTAGGGAAAAGATAAGTATCCTCACAGCATCTCTTCTGCATACAGGTTTAGGAACAACTTCATCAGTATCATTTTCTGATCTATTTTCCATTTTCTCCAGCGCAAAACCTAATTCTTGATCTTTCTTCACAAGTTCTGCTTTGATCAACTTCAGCTACTTCTTATCTAAATGGGTGACCATTTCTTCTAGTTTCCAGTGATCTGTTATGGTCTTTCTTTGTTTCAAGGCATTGAACCCTACCTAGGTGTGATCCATTTCCTCCGTCTGCCATCTCTGTCACCCACTGCTGAGAGATGCTCCGATAGTGTCCTTACTGATTGTGTCATCTCTGACCACAGGAGCCTGAAAAGTGGCAACTTGTGGCAGAGTATGGACCACCTGGTGGGTAAGGACAGCTGGCAGAACCACTGGGATTAGGGAGAGAGGTAACCAAATGAGTATAGAAATTCTCTTGGGGCGCCTGGCATATAGGTCATTGATTGTCCTGTTTTTAGATACAGTGGAACGGATGTAGAAATGGTAGGATGGAGAACACTGAAAAGGTCCTTCTCTAAACATTACAGTCATAACCTGAATAAGCTCCAGAAGGCTGACGGTAGGTGTTTCTATTCATTGTAGAAGGTAGATCTTCCCATTTTGAACCACATGCTTTCAGTAGTCACTGAACTAGTGGGCTTAACAAAATGGGATGATATATGTGTCCAGCAGCCATAGGTATATTGGAATATTATACATACTGCTTCCATAATACATAGGAATTGTTCCAGAAAGGTTCATTAGTTCCCTGGAATTGCCATCATTTTAAAAAGGAGTCCAGTACAATTTTGAGATTTTTATATGTGGTAATAACTGACAGTTTCACATACAAATGTCTGTTTATGCATGTATACCATGTCCTACAGCTGGCCTTAGGACAGTACCATGGCACCATATACCTCCATCTTCACAGGCATCAGCATCAAGGGCTGCCCCAGGTCTCCAGAGAATTGCAGAGGCTATGCCAAGGCAGTACCAAGTAAATACAATTTTAAAGGCTAAATTTATCCTTAGAACTGTATCTAAGACATGAAAGTGTCTTACTAAGCTATTTTTCTACAGTTGGATTCCAGCTACTCATAGTAAAATGTGGATTTTACTGAAAGAATGTACAACCAGATGAACATGATGAGATGTTGATGTAGAAAATCTGTCTTATGTGAAGAGACTCAGAGTTGTGTTTACAAGTTCTTACTGAACCACTGTGGTCAGTGCAAATAGGAATTCTTTACCAAGCAGATTAGTGCTGTCTTTTAAGACATACCAGGGAAAATGTCATCATTCCAACAGTAAATGAAGCTGGCTTTTACAAAGGATATTGTGATAGAGTGAGGTAAATTGTTTTTAATTATTTGATTACTGAAGAATTTTTAAGGCAGGGTCTCGTTGTTTAATGCAATTTGAATTTGAATTCACCATCCTTCTGCCTCAGCCTTCCCAGTGGTGAGATTACAAGCATGTGGACCACTTCTGACTCTGAATAGTGTTTTGAAGATTGGAGGCAGTGGTTGAAAGAGGCAGTGTCCATGACACAGACGGTGGTTTGCTGTGGTTCCTGCTCTCCTGGCTTTTCACTCTGCAGTATTGATATTTTGGCTCTCTCAGCAGAAAACCAGATTTATGAGCACATGGTCTCACTTGGCAGGTAATTGTTTCTTATATGCTGAATTGATTGGGGTCTTGAACCTTTCTTCCCAGATGATTCTTCCTATGGCTGCTGAGGAATGATGACAATAAAAGGCCGAATTGCAGTGTCTCCATCAACAGTTTGCTCTCTATGTGGGCACACGATGACAAAACCTCCCGAAGCGAATCACTGTCTGACCTCAGTAATGCCAGGGTGGAAGCTTCCTGCCTATGGTCAACTTTCCAAGAGGGGCTAGGAAAAGCCTTCCCACGCTAAGAAAACTAATCAGTGTCTCAGACTAACTACCCTGATTAAGCAGAATCAGTGTTCCTTTAGATACACTTACCAAATCAAGGACTGCTAGAATTGTAAAAGTAATAGTAGCCCTTCCAGAGTAAGATAGCTAAATTGGGCAGCAGTTTCCTTGAGGCAAGTTGATATTATTTGCTCAAGGAAGGATGAGGTTTAATCAGTGTGTATCTATTATTAGCTGGAACTTGAGGACATTGTTTTAGACAAAGGCAGTTCTTAAGGTCAGGAAAACAAGCGCTTTGCCATTTCCTAAGCACTAGGTGTTGGTCTGAAGCAGAGATAGCTTTGTGGTATAATGTGATGTGTTTCTCTGGCACAGTACTACATTAGAAAAGTTACCTATGTCTTTTTTTTTCCCCAGCTCAATCTTGCTTTTAAAGCCTTAGAAACATCAGCATTTCATTTTCAGAAATAGTATCTGAATCACTCGTTATAGTGGTATCTGCCACACACTTTGCTGCGACTTCTCAGCAAAGTCTAGAAAATCATGAGTTGAAGTACCTGTGCCATTGACTGAAAGTATGAGGTCAGTGTCTCTGACAAATGGCAGCTTACGTGCTGGGCTGATGAGAAGTCTGAGAAAAAGTCTTTTCTGTGGGCCCAGGTTTGTGTGTCAGTTCTTTTCTAAGTCTTGGATGTTTTCTTAATTGCTAATTTCTCAGATAAAATACCCCTGCTTAACAAGACCTATTGTATAGACTGCCCCGTAGATCATAGATTCATAGATTCTGAAATCCACAATTACTATGGAAATGTTACCTAAAATATATTAAGTGTGCTACTTAAAATTAGGTATAAATGAGAATGTGTCCTATAAACTTAGTGATCTCATTTCTGTAAATTGATAAAATTGGTAATAAATGCTGTTGAATTATTTAAGTGGTTGTATTTTGGGACTCCAAAATGTGTTTTTAAAAAACTTCTATTAAAATGTTACTGATTAGTGTTCTTTTCTTTGGACAGGTGATTTGAAGATTTAAGTTGAACTAAAAGTGTCATGAAGTTTAACCTATGTTAAATTAAACTCAATTAATTACACTTAAAAGTCGATTGTGGTTATTCAGTCTCACTTAAAATTATAACTCTACTTCCTTTTTGGAGATGATAGGTAACTTGTTGCCCAGGCTGGCTTTAATATTCCATGTTCACACAATCCTGTCAGTAGTCCCAGATAGCTGGGACGACAGGGCTGAACCAGGGTGTGTACCTAGTGTAAACATGCTAAACCTAGAGTAATCTAGTGGTGCTACCAACTTTTATGTACATCTAATGTTCACCAACCAAGCACAGCTACTCTTTATAGTGTGTTTTCCTAGTGAAACCAACTATTGTGATCTTGACCTCATTGTAGGGTCTGTATTTGAGAATTTCATTCGGGATTCCAAAATCGGTATGGACACTTGATTTCTCCTCTGTGTGCCACAACACAACTTGTCTTCTGATGTGCAGAAATTTTTGAGTTGCTTGTGTCTTTCTTCTGCTGCAGCTCTCACTGCAAGGGTCCCTTCCAAACTCGTACTTTAGCAGGGTAGGGGTCATTGAATTTGTCTTGGAAGTTACATTAAAATGAACGTGGTGAATTATCTTTTCCTGGTGTCAGCTTAACAAGACTGACAGCTTTTATATGTTAGTAAGTTTCAAGCATGTATTCATGGGTCCCAGTTCTGTCCTTGTTGGCTACAGGTTAAATGTTATTTTTCTAAACTCATGCAACCATCCTTTTGACATGTTAACAGGACACTTGTTCACACTCAAGAACCACACAGTCAAGCTTTAAAAATGCACACACACCTTCCTTGAAATGCTATTTTAAGTTTTCAATTTTGCATTGGGCTACAGCTAGAGCTACCCTGGGCTAGCTAGAGGTTAAACATGCATATCAGCTATAAAGTTGTTCCCCACAGTCAGTCTTTGAAAGTTGTCATTTTAAAACAGCGTTTGGTCGTGTGCTATTCTTTGCCCAGTGCCATCTTCAAAATGGTGGTGGCCACTTTGGGGCATTGAGAGAAGTCACCTGTTTAGTTCAGATGTGGGTCACTCCTACAGGGGCTCAAGGCTCATTCTTCTAATCCAAAGAATAAGAAGAATGTATCAAACATCTAGAGTTCTGTTCCTTCCCCACTGTCAGAACACTAATTTGTACAATAAAAACCACCAAGCTTGGCTTCCTTAAACTCTTGCCAAATGTTGAAGAACAGATTCTATCCCTGTAAATTTATTGCAGAAATCATAATTTCTCTAGATAAAAAGGTATGTCAAAGTCAGATATTAAAAAATAATAATGGCTGGATGTGGTAGCATACACCTTTAGCATGCAGAGGCAGAAGGATCTCTAAATTCTAGGCCAGCCTAGTCCATATAGCAAGAACTCCAGGACAGTCAGGGCTACATAGACAGACTCTGTCTAGGGCACCATTGTCTTAAGCACTGACCTTACTCTACCTCCCTACCAAACAGGCATCTAGGGTATACCCTTCTGATGTATCAGTTCTTATCTATAAAACAAAAAACATGCCCATGTTAGGCTACCATTGATAAAGTTCCAGCTATTACAGTCTAGCAAAAGGTCCTTGCATGAGAGTGCCCATGTTTGTTAGAGGCTCAAGAAACACTGCTAAGAAGTGTATGCTGACCAGGCAGTGGTAGTACACCTTTAATACCAGCACTACAGAGGAAGGTGGCTTTCTTGAATTTGGATAGCCAAAGCTACAAAGAGAAACCTTGTCTTGGAAAAAATTGTTAAGTCCTTGGTTCAGACCCTGCTTAATAACTATACTCAGCTGCTCTCAGCACAGACTGGACCATGAATTCTCAGTGTCTTCACTTACTCTCATTGAACATGTTTTGTACTAGAAGCTACAAAGGACAATATTCGTGGCTTTTAGGTTACTCTTCTAGAAAAAAGTGGGTACTTTATTTTAAACTAAAAAAAAAAAACCTGCACTTCCTTTCCTACAATAACTTTTTATGATTATTTCTCCTACGGATTGTCATCAGCAAGAGAGTTAAAAAATACATTTCCCCAAGTTCTTACCAAAATTCATCCATGGGAAACTCCTCTAAGAAAAAGGAAATTTTGCTTAAGTAAATAGTGTCATTTATATTTAGATAAAGCAAGCAATCCACTCAAAGAGTTTCAACAGTTTTAAAAAACCAACCCAAATACAGTTGAGCAACAGAAGGGGAAGTTCTGGTGAGGTATTATTTTGATATTTTGGTCTCTGAAGGGGTTTCCCCAGTATCCAGTGTCTTCAGCAACCGGAATAGGCCTGCAGCTTCCCGTATCCTACTAAATTCAATACAGAAGGCCTGCACCTCTATAAACAAGTCCTGTACATTAATAATTTTGTTACGGATCAACGACTGGAGAAACACACATACAAGACGCACCAGACGATTCTGGAAAAGAAAAAGGGGTAAGTTTTAGAAACCTGTTTTCCTGGCAGATGATAATATTACAGCATTTCTACTACTCACCTGCATATATTTATCCTTAATTTGTTCACAAGTAGAGATGCAATTTGATATGTAAAGGTGAATAAATTCAGGAGGTAGATCAACAGCTGTAGTTAGTCTGTTTCATGAAAGAAAATTTGAGCTGTTAACTGTATTTGCTAATATTAAGAAGTAATGTAAGCATGAAGTCAAAATTTCCCTGTGGTCATCTAGTGAAAATTTATGTGACCCAATTCTCTAGTTTTAAACCCAAGAGCCACAGCCACTTAAACCTCTGACACTCCTGTTAAGTTTATATTTACATATTTTACTCTGTAATTATCCATTAAGCAATGAGTGTCATACAGTGTTCCTGGCTGAATCACTGTCAGTCTTGGTCTTACCCACTTCCAAGCTCAACCTCAACAGTTATTACCATCATTTAAAACAGAAAAGTCCTGTAAGTATAAGCACTGAGAGAGGCAGTGTGTCTGAGATGAAGGTGGACCAAACAGTACAACAAATAATCAGATTAAAATGAAGCTTTGCAGAAATAATAAGAACCTGGTAAAGTTACTGGAACTGACAGAGACCAAAACAGGCCTTCCTGAGAACAAGACACACAGATTTAGAACTGGCCATTACAAAGTCCTGAAGAAGACTCAGCAACTGTGTAACAAGCTTGAGTTTTTAAACCCAAGAGAGTATTTCCCAAAGCATTAAATGAAATATTAAATGGATCAGCCAGGTGGTGGTGGTGCACACCTTTAACCCAGCATTTGGGAGGCAGAGGCAAGCAGATCTCTATGAGTTTGAGGCCAGCCTGTTCTATAGAGAGAGTTCTAGGACAGCAAGGGCTACACAGAGAAAATCTGCATTAGGGGAAAATAACCAAAAATTCCACACTGAGGTCAAGTTCAACCCAGGAAATATTAAGACACGGGGCTGGCTACTGCAAACTATTTGACCTTAAAACATAAGGCACTGAAGTACTTTTAAGAAAACTGCCACCCACATTCTGCCTTCTGAGATCTGTGCATCAGCAGCAAGGCTGCTTCATCCTTGCGAATGCTAAATTATGATGGGTGCTAGGAAACAAGCAGAACCAGGAGTTGGTTGGTAAAGACATTACTACAGGAATGCAGTGAGGCAGAATCCAAGAACACTCAGATTGCTCCATCCAATGGCAAATTTAGCCAATGCAAAAACAGCAATTGTGACTATGATAAAGGAGGTCCCAGCAAGGAGAACATGCAAACAGCATGTTTTCAACAAGTAGCCAGCCAGCTCCACAGTGACAATGCTTACAAAGTAATTAGAAAGCTCATGCTTCCTTTCTTCTCCCGCCTCTTTCTTGTGCACTGAGCTACCTGCCAAGCTTTTGTCACCAGTTGACTTAACACATTCTTTAGTTCAAGTTTAAAATAGTTGCCAACTTATAGAGATGTTCAAAAAATGTGTTTTGGCTCACACCCATAATCCAAGGTTCAGAGAATGAGGCATTCAGAACTGCTATGAGTTTGAAGCCAGGATACTATTAGATCCTATTTCAAAAGAAAAACATAAAGACTACCTCAGAAAAATAAATTATTAATTCACAATTTACCTTAAAATACATCTGTAAAGAAAATAAAGATGAAACCTACATAGAACACACCCTTGAGGGTCACTGAAGAGCAAAGTCAAGAAAGAGCTGGGATGGCAGTCTGGGATACATAGAGACTCTGTCTCAAAAAAAACAAAACAGTAACAAAAGCTAGGAGAACACTAGCAATCTTGAGGACTGCGTGCCTACAAGTCCAATTCTAAGACCCATGTGTGAATGCTGCCAATACTGGCTGCCAAGGAATGGAATACCTGGATTGCAGAGCGCACAAAAGACAGTGAAGTAAATTTAACAACTGAGTTCTTACAAATGGTGGCTAAATTCACATGTAGTGAGTACTAAGACTCAATGTAAGCTAACGGTATCAGGGAAAAGAAAGAACAAAACAAAAACCTGCTACAGCCTTTCAAATTTCCAGGTAATTTAACCAGGGTTTGAATATTAACTATACTTCTGGTGGAACATGAAAGCTTACCGATTTACGACCTCCATTGAATGTAAGGACATATCCATGTTGACCAAGACAGAAAAATACTCCGTGATCTGGCTGGACTGCATTAGCTTCAGCAGCATCTCTATAGCGACTAAAGGGTTGTTCTCCACGAGGTCTGGAAGTTTCGCTGGAGTAAGGCCAATGTGATAAACAAGTTTGGGATCTTTTTCCAGCTCACCAAGGAGCTAAAGAAAACCAAAGTGAGAGGATCTTGAGTCATATTAGAATATGTTTCCTACATATAAACTCATGTTTTATATAAGAATTATAAAATTATCCTTGTTGAGTTAATCTGTTAAATTTCCCTCAAAGCCATATTCATTATGTCTTGATGTATTTTCAGATTTGAATTGTGATGATAGAAAAATAAAAGGCAATTTGTAAATCCACTAGTCATTCTTCCTATAGACATGACGGTCTTGATTTTGTCTGGTAGTATACAATATGACCATAATAGTGTCATTCTTAAAATCTCAATTACCAACTTCTCCCAAAACATACAAGCCAAGATGAGTGTGGTAGCACACATCTGTAATATAAGCATTAGGGCAGGAGGCAGCCAGTGTGGGCTACAGAGTGAGTTCAAGGCTATCTGATGTATATATAGTAAGACCCTGTTTTTTTTTTTTTAAAGCCACACACAACTCCATAAACCACAGAATAATTCAGAACAAGAGCCATGCCCTGTCTTATCCAGAAATAACAGAAATACTCTAGAAAGGGATGGAACAGGAGACACTTCAAGTCTTCTACCTATAGTACTTTACAGTTCAAGTTACACCCACACTTTGCAATTCAGAGATGGAAATATTGTTTTCCTTGTCCAAACACACACTTTTTCTTTAAAACAAAATCATTTATCTTGAGGCTGTCTCCTTGGCCCAGGCTGGTCTTGAGACCCTATCTCGTGAAGCCTGCCCTTTAATTCCTGATTTTCTTTTTTAAAGATTTTATTTATTGTGTTTACAGTATTCTACCTGCATGTCTGCCTGCAGGCCAGAAGAGGGCACCAGATCTCATGGATGGTTGTGAGCCACCATGTGGTTGCTGGGAATTGAACTCAGGACCTCTGGAAGAGTAGCC
>LOEQ01000421.1:380887-391768 GCA_001685075.1 Bramus lutescens | reverse complement strand
GAGCCAGGCCGAGCCGAGGTTCCGGAGACACGAGGTGGGCGGGGCGCGGTGTCCGGAAGTGGGGGGACGTTCTGGAGGGCGGGGCCGCATGGTCAGAGAGGGGTCTTTCTAGTCTTTCCCGGCCTGTGCAACATAGGAGGGGTGAAGGTGTGGTTTTTAAAGCCAGTGAACGCCATCTCTGGGAGGTGGGTGGCGCCAAACCGGCCCAATAAATATTGCCTAAGTTATGATTTGAAAAATGGGTCTTAAATGCTAACTGGCTTAATAGAACATTCTTGATGGTTCATGGTGAAATTATATGCAAATAAAAACAGGTTTCTCATAACCAGTTTAAATAGGCTTACTCCTATTCTCAGAGATGGGATCCTATTGCTAATAAGTGTTTGTGCATAGTTAGGTAAACGAAAATCTGGACGGTACATGGCACTAGGGATGCAGAGGCAAGCAGGTATCTGTGAGTTCGAGGCTAGCCCGGTCTGCATGGTGAGTTTCAGGATACCCAGGATTACATAGAGAGACCATGTCTCAAAAAAATAATAAAAAGGAAACAAAAATCTGAGAAAGTGTCTCAAGAAATACTCATTTACAAAATCATTTGCTGTACTTTTTTTCTTTACCCTGACCTAAGTAAGTGTCCGAACACTGGAAACTTCCTTACATACCAGCTTCTTGGTTTTGGCTCCCTGTGACCTGATTCAGATGTTCAAAAACACCACTGCCAGCTCCCCCATACATACACACACACACACACACACANCCACTGCCAGCTCCCCCATACACACACACACACACACACACACAGGTGCCTTGTGACCTGTACCCACGCCAGAACTACAGATACACACAGGAATGTCATCAGCATCACCTGGCAGCAGCTTAAGAGTTTTCTATTTGCTTGCCGGCGAAATTCTCGAGGAAATTTTGAGGAAGGGGTGCTGGGTACAGTGCATATTTTAAGGACTTCTTTAGTTCACCGTTAAACTCTTAGAGAAGTCTGACCAGTGAGTGCTACAATCAGCAGAAAATGTAACTTGGCAAATGGGGGAAGTGATTCAAATTAGCTCTATTCTTGTTATAAATCAACTACGTTCTCTTGGAGCCCTTGTAGACTCTATTTGTGACAGTCTACAATACTAGCACTGATTTGTGCTAGTTATTCAGTGTCGCAATTTATTAATAATTGTTAATACTGTAAGAGTGTCTCAAGATGTTTTAAAATATTTGAACATAGCATGTTACCCCCAAATAGAGCTGCTTTTCTATCACGATTAATGTGGTACCAAGAATTTCTTTCATGTCTCCATTCTGTATTTGTTTCCAGGGCTTCTATAGCATAACCATAAACTGGGTGTGTTTTCACAGTAGAAACCAACTTTCATCTCCCTTCTTGAGGCTGAAAATCTTGAATCTGGATGTCAGCTCAGCCATTCACCTCTGAGGCATCAAGAGAAGAATCCTTCCTTGTCTTGTTCTAGCTTCTGGCATTTACCCAAAGTCCTTGATATCCCTTTGCTCATAGCTACACTGTTCCAATCTCTGCTTCATCATTTGGCCTTAATTGTGTCTCTAAGTTTTTCTGTGGCTTCCTGGTAGGGAAGGCTGTGCTCTAGGCACTGTATGGTTGTTGCTGTCGGAGCAGCTGTGATTACCCACATGAAACCCTCACAAGACTGGATCCACTAACGTTCCCTTGTGGAAGGGAGAGTGGGCTCATGCGGCTTGTGAAGGAGAGCATTAGACAGATGCATAAAGCACTGTCTCTTCCCCAGGGTGTACCCTAATTAATGCCTGTTAGAATTATGCAGTGTGGTTGCCTATCAGTTGTCTGTGCTTGCTGTGGAATAGTTAACTATGTAAAGATGTGTTACATTTGTTTATGCTGTGTGACATTACTTTAACTGTGTGAAGGTGTGTTACATTTGTTTATGCGACATTTGTTTAATGATGTAAGGATGTGTTACGTTTGTTTGTGCTGCAATTGTTTAATTAAATAAAGATGTGTCGCATTTGTTTTACCTTGCCTGTCTAAGGCACCTGATTGGTCTAATAAAGAGCTGAACAGCCAATAGTTAGGTAGAGGAGGGATAGGCAAGGCTGGCAGGCAGAAAAAAATAAATAGGAGGAGAACTCTAGACCCGACAAGGGGGAACGAGAGAGAAAGAGGAGACACCTGGGTCCAGCAGACACAGAGGTAGGGCATATAGAAAGAAGGGTAAAACCTCCCAAGGCAAAATGTAGATGAAGATAAACAGGTTAATCTGAGTTGAAAAAAAAAAAGCTGTCCAGAAGTGAGCAGAAGCTAAGGCCAAGCATTCAAAACTAATAATGAGTCTCTATGTCATGATTTGGGAGCTGGTTGGTGGCCCAAAAGAAATAGCCTGGTATATATGCTCCTGTGGGTTACCCCTCCCCATGCTCCCATAAGTATCCACCCCCAACTGAACTCATTGACTCACCCACCTAAACTTGAGGTCTGGTTTTGGTGCACTACCCGGGGTGAATAGATAGAAAAAGCATGAACCATGAATAGGGACATAAAAGAACCAAAGATGCATCTGAGATGAGCATTTGTGTTGTTTCTACTGTGGGTGATCAGACCTACAACTGAGCTGAGCCGTCTGAAGGTGGAGCAAACCCCAGGCAATCCAGCGCAGCTCTTTTCCTCTGTGGTATTGGACTGGCATTCTTTGCTGCCACAGTAGCAACTACATTTCCCAGCTATTTCATTTTCATGCCCAACATTTCAGCCTACTGTAGGTGAAAAGATCCAGCTAAGGCTGCTCCAATATAGTGTCTGTATCTGAGAGGAGAATCCCATAATAGCCATCTTGTGTGCAGTATGGAGCGGGATGCTTCCTGAATAAATGGGGATGCCCCATGTTGTCTTATGACTTATAGACTAAAGTATATATTATAGCCCCAAAATTCAGCTTGTGTTAGACAGGATCATAAACAGGATGTGACATCAGTTGCATGGTCCTTGTTCAGGACATAAGACATTAAACTGGAGGCTACGGCATCTGTCCAGAAAGAAATTGCCCGTGTAAGGGAGAAATTACAATGAGAAAAACAAGTTGTCCTTCATTCACACCAGCCTCTAAGCTGCTGGGAAAAGTGAAGGAATCAAAGAAGAATGGGATGGAGGTGGCGGCTGGCTTCTTATTGCTGGGGGTGGGAACACTAAAGGAAAGAAAAACAAAATAAATATGTGCTAAACAGGCCCTCTTGGGATCCAAAACTTTGGGATCTGTGAGAGGAATCAGATAGTAGGAGAAAGTGAGGTAGATGTGATAGGAGAGAGCCCTCGAGTCTAACCTTTATCACAGAGGAGGAAAATCCATGGCACAGCAAATGGGTGGAGCCTTGGTGTCAGCCCAGCACAGGAAACTATAGTGATCAGGGAATAGTCTGACTTTGAACTGCTTAAATGCAGAAAAACAACAACAAACTTTAAATAAGACATGAGGGTGAATGGGGAAAAAAAAAAGACATGACTGTTCCTTGGTGTAGTGGAGGAGAAGTTTTATAGTAGATATTCAGAGAGCATAGCCTGAGGTAGAGACGTCTGGGAGAAGCCAGGCTGGACATGACCATCAGACTGAGCTGTGCCATGTGAGGAGAGAAGGGAAGGCAAAAGGGGAGATGTCAGGGTGCACCATGTATGTAGCACAGGTAGGTTGAAGAAAGAAGGCACTCCTATTTGTTTTTTTGAGACAAGTTTTCTCTGTGTAACAGCCCTTGCTGTCCTGGAACTAGTTCTGTATACCTGGCTGGCCTAGAACTCACAAAGATCTGCCTGCCTCTGCCTCCCAAGTGCTGGGATTAATGCGCCATCACCACCACCCAGCCCAAGATGAAATTTTAAGGCCTGTGTGGTATCAGTAAGGTCCAGTCTCTTTGATGGACTGTGCTCCGGACAGTCTTACAAAGGCATGTTTACTGATTGTCACGCAAAGTATTTCCTCATACCAAGGTCCCTAATTTAATTTACATGACTTGCTAAAGAAAAGCATCACATGTCCACATGAATCTAGTCCTTTATTATGTATCTTTTGCAATACACAATAATACAAGAGCTTCGGGTGTGTTTGAGGCATCTTGTGATTAAAGTCACAGACTTGCCACTATGCCCCTCTGCAAAATAATTCTATAGAACATGGGGAAACAATCGCTGTTTTCCGCAGGATTCTTCAAGGCCAAAGTACTTCTTAAAAAAAAAAGTTCATTTTAATATGTACACTGGTTACAGTGACTCTGCTTAATTCCTACAACAGGGAGATCTGTGAGGCAAGATACTAAGACAAAGAGGTCAAGGGAACAAAAGAAGCAAAGGGGCCAACATAGCCAAAATGACTGGATTACGTAAAGAAGAGCCACAGGAAGAAGGGCCGCCCACCCCTCGGCTGGAGAGTTCAGGGTAAAGAGGCAGGGTATGATGTGATCCATACCCTGTAACAGGAAGGGACTGAGGGATGCTGAGGGAACCTGGCAGCCATGTCCACTTTGATATGTTTGATAGGCACCTCAGTTAACCATTTGTCCCAGGTTTGAGATCTAACAGAGAGAGGGTCAGCAAGGTAGCTCAGCAGGTAAGGGTACTTGTCATCAACCCTGACAACCTGGGTTTGATCTCTTGAACCCTCGTGGTGGAAGGAAAGAACCGGCTTCCACACATGTACCATAGCAAGCACTAAAAAGAAGTGAAAGAGCCTTTCAGCCTGGCTTGTGAGGTGTGGGATATAGAGACTCGGATGGGATGAGTCTGAGTATTATAGCTACCCAGTGTTTGGTTTAATCTTAAGAAAAGCCGCTCCACCAACACAAATGACTCCAATTAGACCAGATTATACCAAATTAAAATGCTCGCATTTAATAAATGCAGCACTCTCGGGTGGACAGAAACAGCATAGCAGCGAGAGGAGCCCACGCAAACCCCAGAGACCACGTGTTCCCTTTTCCAGCCTAAATAGCCTGTGGGAGGGGTCAGCACTTGGCAGGTTGGGAGTTGGAGTCCGGGTCAAGGCAACTGCCAGCAGGAGGAGCCTGAGATTGAGCTTTTTGCTCCATTGGCGCTCCATGGATGACTGCCAGGGGCTGGGGTGACACCCCCAACTCAATATTACACCCAGCCCTCCCTAAGACAAAAGCTGTGTGATCTGAGACAATAGGAGAGAAATCAGTACCTGGTGGACTGAGCCTATGAGCCCATAGGAATACTTAGCTTTTGATAACTGAGGTCCCAGTGGATATCAGAGACTGGAGAACAAGAGAGGAGTTTATATTTGGGCTTTTTTTTTGGGGGGGGGGAACATATCCTTAGCAAGTAATCAAGTTAGTTTTGTACTTCTGTAGCACAGGCTATCTTCTAATGTTCAGTCCTCCTGTCTCCACTTTCCACCATGCCCAGCTTCATTTAGGGTCATTTCAAACTACACACTTCATCAAATGTCTGATTAAGTAGTTCACTGTGAGTGTGTGAGAATATCCATTGTATTACTGTGAGTATTGAGGGAATTTCTAATCCGAGTGTCTAATGAGATAAAAGCTTGGCCATTGAAGGAAACCTCCTTTGTATAAGTGCTGAAGTCTAGGCTCTGTCTGGAGGACTGGTCTAGCCAGGTCGTGGGATGTGTGTGTGCTCAGATTCAGTAATGTTCTAGGTGGAGGGACAAGAGAAATAAAGAGGATATGATTGCTTCTAGGTATGGAGAAGTTTTATAGATATGAGGAGAGTATAGCCATGTGAGGAGAAGGGGAGGTCTCCAGCCAGGTCAAGAGGACAGAAGTGTAAAAAGGACTAGCACAGCAGGAACAGCGGGATTATATAGGGAAGAGACACTGAGGGGAGGGCAGCCCGTCTGTCTGTGGGCTGGAGAAGATTAGGGTAGGGGGCGGGGTACACCAGCCAGGAATGCCCCTGTAATAAGTGGGGGCTGAGGGATGCTGGGAGAACCTGGCAGCCAGCTTCTGCTTTGATAAGTTAATAGACACTCCAGCCTTTTGTTCCTGGTTTGAGACCTAACACTAGGTGCTTTCTGCTGCTGTGAGAAAATGCTGACCAAACCAACTTGTCAAAGAAAAGGTTTATTTGGTTGACAGGTTACAGTCCATCAAGGAAAGACAAGGCAGGAACTGAGACAGAACTCTAGGAGTGCTGCTGACCGGATTGCTCTCCATGGCTTGCTCAGCCTGTTTTATTATGCCACCCAGGACCACCTGCCTGGGGTGGCGCCACCCACAGTAGGCTGGGCCCTCCCACATCAATCATTAATCGAGAAAATGCCCCCACACCTCCCACAGAACAGTCTGATGGAACAATTCCTCATGGAGCTTCCCTCTTCCCTAGCAACTCTAGTTTGTGTCAAGTTGCAAAAAAAATAAAAATAAAAATCCAGCCCAAGTAAACCATGGGAAATATCCTTCTTAAAGTTCCCTACAAGCTTACACCTCCCCCAGGAGGACAGGAGAATACCAGCTGGATCACATCGCTTTGTAGCCTTTCCAGCTGGTGGGCAGCAAGATCCAAGATGCTTTTCGTTTTCACTTCCCAGTCAGGTGTGATGGCATATGCCTTCAACCTCAGCAGAGACAGGCAGATCTCTGTGAGTTCAAGGCCAGCATGGTCTACATAGCAAGTTCCAGGACAGCCAGAATTATGTAATAGACTCTTTTTTAAACAATTTTTTCACTTCCTTAATGACTAACGGAATGAACTGTTTGTGTGGCAATCTCCATTGCTATACTTCTCACCGCAGCCTCTGCCCAGTCTTATATTTGTCTTATTGAGTTGCATGATAAAAAAAACTCTAGGTATGTCTCTGTAAGGTTTTATGTAGTGCAAGGAACTTCTACAACTCATAAACACTTTCAGTAATGTAGCAGGATACAAGATTAACTCAAAAAGAAATCAGTAGCCCTCATTTACACATATGATAAATGGGCTGACAAAGAAATCAGAAGCATTACCCTTCACAATAGCCACAAATAGCATAAAATATCTCAGTAACTCTAACCAAACAAGTGGAAGACCTGTATGGCCAAGAACTTTAAATCTTTGAAGAAAGAAATTGAAGAAGACACCAGAAAATGGAAAGATCTCCCATGCTCTTGGGTAGGTAGAATTTACATAGTAAAAATGGCAGTCTTACCAAAAGCAATTTACAGATTCAATGCAATGCCCATCAAAATCCCAGAAATAGTCTTCACAGACCTCAAAAGAATAGTACTCAACTTCATATGGAAAAGTGGTTTGGGGACAAAGTGGCTCTCAACTGAGCCACAAACCCCAACTTCTTTCTAATTTCAGCTGGCATTTTGTTCTTATTTATTATGTATACAGGTGTTTTTTCTGCCTGCATGTTTGAGTACCATATACATGGAGTGCCAATGGAGACCAGAAGAGGTCGTCAAACCCCCTAGAACTAGAATTACAGACAGTTGCATGCCTCAATGTAGGTACTGGGAATTGAACTGTGGTCCTCTGGAAAAGCAGCCAGTGCTCTTATCCTGTAAGTCATCTCTCCTGCCTGTAGTCAGATGTTTCTTGTCCCTACCACCTGATCCCAAATAATCACTCAGAAGCTTAATATTTCTTATAAATGAACAGCCAATAGCTCAGGCTTGTTACTAGCTAACTCTTACATTTAAATTAAACTATATTCCTAGCTTTTCCACATGGCAATTCATCTCCTACTCCCTCTGCATCGGTTTGGCAACTCTTGACTCCGCCCTTCTTCCCATTTCCTTAGTTTGGTCACCCCACCTATACTTCCTGCCCAGCTACTGGCCAATCAGTGTTTTGCTAAACCAATTTGAATGACAGATCTTTTCTTGAGACGGTTTCTCTGTTTAGCAGTCCTGGCTTTCCTGGAACTCACTTTGTAGACCAGGCTGGCCTGGAACTCAATGAGATCCTCCTGCCTCTGCCTCCCAAGTGCTGGGTGTGCCACCACTGCCCGACAAGGCTGGATTTTATTTGATTGACGATGCCCATTTTCATGGTTTTTGTTTGATTCTTTTTCAAAGTCCCTGCTTTTTTTATTGATTTCTCATTCATTTCCTGCATCATCTAATTTCTTTTAACTCCTTATCTCTATTCCAGTGGCCTTTTAAAGTTTGTGCGTTTATTTATTTGGTGTGGAGGGAGGTCATGCATGATTCATGTATGTTCAGGGGACCGAGGACAGCTTGAAGGACTCTTTTCGCTCCTTCTACCATGTGGGATGCAGGGACTGAATTCAGGGTGTTGGCTTTTGCCTGCAAGCTCCTCTACCAGATGAGCCCTCTACCAACCCTCATTGGAATTTTTTGTAATAATTCTTTAGAATTTTTTTTCCTTTGAGACAGGATTTCTCTGTGTATCGACCCTGGGTCTCTTGAAACTCACTTTGTAGACTAAGCTGGCCTCACTCAGAGATCTACCTGCCTCTGACTTCTGAGTGCTGAGATTAAAGGCATGAACCACCACGCCCTACAATTCTTTAGAATCTTTATTGAGCACTTGGACAGTCTGTTTTGTGTATGTGTGTTTTATCTTACAAGAGAGTAATTGAAATTGTTGTGTCTCCTTGAGTGTGTGTGTGAACATATTTATTGTGCTTGTACTTTGAGATTTGTATATCTGGTGAGTTGAGATTTCTACCTTTATTTTTTGTGGGTGGCATTCTTCTGGAGATGTGCCCTGGGGTATCAGCTTTACTTCCACCTGGGTGTTGCAGGGCAACACCTTTAGCTCTGTGATTAGTGACACTGCATAGCACATTGGATTTGGGAAAGCCCACTGCCTACAGGACCCATGCAACAGTCAGGATGGTCAAGCTGGCTGTTCAAGCAGCTATGGTATAAACAGGAAAGTATGTCAGGGGAATCCTGAGAGACTGTTCCTACAATAGAAACTGCCCCTACTCAGCGATAAGAGATTCCCAAGGTGCCATTGGTATGAGTTTATTCCCGTGATACCTCGTGGGAATAAGAAGCGGTATCAGGAGCAACAGCACCCCCTTGTGGGTGGCGCTCATACCTAGTCTTGAAAGCTCAAACAAGGAGCAGGGATGACTACCGTTATGCTACACTATGCTGGTGACTGGCAGCAGAAAGTGTAGTGTCCCTATGTGCTCCTTTCACGGGAGAAGACAGACCTCAGCATCCCCGCAGCTCTCCAGACCTCCTTTGGCTGTGCACCCTGGGGGTAGTGTGACACCAGAAGGGCACTGCTGGAGACAGCAGAGGGACCAAATGCTCTTCCCTCACCTTGTCAGCCGCATGCATGGAGGATGGTGTGTGGGAAGTGTATGGGCAGTGCCCGTCAGTCCTGGCACAGTGTGGGGGCACATTCGACTTGTCTCCACCCTGGTCTCAGAGGCCAGGTTCCCAGTTCTCCAGGGTGGCACACTCCACTTCCCTCTGTGGACTGCAACAACTATCCCCTACCGTGCAGGGCACACAGTGAGTTTAAGTCAGAGTAACTTTGCTGGACCAGTTGGGTTTTCAAGGCAGCTACCCACTGAGCCAGTGCAGTGGGATATGTAAGCAACAGTTCCTTTCTCAGAGTGGCTCCTCTCTGTACCACCCTGAGAGTGGCTGAGAGGATGCTGCCTTTCCAAAGAAGAGTGACAGTGCAGACCTCAGGTTACTGCACTCTTTGGAGCACAAGCTGGTGAGGATGAGAAAACCTGCCAGGAGCAGTGTTTGCCCTCACCACTCTGCTAGAGTTTGCTGGGACTCACTTATCCTTAGAGGGAAGACACCACACTGCTAGCTGTGGACAGGGAGTGTTAGATGCCTTGCTGGTCTCTCTCTCTCTCTCTCTCTCTCTCTCTCTCTTTTTAAAGATAGGGTTTCACTGTGTAGCCCTGGCTAATCTGGAATATCTCTCTCATTTTTTCTTTTTAGAGATAGGGTTTCTCTGTATAGCCCTGGCTATCCTGGAAGAATCTCTCTCTCTCTCTCTCTCTCTCTCTCTCTCTTTAGAGATAGGGTTTCTCTGTGTAGCCCTGGCTATCCTGGAATATCTCTCTCATTTTTTTTCTTTTTAGAGATAGGGTTTCTCTGTATAGCCCTGGCTATCCTGGAATCAATCTCTCTCTCTCTCTCTCTCTCTCTCTCTCGATAGGGTTTCGCTGTGTAACCCTGGCTATCCTGGAATTTGCTCTGTAGTCCAGGCTGGCTTTGACTCAGAGATCCACCTGCCCCTGCCTCTATTGGATTAAAGGCATGCAAAGGTATGCGCCACTCCTGCCCAATGTGTTTTTCTCTTTCTATGCTGTAGTCCCAGGTCTCTGGATCTTTGTTTTGTTTTATTTTTTTCAAGACAGGGTTTCTCTGTAGCTTTGGAGCCTGTCCTGAAACTAGCTCTTGTTCCATCCTGGCCTGGAACTCACAGAGATTCACCTGCCTCTGTTGCCCGAGTGCTGGGATTAAAGGCATGTACCACCACTGCCCGGCAGGTCTCTGGATCTTACAAGCCCCCAGTATCTCCCAGATTTCCGGTGTTCCCCCACAGCTACTCAGCTTAAAATGCAGCTATACACTCGTTTTGGCTGATGTTTTGTGAGAAGGTCTCATGGAGTCCATGCTAGCTTTGAACTCACTGTGTAGCCAAGATTCACCTTGAATTTTCTCCTATCCTCCTACCTCTTACCTCCTAAATAGTGGGATTACAAGTTTAGGCAGTGCTGGGGTGCGGTGCACAAATGCCTGTCTGCGCTCTATGTGCTACCACAGTTCTCAAGCTTCAGGCAAGGGGCTGGAGATTGAAACACACAGAGACATGGACCTCTACTCACTGGTAAGAAGCCCCTTATTGAATAGCACCAGGGAGGCTCATATACCCAACAGTCAGGTGGGCCAACAGGTGAAAACCTTATCCTCTGATCCTCAAGG
>LOEQ01000421.1:350673-371409 GCA_001685075.1 Bramus lutescens | reverse complement strand
AAGCTCCAGAAAAACCCTGTCTCAAAAAAAAAAAAAAACAAAAAACAAAAAACAGTGCTGGGTGTTCCCATGCCCATGTCACAGACTCATCACATCCTCACATAACCTTACCTGAGACCCCAATAAACTGTATTTTAAAAGACCATCTTTTGTCTTAAACCAACAACAATAACAAAGCACCCCAAATGCCCAGCTTGACCTCAGCACTCAGGAAGTTGAGGCAAGAAAATAGAGAGTTTGAGGCCAGGTAGGCTACATAGTCTTGTTTTGCCTCAACAAACAAACCAATGGTTTAACTAGAATTTGATCTCCTTAAAGGAGAATCCTGTGGACAATTACTCAGCTCTAGTGTAGGAACCTGAGATCAAGATGCCCCAGCTAACTTAGCTTAACTTCTGTTAAACTGATTGCTTGTGCAAAATATCCCCTGTAGCTGCCAAGTGAAACACCAGGATGTGGTGCTTGTCTTTGAAGACCTTTACCCTAAATACTTGGCTCTACACTTTGGTCCCAAACCTGAGTGTAGTGCCAGCCAGTTGGCATAAAGACTTTCAATGGACAATAAACTGAGTCTAAGTGGCCATCTCTGTGGGCTCCTGCAACAAAAGAGAAGGGGAATATTCCTGAAACAGAAGCCCAGAAGGTTCTGGGTTTTCCCAATCATAAAAGGCCAACTCCCTCTCAACTGCTCCCTCTTCTTCCTTCACTCAGCCTGGAGGCGCCCCTTTCCTGGCTGATTCATTTGCAGTTGGCAATATAGATCATTGCTTGCAGGCAGAGGGCATTTAAGCCACAGAAATCCTTTAAAAGAGAGCATGCAAGTACAGTAGAAACCAGCCCGCCAGCCTTCAAACTCCACACAGGTTGAAATGCTTGGAACCACAGGTGTGTGGGAAGTGACTATTTTTCAGATTTGGGAAAGTTTGCAGATAGACAGTGAGACATCTTGGGGGAATCCGTGCTCATCAGCCTTTCGTTGCTGTGATAAAATACCAGGAAAGCACAAAGGAAGGAAGGCTGCTTTGGGCTCATGGTTCCAGAGGTTTCCAGCCACACGAAAACAGTGGTGACGAACATGTGGGAGAGCAAAGCAGCTCTCTGTAGTGGTCAAGGAGGGAGGGAAGGGAAAGATGTACCCTCCCAAAGTATTCACACGTACACATACACACACACACACGTACACACACACACAAACACACATGTACACACACACACACACACACACACAGAGCATGACCTGTTTCCTTTTACTATGCCCCACCTCAGCTATGAATTCATAGGATTAATCCAGGGTGGATATCAGCACTCTTATAATAGGATCACATTCCATCAGTACCAGCAGCCGGGGACCAAGCCCTTTGGGAACACTTTTGAAGCAAACCACAACAGGACAGGGCCTGAGTCTAAACACAAAAATGCATTTATGTTTCACATATACCCACGCACACAGGCTTCATTATAATTGTATGTGTTGTTCTCAGCACCCACCCCTGCCCCCTGACGTTATGTTTTGGCTACTACCTGTCATGTAAGTGGGATGTGGATTTCTCAAAACTTCTGGGTTTTGAAGTATTTTAGATTTCAGATTTTCGGCCTAGGGATGTTCAACAAGTAAGATAGAGCAGGTTATCATCAAATGTTCAATAATCACCTCTGAGGTCAAGCATGGAAGGGGTTGTGGGCTCTCTAACTTTGCCTCTAGTAAAGCCCTTAATATTTAGCACGGGTATAAGTGGGGCTCCTGGTGCTCCATCATGAAGGGGGGTGTGTCTGGAGAATGGGAGGCTGCTTTAATGCTCATGCTCCTGGGGAGATCTGTGAATGAGTCTTATATGTTAGTCTGGTGTGGTTTCATGAATCCTGGTGCAGTGTTAGAGTACTGATCATAGAGAAAAGACAGCGTTCAGTCCCAGTAGCAACCAGAGTAGCAAGAGCCATTGGACCCCACTGCCGGTATGAAGACAGTAGACAACGCTTGCTCTGTAGTAGGCCCCAATCCAGGAAAAGAGTCCTGGATTTGGGAAGCCCACATCTCTCATGCTGGGTGATAGGCTTGTCTCAGTTGTATTGCAGAGATAGAAGGCTTGCCTCCCATCTTCCCTGGAAGAACAGACATCTAAAGGTCAGCATCCATTTCTCCTGCATCCACTGTACCACAAGTCTCAGAAGGATGACCCGGAGCAGAGAGAATTGCCTCTCAGCACACCTCGGATGCTAAGCAGAAACCTCACCATCGGTAGTTGTGTGACCTGTGCGAACTGTAAATTAAATGGGATCTTTCGAAGGATGTATCTCACATAAAATTCTACTTCCTTATTTGACATTTAGCCTCAGTGCAAAGTCAAAAGTGAGCATCTCTCTAGAGTTATATTTCATTTGGGATATTTCATCTGGGCTGAGAATTTATCAGGGAGAGATATAGAATTAAACTGCATTTTTCTAACCAAACAGGAAACTTCATCCCTTACTCCTTTGCTACCAGAAAGAAATGTTTTTCTTAGCTGGGTGGAGGTGGCGCACACCTTTAATCCCAGCACTCGGGAGACAGAGGCAGGCAGATCTCTGAGTTTGAGGCCAGCCTGGTCTACTAGTTATTGTGGTTTGCTCAGGTTCTTGGTCAAGCAGCATCAGGTATGGGGTTCCATGTCGTAAAGTGAACTTCAAAATCTAATCAGATAGTGGTTGGTTGCACCCACAAGCTTTGTGCCTCTACTACACCAGCATATCTTTCAGGCAGGACACTCTTATACATCAACAGGTTTGTAGCTGGGTGGGTTTACCTTTTCCTTTGGTAGCATGCAGAGTACCTTCTAATACCAGGAACATCATTCCTTAGGGGTGAAGGTCCCAGCTTGACTTCTTTTTGTTCAGTGAACTGTGTAAGTGTTGTCTTCAGCAATAGGGCCTTATATCAGTTTATGGAGAATATTAGAAATAGCCTGGATTGTTTAGGGGTTCCCTTTGGCCAACAGCTTGATTATTTGCAATCCATTCCCAGTACTGAACACTTCATTTGTTGAGATGCCCAAATGAGACTTTATATCTCCCATTATTTGGAGATATAAAGCAACTTCATTTATGTCTCTTTGATATGTGACTATCTCAGAAAGTTTCTACTGTATTAGGGTTCCATATGACCTCTAAATGAGCCATAGTTTTTTCTGTTCCTCCCCATATTTTCTTCCTTGTCCCCTTTATACTGCCCTCTCTGTTTCAGTTCAGTGCCTCCTCCTCCATCCATAGCTAACAATTCTATTTCCCCTTCCTAAGGGGATCCATCCCTACCCCCTAGTCCTTTACTCTCTACTTAATCTGTGGTTATATGGATTATAGTTTGCTTATCAATGACTTCATAGCTAATATTTACACATAGGTGAATACATACCATATTTGTCTTTCTAGGTCAGAGTTACCTCACTCAGGATTTTTTTTTTAGTTCTATCCATTTACTTGTGAATTTCATGATTTCATTTTTTTAAACAGCTGAGTAATATTCTATTGTATAAATATTTTCTTTATCCATTTTTCTGTTGACAGACATCTAGACTGTTTCCAATTTCCAATTTCTGGCTATTATCAATGGAGCAGCAATGAACATGGTTGAGCAGTATGTCTGTAGTTGGATGAAACATCCTTTGGACACATGTCCAAGAGTGGTATAACTGGATATTGATGCAGATTTATTCCCATCTTTTTGAGGAACCACCACACCGATTTCCATTGTGATTGTACAAGTTTGCACTACTACTGGCAATGAATGGGTGTTCTCCTTACTCCAAGTTCTTGCCAATATGAACTGCCATTTGTTTTATTGATCTTGACCCTTCTGATTGGTGTAAGACAAAATCTCAGAGTAGTTTTGATTCCTTGATGAGTAAGGATGTTGAACATTTTCTTAAGTGTTTCTTAGTCATTTGAGTTTCCTCTTTTGAGAATTCTGTTTACATCTATACCCCATTTTTAGATTGGGCTATTTGTTTTCTTGATGTCCAGCTTTTTGAGCTCTTTATATATTTTGGCTATTAGCCCTCTATTACAGTGGTTCTCAGCCTTCCTAATGCTGCAACCTTTTAATAAAGTTCCTCATGTTGTGGCGGCCTCCAACCATAAAATTATTTTGTTGCTACTGTTATGAATTGTAAATATCTGATACATGGGATATCTGATATGCGACCCCCAAGGGGGTGTCTTTTGCTGTGTAGAAACTTTTTAGGAAAACTGAACTACTTGGGGACCTGCTTCCTTGTCGGTTCAGTTCGATGAGGTGACAGTTAGCACAAGAAGTTCCATGTTGGTTTGTTCTGACATGATGGGGCTCAGCACAGGAGCTCAGTCTGCAGCAGTGACTTCCCATAGCTTCTGTTTTTCATCTCCTGGGCAATGAGAAATGGTAGGAAAGGATGGGGGTGCTGAGAATACTGGCAGCCAGCCAGCAGGAAGCAGCGCCTATCCTGGATCCTGCTCTCTTCCAGAGGATACTGGGAGTGGTGGTGTGGGATTACTTTCTGCTTAGCATGGAAGAAGGGGGCTTGGCTAGGAGGCAACGTGATTTGTACAGGGCTAGGTAACTTCACTTCTACCTAGATGCTAAGATCAGGCCCTATCTTGAGGGGATCTGTTGACAGCCACCTTTGGCAGACAGAACCCAGGCCACTAGACGGCAGGAGCCTGCTGGAGAGGCTGGCAGGCCATAGGCAAGCAGGCTGGTCCAGGCTCATTTCCTCCTTCCCAAAGCCTTCTGATTCCAGGCACACACATGGCCCTTTCTATTTTTATCTCTTATTCCTCCCTTTCCTTTTCACCTCTGCATGCCCAGAGGCTGGCACCGTTCTAGCCAATCCCACTTGATGCTTAAATACACTATAATGAAACATAATAGCGATCAGATGCTCTCAGCGGGGAGTTATTGATTTTCCTGTGTAAAATATTAACATCTTTCAGCGCTATTTATGTATGTCATTAGAGCACAGATCACATGTCGTCTCCTGAGGTACCAACCGCCTCAAGATCTATGCATCTTTCTGGGAAAACATCAAGATTTACCACTCGCATTACCTTTTTCTCTGTATTTTTACAACATATCCAGACACTAAAGAATAGTAATATAGCCAGCTGGACCTGTGGCTGTACCAGCTGGTTCCATTTTTTGGGGCTCTGTCTGATCTCTGTGTACACAGACCCTCAGTCTTACATTACTGCCCCACTGCCCCAACTTTCAGTGGTCAGTTGGAGTCCTGCCCTCTGTTCTCATCTGACTCTGTCTCAGCAGAGATAAGAAGGTATGACTGCTTAGCATGTGACCTCCAGAGTTGTTTCACATCACGATGGGCACAATGTCAGGAAAAGTGACATTCTCCCTTGCATCATTGAGAGTACCACCTTCCGTCCAGGAGACAGCCAGGAGCAAAGGCCTCGCTCGGACTTTGACAGCTTTTCTGTGTGACATCTGTCAATGGATGTGCCAATCCTGAAGCCATATGAGCCTCTACCACAGGGTGTGTCTCAAATAGTTTTCCACCTAAGCAGAGAGGCCGCAATGCATCTAGAGAAAAGACCCACTACTCCATCCTAGGTAGGCAGCTTTGTTAGGGTGTATGTTGCTGTGAGGAATGAAATACATGACCAAAAACAGCTTGGGGAGGAAAGGGTTTATTTGAGCTCATACTTCCATATCACTGAAGCCTGTCATTGAAGGAAGTTAGGAAGGGAACTCAAACAGGGGAGGAGCTGGTGCAGAGACCATGGAACAAGCCATGGGTTGCTCAGCCTGACTTATTTTTAATGGAAACCAGGACCAGTTTCCCAGGGTTGCCCCACCCTCAGTGGCTGGGCTTTCTCCCATCAATTAATAATCACTAAGAAAATGTTCTACAGACCTGCCTATAGCTTTATCTTATGGAGGCATTTTCTTTCCTTTTGTCTGAAACAGGATCTCACCATGTATGTCCTGGAACCCATGGAGAGTCACCTGCCTCTGCCTCCCAAGGACTGAGACACAAGGCATGTATCACTAGGCCTGGCACTGGGGCACTTTCTTAATTGATGGGGCACATCTTAATTTCTCTCAGATGACTCTAGCTTATGTTAAGTTGACATAAAATCCAGTCAGCCCAACAGGAAATATCACCAGTTAACATGTATCCAATCCACTCAGCTTACCAAGCGCCCCAGCTTAGTACCATAGCATACTACAGAGTCTGTCACCTTCCCATGTGGTAACCAGATTGATTGGAAGCTGTGCTCACTGCCGAAGCCCAGCAAGGTAAAAGGGGCTCAAACCATATGTTGCTAGCTGGAAACAATGTCTCAGTTCAGAATTTGAGGTATGGTTCCTGTTGAATACTTATCTTTTTTGCTCTATATAGAATGGAAAAATTAAATTTGGAAGCACTGTAATTTGGGGACTGTCTTAGTTAAGGCTTTTATTGCTATGAAGAGACACCATGACCGTGGCAACTCTTATAAAGAAAACATTTAATTGGGACTGGCTTACGGTTTCAGAGGTATAGTTCATTACCATTATGACAGAGAGCATGACAGCATGCAGGCAGACATGGTGTTGGAATTGAGAGTGCTACATCTTGACCAGAAGGCAGCAGGAAGTTGACTGTCTGTCACACTGAAGGAAACTTGAGCAAAGGAGACCTCAAAGCCCGCCCCCAGAGTGACATACTTCCTCCAACGAGGCCACACCTTCTAATAGTGCCACTCCCTTTGGGGGCCATTTCCTTCAAACCACCACAGGAACAGTCCCCGCAGAAGGGTGTGAGTGTAGGATGTCCAGGTTGTAGGTGCAAAATACAGCTGTCACCTAAGAGAGTGAAAATAGGCTAGGCCACTGTGACTCTAGCCGGGAAACACAGATTCAGGTTGCCCTAAATAACAGGCTCCAACACGAAGAAAAGGAGGTCAGAAATCTAAGCACTTCCTTTCTAATGCATTAGTGGAGAAATCAGACCAGTGGGTTACATCAAACAGGACAATCAGTTACAGGTCTCAGATGCTAGCCAATGTCTGTTTTTGACTGATGGAAGCTACTTCCATCAATTGATTGTCTACTGAGTTGACACATTCTGAAAGGTATTGCTTGATAGGCACAAGGATGTCAGGTCACACACAGTAGAGGGTAAGGAATGGCTGTTAAGGGGACTAAAGACAGCCTAGGATAATTTGGCTTTAAATCTGCAGCATTCCAATCACAATTATAAAGTTTTAATCTAATGGTTCTTGATATATATCCTTCAAGCTGGCCTTGAGCTCACTGGGTAGCCCAGGCTGGGCTCAAACTTGTGACAATCAATTGTCTTGCCTCAGTTTTTGGTTCGTTGGAATTACAGGCACCCACTACTTACTACATGTGACTTTTAAACTTATCTGTTCCCTGGAATGTTTCAGAGAACATTCTGGACAACCACGACAAGCCAGTGTTTGCTCACAGGTCTTTTCAGTACTTGCTTGATGCCACTGTGTACGTGTGGGGGTCACAGGGTGGCTGTAGAGTGGTTTCTCTCCAGCCAAGGTCACATTGGCTTCAGGGCTAGAATTCTGGTCACCAATCTTATGAAGCAAAGGCCTTTATCCACTGAACCAGTGGTTCTTAGCCTGTGGGTCTTGACCCCTTTGTGGGGATGTGTCAAACGACCCTTTCATAGAAGTTGCTCTAAGACCACTGGAATATTTACACATGATTCAGAACAGTAGCAAAAGTACAGTTATGAAGTAGCAATTAATGTAATTCTATGGTTGAGGGTCACCACAACATGACGAACTGTATTAAAGGGCCGCGGGATATGGAAGGTTGAGAATCACTGCCCTGAACTATCATGCTGGCCTTCCCTCTTTACGTACAGTCTTGCTGCGTAGGCCAGCCTGGCCTTGAACTCCTGATCCTCCTGAGTCAGTTTCTCAAGTTCTGTGCTACAGGTATGTACAGGAATGTCTGAATCTACAGAAGCAGGAAACTAGATTAATGGTTGCCAGGATCTGGGAAGAGGGGAGAGCGAGGGGTGACTGTTGATCAGCACTGAGCTTCTTGCAGGGATGGTGAGGCTGGTTTAGAGTTAAGTGGCAATGGTAGCAGTCCAGGTTTGTTAATGTGTTAGAAACCTCTGGCTTGTTCACATTACGAGGGTGAAATTGTGGCATGTGCTCTGTAACTCAATAATAATGATTTTTAGAGGCTAACCTGGTCTACATAGTGAGTTCCAGGATAGCCAGAGCTACATTGTGAGACTCTGTGCTCCATTCCCCCACTTTCCCCCACACAAAAAGAATAAGTGGAAAATGGGGTGTCCATGAACGCCAGGTTCCATGCAATAGGCATGTTCATATTCACGACAAATCATATGCATGGCAGCACATTCATATACATGACAAAACATCCCCAGACAGCAAAGATTTTTAAAAATCATCTCAGTCCCAGCCCCCACCTCTGTTGTCCCTGCTGAGGGTGCATTCACAACCCAACCCACAGGGACCCTCAAGCTCCGCTGTGCTGGTGACCACGGTGCTGAGCCTGTGGGCCTGCCGACCGTTCAGCACTGCAAACTCCTCTGCCTGCCCGAGAACTGCTGGATGACGCGCTGTTTTCATCATGGCCTCTCCTGGCCCCAGCTCTCTTTCATTGTGGGGGATGAGAATGGGAAGACGGTGGGAGACATCCTGGCTAAAAACAGAAGAAGACTTAGATGATGTTCTCGGCCAGAGGACATAGCAGCTCAGCAGCTGTGACACATTCCTACCAGTGCCTTGGCCTGGCCCCAAAGCTGATGGACCCAACCCTAGTAGGGAACTTCAGTGTCAAATACGTCTTCAGGAAGAGTAACCAGGCCACCCTGCATCGCTATTCCAGTACCCTTCTCTTTCAGATCAGTGAAGCACAGCCCCTATGCAGATAGGAAGATGCATATGTAATGAGGGAGATATGCATACGTAACACGGGTAATGTGCATATGTAACGAGAAGATGCATATGTAACGAAGGAAAGATATATACGCAATGAGGCGAAAATGCATATGTAATGAGGAGAAGATGCATTTGCAATAAGGGGAATATACATATGCGATGAGGGGAATACACATATGTAATGAAGTGGGACTCCACACAGAGGGTCTGGCTCCTCTTGCCTCATATCTGGCAACTCAGGCCCTGTCTCTTTCCACCTGCCCACACCCTGGGGCTCCTGGTGGCGTCTGAGGTGGCACCTGGAGCAGAAGGAAAAGGCCAGGCACATGGTGCTGATGGCCAGGGAGAGCGAGGCAGAGAGCAAAGCCAGCGTGCTTCAGTGCTCAGGAGAGGCCTGTTGTGAGGAGGGCTGGCTGCTGAAGGCAGTGGTGGGACATCAAGGCCTTGAGCCAGGTCAGTGAGACCACAGAGAGCACAGGTGTGGAAGACACCTCAGAGGCCCCTGTTTCTGCTTCCTAGAGCCAGGGCCACCCACTCCCAGTCCCAACCCCACCCCTTATGCTTTTCAAAAATCTCACCTGTGGTCTTGGGGAACCTATGAATGTGAAAAACAAAAACGAAACAAAAAAACCATTGCTTGGCCCATCACCCATCAGTAGCAGCAGCGCATTTCCAGTATGCGCTCTTGCTGCATGTCTGCAATAAAAACCATACTGAGCAACTCCAGCCCTACCCTTGAACCCAAGACCAGCCAGCTGCCATTCTCCCAAGGAGATGTCTAGCAAAGCATGGTCTGGGCTGAACTACACTTGAGGGCTTACCCTCTAAATTTGAAAGCCTTTAATATTTTTGTCAATAAATTGTTCACTTCCTAAACTAGTAAAATAGAATTGGAAAATAAGAATTATTGAGAAGTAGAGAAGTGTTTGCCATTGGCAAATGAGGAAAGACCATCTAAATATATTTCGTGCAGATTTCTGGTAATGTGAGCCACTCAGACTGTCCAGCAACAAACAATAGACAATCAGAGACCGGAAAGACAGTTCTTGAAAGATTCAAACGTGGGACCAGCAAGATGGTGGCACAACCTTTAATCCCAGCACTCAGGAGGCAGAGGCAGATCAGCCTGGTCTACAGAGTGAGTTCGAGGACAGCCAGGGCTACACAGAGAAACCCTGTCTCCAAAAACAAAAATAAAAACAACAACAAACCCGCAATTGTGTCTGAGGGCTCACCAGGTCTGGGAATGGTAAGCTGAGTCCTGTGTCCCTGGGAAAAGCACAGTGAAGTTCCCCAGTCTGTTGTCTCCTGAATGAAGTCTGTCTGACCTTTTGCACTCCCGGAAAGGGCTGACCCTGATGTCTAAGAGTCCTCTTCCCCTAATGACTCAGCTAGCACTTCTGTCCAGCCATTTTCCCAAGGCTGGTTCTTCCAAACTGGCTTGTCTACCTGCCCCTGGGAACCGTCTCCTTCCCTTTGCCTCTGCTGTCTCTTGGCTGTGGGTAGTTTCGCTCTTGCGACAGCCTGAATAAACTGCTTCCTTAACCGTCTGCACTTCTGCCTTTCATGGGCCTGGAGTAAATTCTTTATTTTGAACACAGGAGCTGTATCGTTTTTATTGGAGACAGACTGACTGTCTTTATGTCCCACTAAGGAAGTGCTGAAGGGCTAGGGAAATGGCATGGAGGTTGAGAGCATCTTTTGTTCTTATAGAGGACTCAGGTTTGGTCCCCAGCACCCACACAGTGGCTCACAAATGGTTGTAGCACCAGTTCCATGGGATCCAATGCCCTCTTCTGACCTCTGTGGGCACCAGTCATGCATGTTACACCTACATGCAGAAGAAAAGCACTTATACACCTCAAATAAAAATGTTGAAAAAAGGGAAGAGATGAAAAATAGAGAGCTAAGTGTAGTTGTGTGGGCCTGTAATCCCTGCACCTGGGAGGCCAAGGCAAGAGGACTACTCTTAGCTCCACAGTGAATTCAGAACCAGTCTGGATTACTTGAGACATTGCCTCAAAAACAGCCAACAAAACAAACAAACAAGCAAAAAAAAAAAGTTAAACTTTTAGCCAGCTGTGGCTTATGCTATACTATAAATTTGAGAAGCTGAGGCAGGAGAGTCACTGTGAGTTAAATGCCAACCTGGGCTATATGAAAAATTCTGAGATAGTTTGGGCTAAAGAGTAAGTCTCATCTCAGAAAAAAAATCACAAAAGCAATTGTTCAGTTCAAAAATGTTACTTGGAAGAAATGTCAAATGATTGGCCTGGAGTCGCCTGCATCTGCTGTCCCTAAGTCTGTAGAATGGAGTTGTCATGGTCATGGTGTCTTTTCACATTAACAGAAGCCCTAAGACAGAATTGGGGTATTGCTGTGAAAGGCCTGATCATGTTGTTTTTTTTTTGTTGTTTTGTTTTGTTTTGTTTATTTTTAAGACTGGGTTTCTCTATGTAGCCCTGACTGTCCTGGAACTCACTCTGTAGACCAGGCTGGCCTTGAACTCACAGAGATCTGCCTGCTTCTGCCTCCCAAATGCTGGGATTAAAGGCATCATGCTTTTGTCTGGAGGAATTTGGACTTTGGTACTTTGGGTTAGGAAAGCAGTGGAATGCTGTAAGTGTTGCTTAATGGGCCATCCTAGTAGGAGCATGGAAGACAGTGGCACTAAGAGTGATCTGAACTGTGGGGGCTGGCTCAAGAGGTTTCAGAGGAAAAGAATTTGTTGCCTAAACATCATTCCTGTGATATTTTGGTGAAGAATGTGACTGATTTTTGCCCTTGTCCAAAACGTTTGCCTGAGGCTAAAATGAAGAGTTTTGGATTAATTCCTTTGGCAGGAGAAATCTCAAAACAGCCTAGTATAGACTCTGTTGTGCGGTTACTAGTTGAACATTTGTAATGAAAAACATGTACCAGGCTTTCTCTTAGGCCATCAACAAGCTTCCAAATCATGACACTGAGACTTATTAATAGTTTTGAATGTTCAGCCTTATCTTAGCTCTTATTTTAACTTATTTCTCTTTATCTGTGTTTTGCATCAGGGATTTTTACCTGTCTTTCTTTCTTTTTGCATATCTTATTTTCATGGCTTCTAGTATCTGTCTGTCTGGCAGCTGCCTGGCCTCTCGCTTCAGCCATGTCCCTCTTTTTCTCCCTCATTCTCTTCTCCTTCTTCTCTCTTGAGCCTAGATTTCTCCTACTACTGATTCTCTCTGCCTGCCAGCCCTGCCTCTCCCTTTCCTGTGTAACTATTGACATTTAGCTTTTTACTAGACCAATCAGGTGCCTGAGGAGGGCAAGGTGAGACAAATGCAACACATCTTTACATCATTAAACAAATGCAATGCAAACACATGTAACACACCTTTACACAATTAAATAGTACACAGTATAAACAAATGTAACACATCCTTATATCATTAAACAAATACAGCATAAACAAATGGAACACACCTTCACACAATTAAAATAATATTCTACAATATAAACAAATATAATACTTCTTTGCCTAGCTAAACTAATTTCCACAACAGGAACAAGCTGAGCAAGGAAAAACATTTGAGGAGAAAAGGCGCACCAGAAAGTGGAATAGAGCTAAGTACTGTGTTCAAGGATATAAACAATGGAATATAGGAAGTGCTGCTACTAGGAGGTGTGGTTTTGTTGGGAAAGGTTTGGCCTTGTTGGAGGAAGTGTGACATTGTGGAGGGGCCTTTTAGGTCCCAAGATACTGCCTGGTGTCTCAGACCACTTCCTGTGCCTGTGAGTCAAGACAAAAGAACTTTCAGCTCCTTCTCCGGCACTGTGTCTACTTGCACACTGCCATGCTTCCCACCATGATGACAAGGGACTGAACCTCTGAACTGTAAGCCACTACAATTATATATCTTCCTTTATAAGAGTTGTGTGGTCATGGTGTCTCTTCCCAGCAATAGAAAGTCTAGACACTCTCCTACAGAGTTCCTCAGTGACTCGGCCACCAGAATTTCCAGGATTGGTTTTGATTTCCGCCATGGCGGTCTCTAGAGTACAAAGTGTGGCCACGTTGTATGCACATGGTGATTTCCCCACTGACCTGCCCAGAGCAGATCCAGTGTTAGCCTGGGCCAAGGCTAAGTGAATCGAAGGTAGGTTGGCTTTGTCAAACAAGCTGCTAGATCTGGAGGGTCTAGAAGAGCATGTGATTCATTGTGGACACTGTCCTGAGTACACACTCCTAGCAAGTACAGGGTACAGTCTTGGACTCACACCGCAATGCCTGTGGTGGGGATCAGAGTAGAGAGAAAGTGACTGTGGCCATGCTTCGGGGCGGGGGGTCACTTCTGTTTTCCTGGTACTTTAAGACTAGGAAGGCCCAATCCTTACATCAGTTACCTTGTCCCCATCCTGGTGTGGGTGTGTCATTTGGTGGCAGGAGACAAAAGAGCATGATTCCCAGTGTCTCCCCTATGGTATTCAGAATGAGAGGGGGCTTTTGCTGGGGGGGGGTGACAGAAAACTGCCTGTTCCATGTGTCTTAAAGTCTAGTCCTCAACTGTCACAGATAGGCTGGGAGAATGCCCATAGGCCAATCTGACAGATGCAGTTCTTCAGTGGGGTTCTCTCTACCCAGGTGCATCGAGTTAAACTGAGGTCATTTATCACACTACTGCAGATCCTTCATGACACACGTATGTGCAGGGATGGGGCCGGCTGGGATGGTGCATGCCTTTAAGCCAGGCGTTCAGGAGGCAGAGGCATGGCAATTTCTGTGAATTTCAGACCAGTCTAGTCTGCATAGTTCCAGGACAGCCAAGGTTACACAGTAAGACACTGTCTTCAAAAAAAAAAACAAATTTACATTAGACAACACATTACTTAATTGGATAATCTCCTTTCAATCACCTATTGAAGTAGAGATGCTGGTTTGAATGCTTTGAATATTAAAACAAATGACTTCTATGGTGGGCCAAGAGTGGTGGTACATGCCTTTAACAACATTCTAAAGAAAGAGGCTGGCATACTTCTGGGTAGGCAGTCAACCTGGTCTACATAGTGAGTTCCAAGACTGCCAGAGCTGCACTGTGAGACACTGTCTCAAAAGAAAAAAAAAAGAAAAACATTGTGTAGTATGTATGTTATATGCATGTATGCATGTTCCTCTCTCTCCTCTCTCTCTCTCTCTCTCTCTTTCTGTGTGTGTGTGTGTGTGTGTAAAAACATTTAGTCAGTGTGGAGGTCAGAGGACAACTTTCAGGATGTTTTCTTCTACTGTGTGGGTCCTGGGGATCAAACTTGTGCCAACAGTTAGTGGCAAGCATCCTTACCCACTCACCCATCTCCCCATCCCTCTTCATATTTTGAAGCCAAAAACAATTTCCTTCAGCATGCAGATGCCTTTGAGAATCTCTGTAAGACCCAGCATTGCTCTCCGTTCTTAGCCTGTCTCTCTCCTTTAGCCCAGAGCTCCTGAAACCTCAGCCGGTCCATTCTGACAGCGTCCTCCACCAAAGAGCCCCAGCTGAAATCAATCCAGAGATGATATCTGATGGTCAGCTTTGATAGTCCAGGTAAGAACCTGAGCCACCTTGGGGACAGTGTATGGATCTCTAAGCAGACACACATTCTCCATTAGAGGCTCTGGCTGGGGCCAACTTCAGCAAAATCATTAAAAGCTGACGGTTCTGCAGTCATCTCTCGTCTGCTGTGTGTTGCTGGTGGGGGAAGCAGGCTAGTGTCGTTTTCCTCTGACGCAGAACGAAGCGGTAGGTGTGGAAGGACAGTAAGACAACCCCATGCTTACCCTTGAACTGACCATGAAATTCAACATCCAAGACTTTAGAGAGGCAGGAAGAAAGAGTTCCAGTGACCACTGCACTGTCTCAAGGCCACCAAGTGGGAAAGGAGGTCAAGGGCTCTTCAGAGTAAATTAGAGCGCAGAGGTTAGAAGCTGGGTAGTAGACTTCCCCCCAGAGGATTTAACCAATCTCCCTGGGTGGGTCTGATGTGTGTGTGTGTGTGTGTAGCTAAGTGTTCATGTGCATGTACATCCATGTGTGTACCTGTGTTCTTGTTCATGTGTGTGTAAATGGATAGGTGCATGTATGTGTGTGTATATGAGTCTGTACCTGTTCATTTTATGTAAATGAGAGTGTGTATGTACGCGCACGTTTGCATGTGTAGGCCAGAAATTCAAGGTATGTATCTTCCTTACTTTCTGCCTTTTTAAAAAACTTTTATCATTTTATATGTTTGGGTATCTCAACTGCATGTATGTCTGTGTATCACATATGTGCCTGGTACCCAAACAAGCCACAAGAAGGCATCATATCCTTTTGAACTAGAATTGGAGACAGTTGTGAGCTGCCATGTGGGCGCTGGAAATTGAACCCAGTTCCTGGCAGAACAGCCAGCACTCTTAACTGCTGAGCCATCTCTCCAGCCCCTCCACCTTATTTTTTGAAACAGGGTCTCTGAGTGAACCTGAAATTCACCAGTTTGGTTAGGCTGTCTTACCAGGGAACCCCCAGGGGTCTTCCATCTCAAGTTCTCCAGTGCCATGTCCTGCTAGGGTGTTTTGGACATGAACTCAGATCCTTATGTTGTAACATGACTTTACCAACTAAGCCACTTCTCCAGCCCTTGGGCTTGAGAATCTTAACACACGGAACACCACTGTGTGAGCAGGCATCTTCCTATGTCTAGCTCCAAGTGGGCTGGGGTTGAACAACTCTGTAAGGAGGCCCCAACTTCTCTGAGGAGAAATATAGGCTATGGAATTGCACAGGGCTCTAGCTACACATGCAATGAAAGAACCAGAAGGGAAGACTGAGAGTAGTGTGAGGCCTGAATTTAGGGGCTGAACAGGAACCCCATCTGCTTATCCCCAGTTACAGTTACCTTCAGCATTCCCTGACCACCAACTACTCAGATGTAAGCCAACTCATTTGGAAGAGTAAATAGCATGTTAAAATTCTGAATAATGTTAGCTGGTATAATAATATATAATTGTATACTATTTATATATAATGGTATATAATTATATAATAATAATAATAGTGTGGTGACACTAATCCTAGCACTTGGGGGGTAGAGGCAGGCAGATCTTTGAGTCTGAGGCTAGATTGGTCTACTGAGCAAGCTCCAGAACAGCCAGGTCTACACAGGGAAACCCTGTCTTGACAAAACAAAATAAACAAAAATTCTGAATAATGTTTGTTTTTAAAATATTTTTATATTAAAATGTTTAAATTAAATTTTATATTTTTATGTAAGTGGATATTTTGCTTTCATGGATATCTGTGCACCATGTGTTTGCCTGGCGCCTGCTGCAGGCCACAAGAGGCTGTTGGATGCTGGGAGCCTAATGTGAGTCCTCTGAAAGAGCAGAAAGTGCTCTTGACCACTGGGCCATCTTTCTAGCCCTTCACATCTATTTTTCAATTAGCATGTGGTCATTACACATACTGGGGAGATAGTTTAAATTAGAGGGCTTGTCTAATAAGGACAAAGTACCACAAAATAGTGAGAAGAATATTGTACCACTATGTGTTCTATGGGATAGCTTGATACATGCATACAATATATTTTTTAAATTTTTTTTTGTTTGGTTTTTGAGACAGTGTTTCTCTGTAGCTTTGGAGCTTGTCCTGGAACTAGCTCTTGTAGACAAAGCTGGCCTTGACCTCACAGAGATCCACCTGCCTCTGCCTCCTGAGTTCTGGGATTAAAGGCCTGCACCACCACCACCTGGCTTATGAATACAATATTTAATGATCAAATAATTTCTATGCCCTGGAACATTCATAAGTTCCTTGTATTAGGAGTCTCTGAACTCTTCTTACCTTGACCTTTAGAGTGGCATTTCTATTTTGTCTTTGTTGTTTTCTGTGACAGGATCTCACCATGTACCTCGGACTATCCCAGAACTTGATATGTAGACTAGGCTGACCCAGAAGTTACAAAGCTCTGCCTTGGTCTCCTGAGTGCTGGGTTCCTGCATGTGTTTGTCACTATGCCTGGCCTGGGTAACAGTTCTAAATGACAGGTTAACACTGGTAGTGTTGAGACATGCATTATGCCCCCCAAACACACATGCACGGAGGCATGCATGCATACAAATAATGGTGGAGTTTATACTCAGAGGGTTTGGTTTGTTAAACTACTTTTTTTCTTGGTATTTGTGAAATCTGCCAGCTTTGGGAAGATGGGGAGCTGTGAGCAGTTTCACATCACAAAATCTTCTTGCTATTATTAAATGGAAGAAACGTGTGCACCCAGAAACACTCTTCTGGCAGCGGGAAGAAGCAGCCACATAACAGGTTAGCTTCCTCCATTCCTCTCCAGGTCCTGGATGGTGAACCTTGACTGCAGGCAAATTGCCAGCATCAAGCCCCAAGCTTGATGTGTGTTTCACAACATCTTCCCTTTCTTGCAGGGAAAACGACCCCTCTGGCAACAGGTCTCAGTTCCTCTCTGTCACCACAGCCCTGCGGAGTGAACGCGGCAAGCCAGTGGCTCACTTTACTCTGCCCTCTGTGGGTGCTGGGAGAAGAGCTGAAGAAATCCCATCTTGAATGTCCAACGTGGATTGGGAGAACAGGTCTGATGGCTGAGGCTCCCTTGAGTGGGGAGCAACCTCCTGCCAGGAAAGCTCTCAACTGGGAAACACCCCAAGTTTCCAGCCTTCCCTGAGATCTGGGTGCCCTTTCCTCTCTCCTACTTCTCCTAGAAGGAGTGGTGGGAATGGAGGCCAGAGTGGGGAAGTAAGGTCACCCCAAACAGGAACTGGGGCCCAAGGCTCCTTAGGTCCCACACAAAATCCCCCTAATTTGTATGTCCTTTTTCCTTTGAATGGTTGTGCGCTTGACTGACAGAAGAAACTTCTGGCACGGAAGCAAACACTAAGCTAGAAATCAGAGCCGGAAGCTCCCCTGGCTTCCAGAGAGTTTTCAGATGGCATCGAGTGGGAAAGGCAAGAGTCTCAGGAGGCCAGGAACATGGTGGTTCTGTGGATGATTCTTGAGAAATACCTGGAATGGCAGCCACTGAGCCGTAACAAGAACATGGGCCTGTCTCTGGGGCCTGCCTGGGTGTGCAGCCAGATGGCACAGTTATGGGACACCAGGGAAGGCAATGCTTCTGTCCCATAAATCCTGGGACAAGCAGGAGTCTGATCCGGTTAGGAAAGGTGTAAAGGGTTGGAGAGGACGCAAGTGTACGTAGCTCTAAGGAGCCGTTATGAGAAGGTGATGAAACAGGGGCCTAGGAAGGTGTGTGTAAGTCTTTGCCTCCCAGTGTGATTTGAACACAGAACATGGGTCCCAGAATGTTGTAGGGGTGAGCAGAATCAGGCAAGGTGTAGTCTTATTGCCATACAGGCTGAGAGATTCAGGCTCTGCTATCCAGGTCGTAAGCTCAAGTAAGACATGATGAGAGTCTTGCGCCACACTGGCAGTGACGGCGGAGAGAGGAGAAGATTGAAGCTGAACACCAGGCCAAGGGGTTGCGACTCTGTGGACGAGTGCTTGACTGTCAGGCTCAAAGGCCTGGCTTCAGTCCCCAGCACTGTCACCAATTTAACTCTCCGAAGAAACAGAATGCAGATTTGTATCTGCTGTAGATCAGGAGCCCATTAGAGACCATTTCACGGCTCTGTTCTCTGGGCTATGTGTGGATGCGTGGGTTCTCCTTTTCATTTTATAAAGAAATGAAACCAGCTGGTTTTAAAATGGGGAATCATTTGGCAGAGGACATGGTTCACCTGCTCATCTCACTGTGGTTTTTTCTGACACATGCACAGATTCAGCTGTGTACAATTTCTGAGACAGGGTCTTTCTGCGGAGCCTCCCAAGTGCCTGGATTGCAGGTTTCACTACACTCCAGCCTTTTGCGGGGAGGTAAGTTTGGGGATGCAAAGAGGTACACACACACACAACACACATACACACGCACACGCACATGCACACGCACACACGGAGACACACACCCCTCCCTGGTCTCCCTTCTTTGGCTTTCTTCTGGTGCCTATTCTCACATTGGAGCTGCGCAGCTAGGACGGGATGCCAGCTGTATTTCTGTAGGATGCATGTAACCTGCTAACATTTCTAATGTGAGTCCAGAGTCAGGGGAAGGCAAGCAAAGGGCAGATGAGCTCCTCTACAGTATAGAGGCATCAAAGCACTGTCCCTGCAAAAGGGGTTGTCAGGGACCATCCCTCTCCCTGTACCAGACAGGTCCTTTTCAGTGACGGGCTTGTCTGCAGACACAGAAGTCAAACTTACCTTAACATCCATATGTGGCCTATATGTGTGCTACATGATTTTAATCTTCATCCTTGAGAGAATGCCAGATAACCCCACCCATAATTATGCATATGCACACTCCAGGCATAGTTAGGGGATGGACATTGACTAAGATCTGCTTTCCATGGTGGTTCAGTGTAGATAGGTCATTATTATTTATGTCCTATCACCTTATTTTCCTGGATGCTGACCTCCACCTGTGCTTGGAAGAATGCCAGGGCCGTTCCTTTGGCCTTCATGATTGGAAATCACCTGCAGAGCGGCAGGTAGAGGTGAGACACACCACCACATGCCAGGGCTAGGGCCGTGATAACCAGGAGGTGATGGCAACAGCTCTGTTTAGGAGATGCACATAGGACAAGCCTGTGGTAGGCCACCTCATTTCAGCCCTGTGAGGCTGCAGTGAGAAGCTCTCAAGTGTCTGGGTGAAGACGCTGGAGCTGTCTGAGGTTAAAAGGCTTGCCTGTGGTTACACCCTAGAGGAAGCGGAAGTTCAGATCCACATCTGCCCTCTCAGAAGGACATGCTGATAATAGTTGTTAGAAATGCGTTTTGGGTCCCAAAGGAAGAGACCACCGTTCCGACTGAAATGTCTGAGCAAGGCCAGTTTTATTCTTGGTCACAATCATGTGTTCGGAAGGTGAACACACTGAGGAGACAAGAATCGCATTGGGTTTTCATTCTAACTCAGGTGGTAACTGAGCCTTTGCCCTATTGGCCGGGGTCTGAGGTCACAGTCTTAATCTAAATGGCTAGACTGAAAAGAATGTTGCCTGGGAAGTGAAGGAAGGGAAAAGGGTCACAACTCCAGGTCCTCAAATTCCTGGAACACAGCAGAGGCCCTTTGTATAAACAAACTGTGAGACTGGGCTCAAAACATTTGCATAAATGTCTTTCAAGGTGTGTGTGTAAAAACATCTGAATTCACAGTCCTAAACACAAGTTTTGTAGTATTTGACAGGAAAAACTTCTATTTTTCTTACTCATTTCTCCTCTTTTCTGAGTGCTTTTCATCTCATCTAGAGCATTCATGTGCTTTGTTCTCAAGACCTTTCTCAGTCTGCTAGTCAGTGCCGGGGAGGTGGCTGGCCCTGAGCCGCCACTAGGACTGGGTGACCTTGGGATGGGTGGCAGGTGTGTCCTAGCTCAGGCCTGTTTCTTTCCCTCCTGGGCTTGGCCAAGTGTCTCATCTGAAGAGATTAGCGTATTTTCTTGGGATTCAGTGGGGTGTCTGTATTGTGGGTGAAAAAGGAAACGTACCTTTGAGGGTTTTTTCTTAGTTCTTTAATTACATGTTCTCTTCCATTTGTTTATTTTTGTGTATGTTCCTGTGTATGTGAGTGTTCATGTGTGTGCAGATGCACATGCATGTTTCTATTACACACATATGTATATGTGGAGGTCAGAGGTCAAACTTAAGTTTCATTCCTCAGGAACTGTCAATTTTTTTTTCCCTAAACACTTTAAAAAAAAAATTATATGGCTAGGTGATGGTGGCGCACGCCTTTAATCCCAGCACTCGGGAGGCAGAGGCAGGTGGATC
>LOEQ01000421.1:330007-342793 GCA_001685075.1 Bramus lutescens | reverse complement strand
GCACCTAGATGTGACCTGGCACGTAAGCGCTGGAGACACGGCTTCTAGAGCTTGCCACAAGGCAGCGGGATCGGGGCGCCAGGTGACAGAAGGGTGCGCCCAGCGCCCAGGCAGGCCCGGACTTGACCATTTGGACGCAGCTGTGGCTCCAGGTGGTGTTGCAGCTTGGGGACCTAAGGCCAGACCATAGCGAGGCTCCAGAGACTCCGGACTTTCTGGCTCAGGAGGGGAGGACTGTGTCTTTGCTCCGAAGGGAAACTGAGGCACTATAATTCCTAAGCTTGTAATTGGAGTAGTGAAGTTAAGCATACCAGTTCTGTTTCTCCTTTCAGTTAAAAACTCAAGGCTTTGAAGTTGCCCCAAACAAGGCATTTTCCCTTCCTAAAAGTTACGACTCAAAGCTTTTAGAAAATGGGACTAGTTTTCATTAGCTAGAGCGCCCGTTCAATCAGTGAAGGAGAATTGCGGTATTGTTATCTAGGGGATGGAAATGAGTCCTTTGAATAGCAGGGATCTTAGATGATGGTCCATCCTTTCAAAACCTTCTGCGGAAGGGAGCTGAGGAAGTCAAAGGAGCAGAATTGTGTGCTCAGATTAATTGTTGGTGACTGTCTGCTCTTGGGCCAGTCTGGGAAAGGCCCTTTGGGAGTAGAGTATGATTAGAGAAATTGAGGAATATGCCCCTAAAACCATAAAAAGGGCAGTATATTCTAGTGTGTGGGTTTGGAGGTGAGGGGGATCCATCATGACAACAGAGTCTTGAGACCTCAGCTATGGGTAGGGGATGGTAGGGTTCTGGTTGAAAGGGGTAGCGGACAGTGGGGGGCTCTTGGTGTGGCAGTGGGGTGACCATTAGTCCTCCTGAGCAGCAGGGACAACTTCTGCAGCAGGTGGGCTGTGTGGTAGGAGGCGGGAGGTAGGGGCCTTTTGTGAGCGCCTGAGCAGCAAGGTGGGGTTTAGTGTTGGCCTGGGGAACAAGAACTTGGTATCATCCTGTGAAGTGCAGCAGAGGCCAAGAGACTGGAGAGGACTGTATGTCCACAACATTGAGGACAGTGACTTAATTTGTGGTGGATTGAGTAGAGTATCTGGTATATAAGTGGTCTCCTGTTGCCGAGGGTGACCGTAGGGCAGGAGACTTGTGAACTTGGGAAACATGAGGACAGTGTGTTCCTCCAAACACGTTCTGTCCTGCCCACCCACCCACTTAATCCACTGACCCTGTGGGATGTTTGATGCATTGCCTTGGGGGGAAAAACAGTGGGACAGGTAAGGACCCGCAGCCTTGGGCTTATTCTCCATCTAGCAGGGTCCAGACCGGAGGGCAGAGCTGCCCATCAGTGCTGGGTGGAGCTTCAGGGGTTTATGATTCAGATGTACAGAGTCCATTTGTCCATGACTTCAGAGCGATGTGTACTTCTTCCTGGTGAGGTCTCATGTTGTAATACCTGTAGCTTTGGTCTTCCCTGGTGTTTCCGTTGTCTCCATCTTGTGAGTATGCAGAAACTTCCCTCTCTTCTTTTCTTTGAGACACAGTCTAAAATATGTAGCTCAGGCTGGCCTCACATTCACATTCCTCTTGCCTCCACTTCTGGGGGCCTGGGATTACACAGCACATGCCTCCATGCCCAAGTGAGAAATTTCTTAAAGGCAACACATAAATTAAAAAAAAATTAAAAAGAGAGAAAGCCCACCAAGAGAAGGTAGTTCATTTCTGAGACGCCTAGCATCGTGTTTTGATTGATTGTGCCAGGAGGACATGCCCTTTGTAGACTGAATCTTAACCTTTGCACATTTATTAAGCAATCTAGACTTAGTGCATTGCCCTTGAGAGCTCGTCTTCACTCAGCCACATAGGAATGTGGTAGAGTCAGGACCCATGAGGTGTTGGGCAGCTCTGGTGTGGCAGCTGTTAGAAGGCAGAAATGCAGTTGGCACATTTTAGTAATAAGAGTTTATCGTTTACATTGTGTTTAAAGGAAATGATAGGGACTGAAATGATGAGTGCCATGACTAATTCTAGATCTTTTTTGATTGTTTGTTTTTGCAGAGAAATCAGTAGACTGGCACCATGAAATAACAATCAGAGGCAGAGAGAGGGAGGGAGGGAAGGAGAGAGGGAGGGAGGGAGGGAGTTGAGAGGGAGAACTGGGAATGGCTTGAGATTTTGAAACCTCAAAGCCCACCCCCAGTGTTGCATTTCATCCAACAAGGCCACACCTCCTAATCCTTCCCAAACAGTTCTACCAACTGGGGATCAAGCATTTAAATATATGAGCTTATGGGAGCCATTCTTATTCCAACCACCACATTCTCTCAAGTCATGTATTTGTTTTTTTCTAGTTGTTTTTCCTTTTTTAAAAAAATACTTATTTTTATTTTATGTGCATTGATGTTTTACCTGCATGTATGCCTGTGTGAGGGTGTCAGATCCCCTGGAACTGGAGTTACAGTCAGTTGTGAGCTGCCATGTGGGTGCTGGGAATTGAACCTAGGTCCTCTAGAAGGGCAGCCAGTGCTCTTAACCTCTGAGCCATATCTCTGGCCCACTAGATGTTTTCCTTGATTCGGTTGCCTGTTTATAAGGGCAAATGTTTTATCTTTGATGCTTGGTACATACTGTAGGCTGAATAAACATTTGTAATAGGAATAAGTGGGTGAAAACACATGAGCCTCCTTTTGGGGTTCATGTTGAGTGTGGGCATAGTGACCCAGGCTAAGCTGATCCTATGGGATCAGAGCATCCCCAACCTCCTCTGGACTTCTTGCTTACCTGTCAGTCTGACAACTGTGGGAAGCTGCGATGGGTGGATGGATGTTCTACCCCTTCTCTTCCTCCTCTCCCATCTCCTTTATTTTTTTATAGCCCCCACTTTGGAGACTTGGGGAGGATCATGGTACTGACTTCTCAGGTGGCCAGCAAGGGTGGGTAAGATGGAGCTGTCCTTGCCACCTCCTGGAGCCCATTTCTCTTCGAGGGAAGGGATTGCTGAAATATGAAAGCCTGGGCTCTGGGAAGTCTGGGTGGCCATCATATCAGGTTAGAACATGATGAGTTCAGTGTCATGAGACGTTTTCAATGCTCTGCTGACAGAAGTGGTTTTGCCACCCTGGGAAGGACCTAGACTGAGGCGGTGTTCACTTGGATACAGTCTCCAACCCATGGGAATATTGTGTAGGGAAGTTCAGTCCACCCTGGGAGAACAAAGAGCCAGCAAGTGAGCATGTGGGAGGCAGTGGACAGAGAGAGCATACACCGTCTCTGCCCCCTCCCCCAGGTCTCTCTGAAACCCTTTAAGCAGTAGGGATAAATGTAACCCTAAAGCTGAGGCCTCCTAGACTAGATGGGCCCCTCTGAAGGATTTCGTTTTAGTGTTTTCTCCATAATCTTACAATTGTTTTCTTGTAGAGCCTTGCTAGTATAAACTTACAACTTGAACAAGTTATTGACGCTTTCTGCTTTGTGGAGTGCTGACTGTAGCCCCTGTTCACATTGCTGCATTTGTAATGACCTAAGGCGTGTCAGGGAAGGGGGTAGGGGATGGTGGAACATAGTGGCTAGTGTTGTCTTTGGAGTCAGGGTTAAGCATGCTGGGTACCAGTGTGGGGTGGGAGGCCTGAGCTTTGTTGATCCTGTTCTTCGAGCCAGAGTTGTAACTCAGAGTTAAAATGGAGCAATGGTAATGTTAGAGTGGAGGGTTAGGAGTGGTTCCATGCTAGCAGTTCTGGGCTGCCTTTCTGCCAGCAGGAAAGGGTTAGAATTCAGTGGGATAATTCAATATACCTCCTCACCCTTAGCACATAGTAGGTTGGAAAAGGAAAAGCAGCATTGAAAAAGACTTTAGTGTTGTGAGAGCTTCTGAGAGTAAATGTGTAAAGAAGTTTGTACTGTTGTGTGAGCTTCAGGGTTGGCCCGCAACTCACTCAGTAGCCCAAGCTGGCCGAGATCTCAGCCGACTTCCTGCTTCAGCCTCCTAAGGTCTAGGGTTACCAGGGTGAGCCACCACGCCTGGCTTCCTAAATGCAATTTGAAAATTGACACATTCAGAGCATTGCGGGGCAAAGGATCGCCCATTGCAAATGGAAAGGCATTTTGCAGCCTGTGGTGGCTGATACATGCAATCCCCATACCAAAGAGAGTGAGACAGGAGTATTGTTATGAGTTTGAGGATAGCCCAGGCTAAAAAGTGAGTTGTATCCAATGTGGGCAAGAGTTAGACCTTACCTCAAAACAAAACAAAAAGCAAACAAAAACAACAATCATAAAAAAGGAAAGATATTTTTCCAGGATTTGATATGGGGCTTCTTAGATCACATACAAATAACTTCACCCCATATCCTTTTGTGGAGTGTGTTGGCAATTTGGGCATGAGTGAAGCCAAGCATGCCTTTGCTTCTTTTTGGCTAGTGTCAGGGCTAGTTTTAATTCTTAACTTGACACAGCTTAGAATTATCTGGAAGAGAGTCTTTCTTTAATGTTAATTTTTTGATTTGTTTTGTATATATGAATGTTTTACCTGTGTGTATGTCTGTGTACCACATGTATGCCTGTTACCTGAAGAGGTGGTAAGCCTCCATGTGGTGCTGAAAATCGAACCTGAGTCCTTTGCAAGAACAAGTGCTCTTAACCACTGAGCCAGCTCTTCAGCCTCTGGAAGAGGATCTTAATGCGGGGTTGCCTAGATCAGGCCGATGGGCATGCATGTGGGGGACTGCCTAGATCAGGCTGATGGGCATGCTTGTGAGGGGGTTTTATACTTGGTTGAGGTTGGAAAAGCCACCCTGAATGTGGGTGGCACGGTTTCGAGGGCTGGACCCTTCATGGTAGAAGTGTGTAAAAAGGCAAACTAAGAATAAATAAGCATGCCTGCCTGCATTTAGTTTTTTCTCTGCTCCTGATTGTGGATGAGCTGCCACTAACTGCTGCAGGGTCATACCCTGATGTCCCTACAATGATGGATGGTAACCTGGAGTTGTAAGCCAGATAAAGCTTTCTTCCTCTTCTAGGTTGTTTTCATCAGACTATCTTGTCACAGCACAGACTTGAAATAGGATGGCAGGTATGTCTGGTGCCTGCTGGGGACCCACTCAGGTGACTGGATTTGTTGGTGGTTTTGTTTCCAAGGAAAATCTCTGGCTGAGCAGGGCAGCCCGCTGCACTGTGTAGGTGCCTCCATGTTGCTTCTGGAGTCTTACTGCTTTGGTCTTGTTTCCCTAAAATACCATTAAGAGAGAAACCATAAATAAAGAGAGTAGTTTGCATTGGTGCACAGATCTGAGAAATGACAGGTCTGAAATAATGGACACAATCCCAGGAGCTATTAAACCATTAGCAGAAAACTTGGTGGTTTCCAAGACTTGCCCTTATGGAGGCACAGTAAGAGGAAGCGCTACAGCGAGATGATCAAAGCCATTCTCGGTGGCACTCCAGAACATGGAAGGAGAAAGCCTCTGAGTGATGGGTAGTGAGCCTCCAGCTCCTGGAAACCCCTGAGGAAGAGTGACTGAACTGGGTGGCCCATAGCTTTAAGAAAGCGAATTCATAGCAGGGAAGGAGGGGTGAGAATTTTATGTTCTTGACCTGGTGTTGTGCTGGCACTGAGGAAGGGAGGAAAGGAACTTAGGGAAAGAAAAGTAGCAAATGTGCCATAGATAGCACTGTAAGGCAGCTTTCAGCCGTTTGTATAAACTGTTCATCAGCTGTATCGAAAAGTAGCCAGAGTAGGCTTTCATTGTTCTGAATTGTGGGTGTTTCCCCTAAGTCCTGGGACTTCTACACCTCTGCTCTTACCCTTAGACCCAGGCAGTCATGTCTGCCTGGATCTTTACCGTTGGCTGTCCCTACTGGATCCTTCTGCCACGCGTCCCGTCCCTCTCCCCTCCTGCTTCGACTTTTGCTTGTCATCCTGAATTCCATTTCCTGGAAGTGTAGGACCTGCCCGTCCCCCCTTTAGTCTTGAACATCTTCTGCTTTCCACCTGTGTCACATCTGAGCTCCTGGTGGCTTTATCTGTCCACAGTCAGCTAGCGCAGGAACTGTAGCGGGGGTGGGGGTGGGGGGAAAGTCCTTGCTCCTCTGCTGTACTCTCTCTAGCTGGAGTGGTTCCTGCCATTGGAACATGCTTGGTAAATATTTGTTGAGTGAATGGGCATTCAGGCAGGTCTGAGATGGGAGCCTGTGAGTTTAGCCCTGGAAATGGAAATTCTGCATGTTCGGAACATAGGAATGAGCAACAGAACATTGCTTCTCCCTTCTAAGGCCAGCATGGTGTGGTGGAAGGACAGACAGGCAAGTTTGAGTGTTGGCGGGCTAGCTGTTGGAACTACCCTTAGGTGACCTTGCAGAATTGATTCCACTCTGAGCCAGACAGAGCTCCCAGCTTGGTAGCAGCCCTCAGCTCTTTGAACTCCAGCCATTTGTCTTCTTGAATGCTTGCGGGGCTCTATCAGTCTACTGGATTTTTATCTTTTCTTCTTCCAGAGCTTTTCACAGAGGAAACAAGAAAAACTAACAAAATAAACACCCCTACTGTGCTCTCCTTAAGATGCATGTCATGCATCATCCTGAGTATGAAACCTGTGTGAAATCCTGTGTGCGACGTAAACGTAAAGAATAAGCCATAGGACCAACCCTGTGCACACATCGATGGTTAACAGAAGGCTTCCTTGTTCCCTTCCCCTCCCCTGTGGTAACTGCTGCCCTGGTTTCTGTGCCATCACCTTGCTTTCCTTCATTTTAGTAAGCTTATGTCTATCCCTAATCTATTTATTGCTTAGTTATGTATAATTTTGTAACTACATAACGAAGTCTTGCTTTATTCAACACATATATTTTTCAGCAGCTTGGTTACCCATTTACCTCAATAAAATGCCTCCCTGACACTGAACCATGGTGCATACAGCCAGAGTCTACTCATTTTCACCCACGTGTGGTAGCCTATGGCCTGACTACTGCTGTTTGTTTATTCTCCTGCTGGTGGCTATTTGGCTTCTAGTTGTCGTTGTTACTATTACATATAATGTTGCTGTGAATGTTCATGTTTCTAAAGATTTTTTTATTCTATGTGATGAGCCCAGGCTGGCCTCGAACTCATGATCCTCCTGCCTCTGCCTCCTTCAGCAAATCCTACCAGCGTGCACTATGTGGTGTGTTTTGCTTGAATGTATGTGTGTGGACCACATGTGTGCAGCACCCTCACGGAGGTCAGAAGGTGGCATTAGATCCCCTGGATATTTGTAAGCAAGAGTGTGAGTGCTGGGAACAGAACCCAGGTCCTCTGTAAGACTACTGAACCAACTCTCCGGCCCCTTGGACATTTTTGTATAGTGTTCACACATATAAAATTTCCTGTGGAGAATATAACATCTGTGAGAGACTTCAGCGGGCCATATCCATCAAGGTGAGTTTTTTTTTATGCTGCAGTAGTTCACCCACCAGCAGAATTTATTTATTTTTTCTCTTTTGGAGTTGGACCCGGCCTTGGACGATACGCCAGGCAGGTGCTCTACCAACTGAGCCACATGCTGCCCATCCTGTGTGAGTCAGCAGTGGTCTCCTCTCACTGAAGTCATTCAAGAGTGGATGAAGGCTTCCTCCAGAGTGTCTCTGTGTTCACTGGAGCAGGGGAAAGGCACCTGATAAATGTCATATTGGTCGTTAAAGGTTCTGTCCAAAGTGGAACATGTTTCTTTCCCTCTGCATTCAGTAATGTTCCTGTGATTGTAATAATTTCAAGGTTGACGTACTAAATTATCGTCTAGGTGGGATGTGAGTGGTGGGGGCTGGTAGCCAGTGAAAGGGGACCGACTCCTCCACTGCTAGGAGTTGGTAGCTAGTGCCTACACTAAGAATTCAAGAGGCTGGATGAAGTGATACAGGTCCCTGATCCCAGGACCAGGGAGGCAGAGACAGGAGGATTAGGAGTTCAGGGCCAGCCTGGGCTCCTTGGTGAGACTGCCTCAGAAACAAAAACCACCCAAATGGCCATGGATATGGTGTAGTGGTAGAGTTCTTGAGTACTGTGTACAAGGGTCTGCCCCCTAACACTGAAAATCAGAAAAAAGAAAATTCAGATAGTTTCATAGGTGTGGACTTGAAGAAATGAAGAATACCAAAGGAGATCTGGAAGAAGTTGCTCTCAGGAGCAGGGGACGGGCGGTCAGGATGGGGTCAGAGGACTATGTGTTGTCCACATGAACCTTTCCAGGGCTATGTGCTTCTTTTAAAAAAAAATTATTTTTGTCTGTGTGTATGCCTGCATGTCAGAAGAGGGCACCAGACCTCATTACAGATGGTTGTGAGTCACCATGTGGTTGCTGAGAATTGAACTCAGGACCTTTGGAAGAGCAGGCAATGCTCTTAACCACTGAGCCATCTCTCCAGCCCCGGCTATGTGCTTCTTTGCATACACCTGTAGCTTTGACTAAATAGAGCAGAAGCTAAAGTTTGGGAGAGCTTGGTAGGTTTCTGCTAGCATCCCTGTGTGGGTACTGGGGACTGGGAAGTTGATGGAACAGTGTCCTGTCCTAGCCTCAGGAGACCTTGTGGCCAGTTCCCTGTCTCCTCGGTGGGCTGTTTATTCTCCCGATGTCTAAAATATGTGGGGCATGTTTCATGTAGGCTTGTACCTGTGTTCAGAAATGAGCTAACCTGCTCAGGTGTTTTTATTTAAACTTAAAAGATAATCTAATCTAGATTTTTTTCTCTCTAGAGAGAAAAGCAGTTTAGACTTAGACTCTTTGTGCTGCCTCCAGTCTAGATAGATGACCGTCACATGACACGCTCCCTCTAGGTCTCAGGTTCTTAGCCTGTAAAACAGTAGTAACAATTACTATCACACCACCTAAACAATTTTTGTACTGCAGAAGATTTTTGTACCACACCATTTTGTTCTCCATATATGCTGGCAAAGTCAATTTAGTTACAATCAGAGAAGAAGAAATTCCCAGAAGGCTTCTTTTCCCCATGGCACACAGCCCTGTGCTCATAAAGCTTTACAGTCTGAAGGAGGAGGAGATAGGGCAGTGGTGGTGGTGCGACATTAAGTCACAATACCATCCTGCAAAGGGTGGTGAATGCAGGGAATGCAAGAGACAGCATCAGATAAATGAATGCAGATCGGAGCACCGCGAAGCATGTCTCAGGACCTGCGATCTCAGCTGAGACCTGCAGGGTGTGTGAAATGGTGTTAACTGGGTCAAAGGTGGAAGAAAGTACCCCAGGAGAATCAGAAACAGCATGTGCAAAGGCCCTGAGGCCACCGAGCGTCTGTTAGACTTGACATTCCCAGAGCTGCTCAGTAAGCCCTGCCGTAGAGGAAGCAATAGGAACTGAGGGGTGGCCAGAGGCACAGGAGAAAACCAGCAAGCATTTTTTCCCTGAAGCTGAAGTCTATGCAGGAAGGAAAGAGGGAGTCCAGCCTGCTAATAGTAGGGAGAAGGCTGGCAAGACATTGGGAGCTTCCGTAAGTGCCGTGTGGGTACAGAAAGAAGTCCCTGAAGACCAGTGGTCGTTGAGCAGAACTGGAGAGCACGTGAGTGCATTACACTTATTATTGTTTTCTGTTTAAAAGTTTATTATTCATTGGGACTTGAGATATGACTCAGAGGTTAAGAGACTCACAGGCTGCTCTTCCCGAAGTCCTGAGTTCAATTCCCAGCAGCCACATGGTGGCTCACACCTATCTATAAAACGGGATCTGGTGCCCTCTTCTGACTAACATGCAAACAGTAGGCTGTATACATAGTAACAATTTTTTTTTTAAGTTTATTATTCGCCAATACACAGCATTGTGGAATCCTCAGTCTCCAGGTGGGTGAGCCAGGGGAAGAGATGGCAGGCCTTAGATGGGTCAGGGTAGGATTTGCGTAATCAAGAGGCAGGTGAGGCATCCCCAGGAGGGGCTTAGGTGTCATTTCCCAAGGAAGTTTTGCTTTTGAAATCATGCCAACTACTCTGCACAGAGAAGAGATAATTGCTTCAGTGACCTAGTGAGCAACTTCCTGTACGTAATGAACACATTTGTGTCTCTCCCTGGCTGGAGCTCCTAACATGCTATAATTTTTGAGTGACAGGGTGTTAGAAGCATCTTTTGTTCCAATAATTGGCCTGTCACTTGGGTTCCTGCCTCAGAGATCTTAATCCTTGGGAATTTCCTGGTGATGGGAGCATCCTTTGTCCTAGTGAGGCAACCTTTGGGTTCCTGGACCAACCACGATCAGAAGTTTAGAGTTCGCAGCCCCAGCCCTAGCCCTGTGCTCCTGGGAAGAGAGAGGGCTTAGATCAAACCAACAATTGATCCTATATGATGAAACTTAGATAAAAGTACCTAAACTACAGGGTTCCAGGAGTCCAATCTGGGAAGACCATGTTGTTAGGGAGAGTGGTGCACTTCAACCTCACAGAGACTGTAGCTTGTAGGCTTGGGTGTAGCCAGCTTTCTTGGCTTGCCAGCCCCCAAATCAGGACATGGACACACTATTAATTATAAGTGCTCGGCCTTAGCTTAGGCTTGTTTCTAGCTAGTGTTTTTTTTTCCTCTTTAAGTTAAACTAACCCATTTCTATTAATCTGTGTGCTGCCCCAAAGCTTGTTTACCTTGTCTATGTATTTGTCCATCCTGCTTTCCTGGTTCCTCCCGGTCTGTCTGTCCGTCTGGCCCATGACTGGCTGAGCCCTTTGCTGGCTGGTTGGCTCCCCTTTTCTCTCTGCTCACCAGCCCCACTGATCCCTCCTCTGCATAGCTGTTGGCCATTCAGCTTTTTATTAGGACAATCAGGTGCCTTAGGCAGGCAAGGTGACAACATAAACACATGCTCCACATCTTTACGTAGTTAAACAATTACTCTGCAACACAAATGTAACACATGTTTACTTAGTTAAACAAATATTCTTTTTTTGAAAATCCTTCCTTTTTATTGAAAAAAATTATTTTCATACAATATACATTGATTATGATTTTTCTCTCCCCAGTTTCTTCATGAAATGCTTTTCTAATTTAGGGGAGTGGGTTGCTGAGATAACTCAGTGGGTAAAGGTGCTTGCCAACAAGCTTGATGATCTAAGTTTGATTCTTGTACTCACGTGTGTACCAGGATTTTTCTTTTGGGCCACCAACCAGCTCCCAAATCATGACATGGAGACTTCTTATTATAAACAAATATTCTTTTGCACAACATTTTCCCTTTTGTTTAAATGTAAAGGAAAGACTTTAACATAGTAAAAATATATACAATAAGAACAATTATCAAGTAAGAATTACATTTACAGTATCCAGTCTATTTTTATTTGGCAAATGCAAAGAAAATACTTCATTATTTATCCTATCTTGGTGAACCCAAAGTTTTTTTTACCTAATTTACTTTCTATCATAACTAAGGAAAACTATAACTGTCTAGTCTTCAACTCCATCAAAGTCCCCAGAAGGTTATAATATTACCTGAGTAAACAGGAAGTGCAGTGCAAGCCACTTCCAAAATTATAAAAATGACAGAGACATCTGGCTGCCTGTAGATTCACCAACCAAGTTTCCTCTGCAGTGTTGGGGCATCCATCTTCAGCATACAGGCCTAGAATATCTGGCAGACTTTTCTACAAAGCAGAAACTTTGAAGGACTGTCCTGCCTTGTCTTGGCAAAGTTTGACAGTCACTTTCCTTTGAGTCCTGCATGTCCACTTTGGACAGTATACCTGTCAGCAGTTGAAGCAAGAACAGTTTCTTACACTTTTGGCTAAATTGCCACAATGAAAGCAAACTCCATATGGAAGCTCTTCAAAGCCCATCATCCTTTTATGAAGTAGAATGGTGCTGCCAGGATGTATCTCACTGTCGTGAAAAACCTTAGGTTATTAAACATGCTATATTCTGTAGGTCTTTGAAGCATTTGAAGATCACCCATCTAAAACATATCTGTGTAACATTGAAAATATACCTAATATCACTACAAGTTTGATTATTATAGATGACTAACTACTGACCTGCATTTTTAATTATACATTACATTTTTAAATGAGCTGCATAAGCACAATGCTCCAAATAAGAGTAGAAACATACATATAGTATAACAAAAATAACTTTAAATTTGTATCAGTATACCAAAATCCATACCAATGTAAAATATTTGAGGTTAACAATTGCCTTTTTTATCTTATATTCCTGTATCCCCCATAAATGATGCAAACATCCATAACCCACCAAATGACCAAAAACCACATATCCTACCTCTTGGGAATGTGGGCATTGTGTTCTCTAGATTGCTTTCTGTTGTCCAGGGGCAATGGTATCTCCAGAGGACCCTGAGAAAATTGAGACAATGGTCAAGTCCTGGGAAAACTAGCTGTAACATTGTTGTCCAGTCTCAGAACTGTCCCTGTGCAGAGGGATCAGCATATATGTCACCTGTCTTGTAGTCTTCCCTGGTTTATTTCTTTACGTCTTTGCCAAGATTTTCAGGAGGTTTCCTTCTTTCAAACCTGATCTCTATTAACCTTGAAGGAATACACAGCCTTTCATTTCCTGTGGGAAAAAAAGCACAGCTTCTCTCCCAACGCAATACATTTTCTGAATTTCATTTTAAAGTTAAGATATCCCTAAAGTATCTAGGCTGGTATAATTCATCAGTCCCTTTTATAACCCAATGTTTTTCAGCATTCAAAAAATTCAAAGTCAATACAACATCATACAGGCTCAAGACTCCCTGTGTATTTTCCATCTTTACATGACTTTTTTCCTTTCCTTTATTACTTTACTCTCGCTTTAAAGACTTATTTTCCTTCTTTCCTTTTTT
>LOEQ01000421.1:307040-320661 GCA_001685075.1 Bramus lutescens | reverse complement strand
CACCATTCTCCTTCCTGCCTCTATGGAGTTGGTTATTCTTGATCTTTCTGAGAGTGGAGTCATCAGCATTTATTCTTGTGTGTCTCTTATTTCACTCAGCTCGGTATCTTCAGGTGTCCCAAGGAATGTACTCAAGGCTCATGCTCCATTGTATGCACTCTCATACATCATCCATCGTTCATTGAAGGGCATCGAGTTACTTTGCCCTCCTGACTATTGGAGATGAGTTCCGGAGAGGTGAGTTTGCCGACAGTACAGTTATCTGCAGGTCCCTTCTTGCAACCCTTTATGGTATGTATCCTAAAAATGGAATTGCTGGCCCATGTGGTGATGGTTAAATTTTGAGATCACCTTGACTTTTCCCTGCTGACGTCATCTAAGAGAAAAAAAAAAAGACTTAGTGTTTCCAGGTTTATTAAGTCTTGTTTTAGATTCCATGGGCTTTGTTCTAAGTGAAATGCTGCAAGTTAGTTTGGTTTCGGAGGCTATTCCCAACACATCCTCAGTTCAGTTCTATCTGTATGTGAAGTGGGTGCCGTTAGGAGGCAGGGAAAGTAATCTTGTTTCTGTTATCTGGATGTCCTTAGGCCTTAGTTTCCTCTTCTATGAAACTGAACCAATGACACAGAACCAGTAATGGTTGTAAGTAATTGGGAAAGTGGATCTGAACCACCTGGGGCAGTGCTTAGTCATTAGCGAGCTGGATCCTGTTGTCAGGGAGTGTTGGGGTGGTGTGTTGTAGAAACCCTGTGGCAAGGGTTGACTTTCATACTCCACTTTGGAAGGGAGCTGAGGGTAGAACTCGGGCTGAATTTGGGTCTCACATAGGCGTTTATCTTCCACCGTACCTCCTCACTCGTTCTCCTCAACTGTGAGGAGGCCGGACCTCTCACCTCCCCGACTCCTGGAGTGGTTTTTTTTTTTTTTAAATCTAGGAACTCTGTGTCCCTCTCTGTAGATGGCAGACATGTCTCATGGGGTGTGAAAGAGCTGGGAAGAGGAATGAATGTCTGTTAGTTCAAGATGCCCTGTCTTCTGGGTCATAATTTCCTGTTAGCAGCTTGGTGTTGCGTCTCTGTAGCCCAGGATTTGAAGTACCTATGTGACATCAGCTCCCAAAGCCCCGTTTCTCAGAGAATATCCACACCAAGTGGAGCATGTGATCAGAAAATAGAATAAGACAGGAAAGAGGGACTAGGAAGGACTTGCTCTGCTCCCCTCTGGCCATAGCCACTGTCTTCCTCTGAATTCATTTTCCCATTCTTTTTGTGGCTCTGGTTTTTGAACCTGCTGTCTAATGCACGCTAGTCAAGTGCTCCAAGACTGAGCTACACTCCCTACCTAGCTTTGTCTGTCCTGAATACATAGACTAGGCTGGCCTTGAACTCAGAGAGATCCACCTGCCTCTGGCTCCTGAGTGTTGGGAATAAAGGCGTGTGCCTCCACTCACAGCTTACCTCTAGCTTTTTGAGGCCGATTCTTACTCTGTAGCTCTGGCTAGCCTGGAATTTGGCTCTGTAGCTCAGGTTGAATCCAGACTCACAGCTATTCTCCTGTCTCAGCCTTTAAGTGTCCTGGCCTGCAGGCTCTATGTGTTGCTGTGTAGCATTAAAAGCATCTTGCCTCCTCTCTCTAGGCTACTTGACAGTATTGTTAGCTGTAAAAAGACAGGAAACATCACCTAACATGTTATTGCTGATCTTGAGGTTTGGGGGCTGGCCACTTGCCTTCAAACCAAAATAAAGGCTTTAGATATATAATAAGCAGCTTCGTACTGGATCTGTCTATATTGTGCTTTGTGGAAATCCTCCCACAGAGGCTTTTGTCTGTGAGTGTGAACGTCTTTGTATATTTTCTCGAGTTCCTGACTCCACAAGGGCTTCATAAATCTGTCAAACTGGTATTCGGAGTGGTGCAGAAGTCATGGAAAATGTGATGTTTTCCACGGTTTTTCCTTACAGGCTCATCATGCATCCTTTTAGGAGGGAGTGGCTGTGAGGAGCAGGTTCAGGAATGTGGGGCCGTGTTGTCATAGTCTGAACCCTGGGCCCAGCATGCAGGGGGCTCCGTAGGTGCTGCTTTGGCTGGCTAGCGCTTGTTGACCAGAAGTGATGTTGTCAAGAGGAGTGGCTGGAAGGCTGCTGGATGCTTGGATGAGTGCATTTGTCATGGGAGAGTGCTTTTTTTTTAAACAAGCATAAAAATATTGTTTTGCTCAAAGGAAATTGATTTACTCAAGAGTACCATGAACCTTGGTGGTCTTAGGTTGTGCCTGTGAGATAGCTTGGTTTACAGGGAAACTTTGTTCTGAGGCTCTGACCCCCTTCCTGTGCTGAGCTATGAGAAGCCTTCCCATACCTCCAGATTCTCTGGCCCACTCGGCTCCTTCATAACTGGTTGCAGCATTTTTTTCCCACAGCTTTACAAGTAACAACAAAATAAGTGCCTCCCCTGCCATACCAACCCTGGGCTGTGGACTAAAACAGGATTGTGTCTTGAGCATTGGAAGGGAAAAGCCAAGTGGAGTCTGGTCCCCCATGTAAGCTTGTCCCCTGCTTTTGGAGAGAACAAGCCTTATTTGCTTTTTTGAACCCCTTTGCCAAGTCACACCTTCAGCTACTGACCACACCCTGAGTTAGCATGAAGTGCTCCCTTACATTAGAGGGTTTGCAAAAATGGTCTGGTGGCGGGGATTTGCAAAATAGCAGTGTGGTGATTTCTTCTTGTTCAGTCTTTATATAATCCCTCAAGTGTTTCAGATGTCCCCCAAATGGTTTCTTTAGGTATGTTCATGTGTGCATAGGCATGAGTTTGCACCCCCACGTTCATGTATTCAATGTGCTTGTATGCATGTAAGAGAGTGAGAGCACACACACACAGAAAGAAAAAGAGAGAGAGAGAGAGAGAGAGAGAAGAGGAGGGGGAGGAGGAGGGGGAGGGAGGAAGTCATTTTTTTAGGAACTGTCCACCTGTATTTGAGTTAGTCTCTCCCTGGAGCCTGGTGCTTGCTAATTAGGCTGGACAGGGAGGTCTTGTCTTTGTATCCCCAACACTGGGATTTTAAGCACACTTTGATTTGCCTGGCTATTAATGTGAGTATTGGGGTCCTCATAGTTTGTGTAGCAAGAACTTTACTGACCTAAGGCCCAAGAGCAGTTTCTAGCAGTTTCTCTTAACAGCCTTGAGGTGTCAGACGAACTTGACTAGTCACACATGGGCATTTGTAGTGATTGGGGAGCAGGCCTGCTTTTCGTCCCGCCCTGCTCCCACACGGCTTGCTTTACACCCGAAATAACAACACACAAATTGTATTCATNCTCCCAGCATTCTGTTCTGTCTACTCCACCCACCTAAGGGCTGGCCTATTTAAATGCCAAGGCAGTTTCTTTATTAACCAATGAAAGTAACACATAGACAGATGACCCTCCTACATCAGGCGTTCATTTGTGTCAAGGTTAAAAGTGTCACAAGAGTGAGTCCTGCTTGGCTGTTCTATAGTGTTCTTGCCTTTTGTCAGCAGCAGTCTGTACACAGGTGTCACAAGACTGCCCCACCTGCTGCTGGCCAGTAGATAGCAACATACATGTAAATATCTCTGCTGTGGCAAAGCACACTTTATATGGTGACCAAGACTCGACACCGTGGTGGCAGACCTTGGGATTTGCTAGGGAATAGGGTTGGGGAGGGGCTGCTGTTTTAAATTTATTAAGTGTTGGAACAATTAAAATCCTGACTAGTTCAGGAGTGTTTGTGGTTACATGTATTTATGGCTCCAGTTTATCACAAGAGCTGCTGTCTTTGGGAGGGAGCCATGATGATTGCTAAGGTGGCATTATTTAGAGACTTTCTCAGTCCTGCCTGCCTGTCTGTCATTTTTATTTCTTCCCTTTCTCCTTCTCTCTCTTCATTTCTTAAGACAAAGTTACTGTGTAGCCCTGGCTGGCGTGGAACTTATGTAGACCAGGCTAGCCTCAAACTCACAGAGATCTGCCTACCTCTGCCTCTCAAGTTAAAGTTAGGATTAAAAGTGCATACCGGCTTGATGCCTGGTTACTTATTTCTTTGTGTCTTTTATTTATTTGTTGACAAGTAAGAGTGATTGTGTGGTGTGTGTGTGTGTGTGTGTGTAATGTATTTTGATTATATCTACCCCTACTCAACACTTCTCAACACATCTCATTCTTACAGTTATATTTTTTTTTTTAACCCTCTGAGTCCAGTTAGTGTTTTCTTTTTCGGTACTAATCTTGTTGGCCTGATCTTGAAGAGGTCACCACAGCTGTAGTGAACTTTTGAGTACACTGGCCATGTCATGTCCAGCAGGCAATGTTTCACAGCAGCCTTCCCATCTTCTGGCTCTTGAGTTCTTTCTAACCTTCTTCCACTGAGCCTGGGTGTGAGTGGGGTATGTGTGGGGTGGTTGATATAGGTCTCCCATTTGGGACTGAGGACACAGGAGTCATGTATTATGAGTAGTCATGAGTCTCTGTATTAGCTGTTGTCTACCTCAGAACCGTCTCTGGTCAAAGTTGAGCGCCTCCTTAATCTATGGGTATAAAAAGTACAATGTGTCCATTGAGGAAAAACAGCAAAACATATCTAGGGCCTATGACCTCCTGAGTCATGTTTTTTTGACCAGGTTTACAGCACAAGGCCTGGCTTTCTTTCTGTAGAGCAGACCTCAAATCTACCCAGAAACCAGTTGGTTACCCCTATACCTTTATCCATTCTTGGCCAGTGGGCACATCATCACTGGCAGGTCAGTATTACAACTTTCAGAGTTTTGTTTTGTTTGGATATAAGATTTCACTATGAAGCCCAATCTGGCCTTAAACTTGAGGTGATCCTCATGCCTCAGCCACCTGAGTAATGGGTTACAGGTGTGTCCAGCTATGCTGGACATAAATTTAGTTCAACTAGAAGACAAGAGCCAGGGCCCAGTAGGCCCCACCCTTCTCTGAGGATTTCTACATAGTTAATGCATGTTGTGTCCTCATCAACTTAGACCATGAAACCCAATATGGACAGGTTCAACAGAAGTGCCACACACGGGCTGCCCATGCAGCTGCAGCACTGCCAGGGCGTACATTTCATTGTTTTTCAGTGCGTGCTGGCAGAGGGAGAGACCTTTTCTTCAGTGGTGTGACAACTGGTAAGGTCCCCATAGCCCTGTACACAGCTCAAATGATACACATTGAGATATAAAGAAAACAAAACAAGGTAGGAAAGTAGGTGAGTACTAGTTGGGAAAAAAAGGGAATCAGGGGAAGTGCGGAGGGGTAAGAGAAAGTTACAGAGCAGGGCTGAATATGATCAGAATGTTAGATATAGGTATGAAAATCACAAAATATGTTAAACGTATGGAAATGTCACAATAGAATCCATTGTTATATATAATTGATATAAACTAATAAAAACAACAAAAACAAGAGCCAGGCAGTGGCATGTAGTATAATTCTAGTGCTCTAAGGTTGAAGCAGGAGGATTACCCCTGACTTCAAGGCCAGTCAGGGCTATATAGTGAATTTTTATTTATTTATTTTTGTGTGTGTAGTGATGCTTTCTTGCATGGTTTTATAAATGGCAATTGTAGATGGCCAAGAAGATAAAAGAGAAAGATCTCATCCCAGAGTTCACTTTCCTTCCTTTTTAAATGAAATTTCATGTTTCCCAGGCTGATCTCAACTTTGCTGTGTAGCTGAGGATGACCTTGAACTTTTGATCCTTCTGCACCCACCTCCCAAGTGCTTTCTTTCTTTCCCCCTTCAAAGCCCTGCTGGAAACCTTGAATATAGTCCATTAGGCGAGTTGGAAACTTGCTGTTTTGGGGTCTCTTTGGCCGTTCCGTGACCTGGTCAATCATGTCTGGTATCAATGAGCTATTGGGCTTCAAAAGGGCCAGGAGAATAACAGTAGAACTAGATAAGAAGGCTTACAGCACTCAGCTGTTCAGCTGCCCGAGGCTGAGTTCTAACCCAGAAAGCATGACTTTTCTTTTCCCGCCTCCATTACCCATGGCTTCCTAAGTCTGTGCCTCTTGACACTGGAGCTTTTCACCATTTCCTCTCACCACCCTTCCCCTCCCACTTTCCCACAGCTGCTCACAGCCCTTCCTTGCTGCTCTGAGACTGCCTGCTTTCTTGGACCCTAACTCAAAAGGCAGAACTTTCTCTCTCCCCTTTCATGTCCCTCCTCCTAGCAGCTGTGGGATTTACAGCTTGTCTGCCCTACCCCCCGTGTCTCAACCTCTTATAAAAAAATGTTTCTCAAGCTTGAAGGAAGGAAAAGAAAAGGAGAAAGGAAAAAGAAAGGGTTAAGAACTCAAATCCACTGAACATTTCAGCGTAACACCAGGACCAGAGTCTTAGGGTTGAAGTGTAATTGTACTGTTCTATGTCCTCCCAGGCCTGTGTGTGTGCATAAACCCTCCTGTGTGCCCCCTCTTTCTAACCCCCCTCCCCAGCCTGTGCCCATGAGTGAGCTGGGCAAAGGTTAGATGTCACTCAGCTTTGTGTATGGTCCTTGGCCTTTCCTGCCCGGTGTGTGTCTGTCCCCATAAGACTGGCATTCTTAACAGGGGCCAACAGTCCTGCCTTAGTGGTTGAAGGAGACTGTCAGGTGTTCCAGCCTTTGTAATAATTCCTAAATGTAGGCGGCTCGCCTGTGTTTTATGTTCTCCCAGGCAGAGCTTTGGCGGATAGTTCCGCTTCGTACCCAAGGTCCCTGCTTGACTGTACTGAACAACGGGGTAGACCCTGTGTTTCTCAGCGACTGTCTCAGGCCGCATCCCATACTAATAACTCCTCTGGTACTGGGATTTCATCAGCTCCCTGGTGTTTCCTGGGCTAAAGATGAGGTTGGAGGTGTGAGGGGCACCTAGGAAGGCTAAGCAGCAAGATGCCTCACCCCCAACATGCTCTGCAGACAGGAGAGGTTTTCACACTGCCTCCAGCACCAGATGGGAGCTGCTTCTGGATGCTAGAACAACTCTGTTCTTCCGTGCCCCCACCCCACGCTGGAATGAGAAGTCAGGGAGCCCCTCCCAGCCCTGACCTCCAGGGACTGCACAAAGGAAGTCCCAGCTGAGAGATGAGGAGGCCTGAGTCCACAGTTGTCTCTGGTTTGGTTACTTTATTGCCTGCTCAGTGGGAAAGAGGCTCCTCCCTGTCTACCATCTTATTTTATCTGCTTTTCGTATGACCAGCAAGAAAGATCACCGTCTTCATCATGCAGATGAAATGGTGTTTGGACGGCAGGCACAGCAGTGAGGGGGTATGTTCTGCCTCACTTCTGAGGTGTGAGCACCAGAGGGGTGACCTGTGGTGCAGAGGGAAGCACAGCAGCAGGTTCAGTAGCCCTGGGGGGGATGAGAGGGCAAGTCCTAGGTCACTCACTGGTCCTGGGCTTGGACTGCATAGCAAGTCCCCAGTGACCTGGGATAGTTCCCATGTCTGAAGCAGCCCCCTAGGCTCTTGCCATGGGATGGTATGTGGGGACTTGGCCTCAGCACTGTAGCCAAAGTCAAGAGCCTCTGCAGTGGAGAGACTGTGCATCATTGAAAGGGATCAGGAGCATGAACAGAGAACTGTCTGTATAGTTTCTAGGTGGGGTTTTGTGTGGGGTATCTATGGAGAGAGACTTGGAGGATTCTAGGGATAGATGCTGAAGTACTCTCAGTTGCTCCCCACTCTGCAGAGAGCTGAGAGGAACTTCGCCGAGGCCCTGGACCTGAGGTGCTGGGGCTGGTGTGTTGCCAGGTCACCTGTTAAGTCCCATCCTTACTAGTTCTGGCCCGAAGAATGGTGATGGTGCTGGCATGGCCTTAGCTGTTTCAGGAACGTGGGTACCTCAGCTGGTGTGCAAGGAGGGGATGGGGCAGGTTATTAAGGGCAACCTGCCTATGTCTGAGAGATTCTGAAGAGTTCACCCCTTCTGAAAGTTAAACAATTTTTAAGCCACCCTAATAACTAACATGGTCTTTGATTGTGGCTTTCTCCCTGAATGTGTCCTGCATCGCACTTTAGAAAGTCAAGAAGATGAATAAAATGAAGAGTAATATAAAGAACTACTATAGAAATTGCTTTTGAAATCCACCTTGAGTTTGGACAGATGGACTAACTGAGATGGTGAATCCACAGTTGTCTTTCTTTCTCCTTTTCTTTGCTTCTAATGGTGCTAGGAGTGGAACCCAGGCCCTTGTACACGTTGGGAAGTGTTTCCCCAGCGAGCTCTGCTCCAGCCCTATCCCAGGAGGTTTTAGAGACAGATCTGCTCAAGCCCTTAGGACTTGCTGCCTAGACTGGAACCTGTTCCTGCATCAGGCAGTTTGTCAGTTTCTGTGAACCGCCATAACATAGGGCCACAAACTGGGTGGCTTGAGGCAGCAGAGCTGAGGTCCTAGGTTGGTCTAGATGTCCAAAAACTGGGAAGCAGGTAGGACCATGCATCTTGTAAACCAAGAGAAGAATTCTCCCTCACCTCCTCTTGCTTCTGGTGGCTGCTGACAATTTGTGGATTTCCTCATAGCTTCGGTTTGCCTTCATCCTCAGATGACATTCTTCCTGGGTGTCTGTCTTCACATGTCTATCTTCGTATGAGGACACCAGTCATTGGACTAAGGGACCACCTTATTCCAAAATGACGTCAAATAGCATTGAGTTTTTCCTTTATGATGCTGTGGATTGAACCTAAGAGCCTCATGCATGGAGGGCAAGGGTCCTAGTGTTGAATTATAGCCCTGCCTCTTGGTTTTATTTCCTTCAACACTGACTCATGTTGCATCTATATAATAATTTTTAAGTTCACATCCATATGTATTGAGGCTAGGACTAAATATGTTGGGGGAGGGGGACACAGTTTCACTGCAGCAGGCAGATGGGTGAGTCTTTGTGTACGTGCCATCCCAAGCAACCTGTGTGCTGGGTGTTACTGTGCTTGGACTCACAGGACGCTGAGACCGAAGGGGGTGAGAGTGTGCTTGTCTAAGCCACACAGCTAGGTGGGGACAGAATCAGGTTTTGAACCCAGGACTTTGTAACTCAAGAACCTATGACTCGACTGACTGGGGTCCTTTGGGGGCTGTCTGGAAAGGAATCTGTATTCTCTCAGTCCTTTTCAGAACAGAGGTGCTGGGAACACATCTGCAAGAAGCCGTTCTACTGAGAAACCATGCTCCTGTCTCCTACCTCTCTTGATAAAAATAACTATCACCGGTTTCTAAAAGGGAACATGGAAACACCCTGTTAATTTAATTGGTTGAAGTGGTGAGAAGGGGTGGATGTTTTCTTAAATATGCATATTTACACACACACACACACACACACACACACATGCACTTGCTCTAACAAATTGTACTTAACTTTAATGGAATAAAAAAAGCTCTTAGACCTTGGCTTCTCCACACTTTGCTGAATGTTGCTATGAGCACGGGGTCCTTTATGCCATCAGCTGTACATGATGATTGCTCATGCCTCTGGTGGCCCAGAGGGTAGGAGCCCTAAGATGTCCTGGCTCCATCATCTTCATCATCGTGCTTCTGTCTGCAGAGTTGGTGTCAGAGTTTTGCTAATAAGTGCTGTGCACTGGTTTGTCTCAGGGATGCAGAATCTGGAAGGCTGCAGTGGCCAATAGATTGCAAGCTCTGAATCCCCAGTAGGAAACCCTCTGTAATAAGGAGCCAGCCAGCCATCCGAGGAAGAAAATTGCTTCTGCTGGGATACTGCCACTCAGTCTTAATAATTTTAATTGGATAAGAATTTTTCCTAATCACTGTCCTCACATTGACTGTCAGCCACGTGTTCTCTGCCTGCAGATGTTGGTGGAAATACATCTTGGGGGTAAAAAGGACAACTTTCCTAGAGACAAGTTGGGTGACCTTTGTCCCTAGGATGAGACATTGGGCAAACTGTCACTCTTTCTCTTTGACCATCTTGGTCTTGTCAAGGACTTGTATGCAGCTGAGCCCTGGTCCATGGCCTACTTAGGACCCAAAAGTAGCAACAGATTTTATAACTCATGTGCACTGGCAGCATTTTAAAGAGCAGCTCTGACAGTGTCACCTTCCAAGGAAATCAGACCTTGGAATGGCTTCATATTTGATTTCTAATGTTCCCTGAATAGAACCCTTCTTGGGGGGAGGCAGTGTGTTGTTTCTCCCATCTTGCCCTGCTCTACTTTCTGGAGTTAATGGTTGGAGCATTTGCCATCTGTATCTCTGTACAGAAAACACGCAGCATCTCCGGGGATACATTCTATCCTGCTGGGACTTTGCTGTATGCTTTTGCTTCAAAAGAAAGCAACTATTTTAATCCACAAGATAAATTTAGTTACTTAAACATGCATTTCTGCATAGTCCAAGATAAGATTAGCAGGGCACTGTCGCAGAACTACAGAACTGTTGCTGTGTTGCAAGTCCCTGCAGGAGAGTGACAGATGGCCAGCTTTGAGTAATCCGATTTCAGGGCTGTGGTGGACACCCTCCAGCTACTTAGCATATGGAAAACAGTTTCCAAATGAGCTTACGGACTCAGTGCTCTGAACTTCTCTTGTTCAGAGGGCTCTTCAGCCCTAACCTTTGCCTTTGTCCTTCCTAGACTTGCGCTTAGGAAAACACCTGCTGTTTAGTGGTAGGAAACTAGATTGAATTTGAGTTCTGAAGACACTGTGCACTCAAAGGTAAATGTTAACATGAAAGTTAGTTTGGGCTTTGTTGTGAGGGCTGTAAACTGTCATCTCAGTGCCGCTGTATGCTCAGCTGGGCACCTTTGGTACCAGTGGAACCCGGTCTGGCCTCAGGACACCTAGCAAGTAGTGGATGAACAATAGATGCTTGTTTCACAAATTAAGGATGAGCCTCTGTCTTGATGTGCATGCAGCCTGGTAAACAGTGGCCTCTGTTTGTGGTGTGCAGGTTCCCAGGGAAGTTCTTTTTCCCCATGCTGAGACAGCGCTCAACTCAACACCGTCTTTTATTTTGAACTTGAGCCTATAGAACTGACGTCATTCTCTGACCTTTTTGTCTTTCTTATTGATTTACATTTTGCAAAGGAGACACTGTTGGCTTATTTATTTTTCTGTGATTATTAAGTGCCTCCAAGCTCCATTTCCTGCCTTTAGTTTGGAATGGGAGCATTAAACAAAAGCGTGAATCGCAAGGTGGAGGTGGCGGGATTGTGGCTCTGTTGGGCAGCAGGTTGCATTTGTGCTGAATTCGGCCTGGCAGGCTGACTGTGTCATGTGCTGTTAGTCCTGTTGGGCAAGTTTAGCAGCCTTTCTGCAACTGTCTCGGAATATGAAATGGAAAGTCTGTGTGTTTTCATGTTCAATCTTGTGTGCATATGTAAGGTTTGCGTGTGGTATGTGTGCGTGGTCCTTTGTGTATGTGTGTGTGAGGTCAGAGGTCAACATCGGGCATCTTTCCCTGGCATTCTCCATTCTTTGGAGACAGGGTCTTAGACTGAACCTGAACCTCAGCAATTTGTCCAGTGAGGAAGTACTTTATCTCCCCTCTCCAGTGCTTAGGGTTATGGACATACTACCAGGTCCAATTTTTGTTGTTGGGATCTAAACAAAGGTCCTCATGCTTGACAACAAGCACTTTATTGGCTGAGCCATATCCCCAGCCCCATGCTGCCTATTTCCAATTTTCAGTCTCTCCTGGGTGGTAAGATAGGAAATAAGCTTATCAGTACAGCAGATTATTTTAGCAGCCAAGAAGTTGCTATTAGGGGGACAGATCAAAACTCAGTCTTATTTTCCTAGGTGGGATTTTAGGAAAGATATTTTAAAAACTCATTCTTGCTGGACAGTGGTGGTGCATGCCTTTAATCCCAGCACTTGGAAGGCAGAGGCAGGTGGATCTCTGTGAGTTCAAGGCCAGCCTGGTCTACAAGAGCTAATTCCAGAACAGCTAGGTAGGGCTATTACACAGAGAAACCCTGTCACAAAAAACCCACTTCATTCTCTTTGTGATTTTAGGGTAGGGGTAATAGTTACTAAACTTGTTAAAAGGGAGCATCAAGGTGTGTGTGTGCGTGCGTGTGTGTGTGCGCACGCGCATGCAAAAGAGAGAATGTGTATACACAGGATTCACTAAGCGATCTTGGTTCTTTTTCTTTTTTTTTGTGTGTGTGTTTTTTTGAGACAGGGTTTCGCTGTTGTTTTAGAGCCTGTCCTGAAACTAGCTCTTGTAGACCAGGCTGACCTCGAACTTACAGAGACCCACCTGCCTCTGGAATCTTGGTTCTTTTGAAAAAGCAGACATTGGCAAGAGAGTATCCCATGTACTACATGACCTGCATGTACCTACATGACCCCATGTAGCAATAAGATACATATTTTAAAAAGTAGTTTTTGTCTAAGCTTCATGGATTAAGACATGGTAATAGTTTAGTCTTGGTGGGTTAGGGGTTACTGGTCACTCATGAAGGAGTCTGGCAGTTAAAAATGGAAGTCAGTATGGCTCCTAGGAAGAGCCTATAGTGAATGGGTCCACACAGTGGGATGGAACCATTAGGATCCACAGCTGCTGAGAGCCGGAATAGTTAAGGACAAGCAAGAAGTGTCCTTGAGGGTCTGAGGAAGAGCTTGCATAATCCTGCTTGCCTTGGGCTGGATAATTGTCTATTCTGGATGCCTCTGGTAGCTGGTGCTTCATTTGAAGACTATTAGAGTTGAAAGCCATGCTCTTTGTCAGAGCTTCATTTTGTTCTTCTCCCATCGTGTCTTTTACAAACTTGAATAATGACTTTATGACAAGAAAAGACCGGTCTTGCTTCCACCACACCAGAGTGTAGCTTATATCAGGCAGGGCCACGTGGACAGAAACACTGGAAGCGTTCACAGCTGCATACTCCATGTCTGTGGTCACAAGCGTCATCAGTCTTCATGCTTGGGCTGCCTGTCCTGACGGCCTTCTGTGCAGGATGCTCACAGTCAATGTGTTTTGAGCATTACATCATCCTGTTTCAAGGGCCAGGACTACAGTACCCCTGCATTTACTGTGAGGCAAAGCAGAGGGCTTGGATTTCATCCAGGGGTTATTTACTAAATACACAGAAGAAGATGCCAGGGTCAGCTGCATGAGTTCAGGCTCAGTTCCTGTTCAGAAACATTTTCAATTCCTCACTTTGTAGATGTGGATTAGGCAAAATTTGCATTGACGTTTTGAGTTTCAGATGTTCTGACTGTTGGAGTTTCCCATGCTTTCCGTGCAGAAATCGGCCTTTGTGCACGTCTTGAAATGTATAGTTCCACAGTGTTGAGCATAGTCCTGCTGTTGTGTAAACCTCACCATTGAGCTTCTTCAGATTTAGGCTGCAAAACCAACTCTGTTTTCAGTGGTTTTTAGCTTAAGTGAAAACCCTTCAGAAACTTCTCCCTGCTCTTTAATTGCACAGCTGTACAGAATGAGCAGCGTCTGTCGCCCTGGCTGGCAGAGGCAGACACCCATCCCTGCCATCTTCCCTTGATGTCCTGAGAAAGCTAAGGACTGCTGTGGAGGTGTCATCTCACTCATCTGGGGCATGGCAGGCAGTTGGTTGGCCGCACCCTCGCCCTGCTCTTGCCTTGCACTGCTCTTTGGGGCACAGATGCACACATATACCCTGGTATTCAGGTTGTG
>LOEQ01000421.1:287519-307015 GCA_001685075.1 Bramus lutescens | reverse complement strand
GCTGTGACAGATGCACCATCACCATATTATCTACTTAGTTTTGAGAGACGAGCTCATTTGGTGGATGTTGCTGGGGTACTGAGTGTGATTTGGTTACCGCATGGTGGCTTTGCCTGATGGTCTGCTGGTATTGCTGAACAAAACCCTGTGGCTTTTGGTTTAGGTGAGATTTAGGTGGAGCATGAAGGTTCTGCATCCAAAGGAACCCTGAGTTATACAGAAGTCTTTGAGTAAAGAGCTCAGAGTTCAGTTTTCAGGTGAGTACTGGCACCTGGATTAGGACGAACCCTCCCATGAAAAAGCCAAATCTTTCCTCTGATATCACTTCTTCCAGTTAGGGGAAAGTACTTTTTTTGGCTATGGGATCTTTTTGGTTATTTGTGACTCATGAGTTTAACATTCTTTTCCTCTATGATGGTGTGTGTGCACGTTAGGGATTGAACCTAGGTCTTGATGCATGCTAGACAAGGGGCTACCCACAGCCCACCTGGTTCTTGATTTTTCTTTTCTTCCATATCCCACAGCCACAGTAGCCAAACCAAACAGCCTACTAGGAAGACAGACCCAGCCAATGCTTGGGTTCCCCGCACTGAGCTGCAGTGCCCAATTAACACACTTTGATGACTAGTATATGATGATAGGAACCCCTTCCCTTGAGGTAAAGAATTTCCCATCATGGGATTGCTCAGATTGTGTCTGAACCCAAAGCCCTTAGAACCTGCTTTGTTTAATACAAAGGTAGAAAAAGAAAAAGACTTCAGGCTTTATTGAAATGCTTTGCGTGTAGGGGTAGGGGGTAAATGTCTCCATTAAAAAAATACGGGGGCCTCACTGTGGGATTATTTTTCAATAAGAGCAGAGAACATTGCCACAGTGCCTGTGTTAAGTACAAGGCCCAACACAGACATCACAAAAACTACAAAGCCATGGAAGGTTTCTCCTAGTGTCCCTGTTTGTCCCGTGTCAACACTGCTGTTTCATCTCAGCCCTGACAACCCTGAGCGAACGGATCCAGCAGGGATCAAATGATGGCACCCTCATATCAGAGTGAGTTCTTAGTAAGTCCCTCCTCGGTCTCTCCTCCTGCAGCTTGTCACCCGATGTCGCTCCCAGGCAGAGTTGTTATTTTAAGAACCTAAAAATAGGAGTGTTTTGCTCACTAGGATGCCAGGAGGATTTTCCTGTGGTGCCAGACAAACCACGTGGAGCCTCTGCTGAGGGGAGACCAGAATGCACCCCATGAGTTGCCCTGGGGTCCCCTGGAGAACAGTTGTAAATTTGGCCTTATTGGTTTTAGGTGATGGCTTGTTGTCTCTGTTTTTATGTGTGCATTTAGTTATGATTGGTCTGTATGTGGGTTTGTGCATATGAATGCAGGCGTCCTGAGGCCAGATATGTTGGCATTGTTCTCTCCTGGAGCTGGAGTTACAGATGATTGGGAGCCACCTGATGTGGGTGCTGGGAACTAACTCTGGTCCTCTGTAGACCAGAGGACTCTCCAGCCCCTTTCTACGGTTTGTTTTTTGAAACAGAATCTCAAGTTCTCTAGGCTGGCCTTGAACTCCTGATCCTCTTGCCTCTACTGCCTGAGTGCTAGGAGTGCAGATGTGTGGTACCATGCTAAAATGTCATTGTCCCGTCTTTAAATAGTCTGTCTGTGCCTGGTAGGACAGAATATGGGTCCCGCAGCCAGGACTGGGCAAGTCCCATATCCCTAACACTTTGTGCTCACAGCCTCGCCTGCTTCATATTCTGATCATGAAAAGGAGCTTGTAAGCTGGGTGTAGTTGTGCACACCTTTAATCCCAGCACTCAGGAGTCAGAAGCAGGTGGATTCCTATGACTTTGAGGCTAACCTGGTCTACACAGTTCCAAAAGAGCCAGAGCCACATGGTGAGACCCTGTCTCTAAAATACACACACACACACACACACACACACACACACACACACACACACACACACACACACTCACACTCACACACACTCACACACACACGCATACAGTTCTTGTGAGGGCTGGATTAAAAACACTATTTGTAGGACGTTAGTATTTTAAAGTTACTACATGTGCATTTTATTAGCTGGCTAGTATTGCCCCAATGATTGCACACTGTAGGCAGAGACTGCTCATTCATTCCCGGATGCCCAGATCTGAGGCTGCTTGTTCATTCCATGCCACCTAAATCAGAAATAATGACACAGACTGTATTAATTAAAACACTGCTTGGCCAATCACTTAGGCATATTGCTAGCTAGCCCTTATATCTTAAATTAATCCATTTCTATTATTGGTTAATAGGCTTGTGATTTACTGGTAAGGTTCCAGGATACGTCTGTTTCCTCCTCTGGCAGCTACATGGCATCTCCCTGACTCCGTCTTCTTTCTTCCTCTCTCTTTGAATTCCTGCCTTGCTTTATTCTGCTAAGCCATTGGCCGAAACAGCTTTATTTATTAACCAATAAGATCAACACATATACAGGTCTTCCCACACCAGCACACTCTCAGCCTGTTAGTTTTGTTTTATGATTGTTTTACTTATGTAGCCTGATCATCTTTGAACTCACTCCACAGCCTCCTGCCTCAGCCTCCCAACTATGTACTTGTTTTGACTCTTAGAATTTATGAAAATTTTTTCTCGTGACTTTTCTTTGCTATTCAACAAAAACTTACGAATGTGTCCTTTCAGAGTTTTCATTTCTCTGTGCTGTCTTCACCCTGTGTCCTTTGCATCTTCTCTGTAGTTTGGTCCCATAGACATTAGGTGGCTCCATGCTGTGTACTCTGACGGGCTCTCTGGCTAAGTGCTCCTGCCCTGGCCATGGATTTCTGCCGACTCTGGTTGTATTTATGACTTATCTGTAATGGCCATTGGCTGGCCTGACTTTCCTTATCACATTTAGAACAGTATGGAGTTATTGAAACAATTGTCATGGTAGAGAGTTCTTGACACCCCAGTCCCAGTTTCTCCTGTGATTGACGTGTTGTTGGTACAGATGTCTGTTACTTATGAACTAACATTGGTGCATGACATCAGTAGGCAGAACAATGACTCCAGTCTTTGGCTATGTTAAGTAATAAGGCAAAGGAGACTTAAAATGGCAGATGAGATGATCTTAAGTGGGCAGTTAATTACTCTGGATTGTGTAGATGGCATGGTGTAATCACAAGATTGCTTCATCTGAATTTGAGGATAGAAAGCAGGGCCTTACCATGTGAATTAGGGGCTCTGCCATGGAGCTGATATGTAGACCTCAGAAAAGACCCTTAACAACTTCAGGAGGTTCAAGAGAGGCTCAGAACAATGCTAGTATGGGAAGAACATGGCCTGATGTTGCTGGCCTTTGAAGATGGAGCATGGGGCCATGAGCCTAGTGAAGTGGGTGGGCTCAGAGGCTGGGGGGGGGCGGCACATGTGTTCTCACCTACAGCCTCCCAAAGGAGTGTTCCTGTTGACACAGATCTGAGTGCTGAGTGACCTGTGTTAGGCTTCTGCTTATGGAACAGTGACAGTAAGTTTGTTTGGATTTCCCTAATCCTTATCTGTTTCAGAATCCTGTTCAGGGTAACACGTGGCTTCCTAAGCCTTTCCTGGCTTTTGTTGGCCTCGAGAGTCACACAGATGACTGGTTATGTGTTCTTGGAATATGCTTCAACTGGAATTTGTGTGGCATTTTTCTCGTAGTATGTAGACTGAATGATTGGTATTTAGGTGGAAGACCACAGAAGTGTGTACTATCTTTACTTCAGAGGTAGTCTGTGTACACACTACATGATGTCATTGACGATGTCAACCTTGAGCACCTGGGTGAGGTTGAGCTTGTCAAGTTTCTCAACTGTAAAGGCACCCTGCATTTCATATTGTTGGTGTGTCCATGTGCGTGCATGTGCTTGTGTGTGTGTGCATGTGTGCGCACGCATGCTTGTGTGTATTGCTTTAATACTGCCTGGCACTACAGAATATTCCAGGCTCATCTTGACTGTTGCCTGCCATAGTTCCAGAAGGAACCATTTCTCCAAGGGACTCTGTTTTTGGCTTTCTTGAGGCTTTTTTGGCTTAGCTCCCTGTCCTCAAGTCAATTAGAATAACCAAGTCAATAGCTAAAAGCAGGAAAAGGAGATTTGTTCAGTGTAGCCACACTTGGGAGGTGGATGTAAGAGGGATGCTGGATGTCCTTTTCTCTCTTCCCTGTGTGTTCATATTAAGTAAGCCCCTCCCCTGTTTTCTGCTTTATAATTGTTAAATTAGCTGGTTAGTTGACTTATAAAGGACTGATGGCCAAGCCTGTCTTCTTGAGGCACAGACCTAATTTTGTAACCATTTATTTTATTGAGAATGTCAACAGAAACAGATTGTGTGTTTGTGTGCATGCGCGCATGCGTGTGTTCTCTCTGCTTCTGGATTTATCAGCTGACAGAGCAAGGGATATGTGTATGTATACTAACACTTGTATGTGCACATATCTAGACACTGTTTTAACAACATAGGCTAATCTGGCCTGCAACTCACTGTGTAAGCCTTGAACTGTGACAATTCTCCTGCACCAGCATTCTAAGTGCTACACTTACAAGAGTGAGTGTGCCATCATGCTCGGTGGGGGTGTTTCTCTATGCAACTGCGTCAGTAAACTGCAGAGATGAAGCCAGTAGGATGTTTGCATACACATACTCATGTGTTACCCAGTGATTGGCGTGTGTTCTGGGAAATACACTGCTGCTGCTATTCTCTGAACACTGGAGTATATTTACACACATTGAGGCACTAGTACCGTCTGTGTACATAGGATAAATGGCACAGCTTATTGCTCCCAGGCTACAAACATGTTACTTTACTGGATGCTATATGTAATTGTAACATAATGGTATTTGTCTAAATATGTTTAGACATGTTGCAACATGCCTAAATGTTGAAAAAAGCGCAGTAAAAATAAACACCATGGTCTACCTATACAGGACACTTTCAGTGGGTGGTACTTGCAGGGCTAGAACTTGCTCTGGAGATGTTCTGTGACACTAATGCTGGGGAGATGTAACAAAATGCCTACCTGCCCCAGACAGGGAACCTCTAGCTGACCGAAGAGTAAGGATCCACCACAGTCCAACTTGGTGAACCAGTGGGTTTTACTGTAGGGTTTTCTTACAGGAGCAGAAATGACTCAAGGACAGCTGCCATCACCAGAGCTCACCCCATTGTGGGCCACAGCTAGAAACTAGAAGTGCCCTGCCGGCAACGCAACAGGTTGTAGAGTGGCCCTTCCAGATAGCTGTTAGTCAGAGCCCCTTCTAGACAGCTTGCTTGTCTGAGAGTGCCCCTCGGTAGTCCTTTCTGCTTATATATGCTTGGGGCAGGAGGGACCAAGTGAATGCGGTTGGTTTCAGGGACTTCCTGAAACCCAGTTGTTTACTTTGTGAGTTTAAGGGACTTCCTAGGATGGATTATTTCACCTCCCTCTAGCTCCAGTGGTTCTTAATCTTCCTAATGCTGTGACCCTTTAATACAGTTCCTCATGCTGTGGTGACTCCCCCCAACCATAACATTATTTTTGTTGCTACTTCATAACTGCAGTTTTGCTACTGTTATGAATCATAACATAAATATCTATTTTCTGATTATCTTAGGCAACCCCTGTGAAAGAAAGGCAAACCCTAGATTGAGAACCACTGCTTTAGAACATCCTGTGTCTTAGGAGTTCCTTCAAAAATTGGGCAGTTTTAGTCTTGGAGCAAACTGCCACACAGCAGGGCATGTTGGGAGCTAGTGTAACTAGCCCTGACAAATTCATCACTGTGGTCTTGAGACATGCTGTGCCCAGGTTAGGCCAAATCTTAACCAAAATAATTTTCTCTTTTCAAGAACAATTGCCATAGTTTACTGTGTGATTTTGTTGTTTGTTTTTCTTTTATAAACTTAAAAAAACTTTTCTAGTGGTTCTTAGCTTAAAAGACATCTATAAACCTTTCCATATATGTATATATATATCCATATCCTAAGATCTTAAGGAATACAGACACACACACACATATGGTCTATATAGATACATATATCTTAGGATATCTATCTATATCTTAGGCTATATCTATATATATCTTAGGATAGTCCTATATCTTAGGAGATTATACATGTATATCTGTACACAGTTATATGTAATTTTAAGTTTTTTGCTTGTTTGTCTTTTGTTAAACTGACACACTAACACAGTGCTTGGCCTAGGATCACATAGCATCAAGACCATCAGTGTCTCACTGTCTTTTACACATCCTGTCGCTCTGGAAGGACTTCAGGGTAAGTAACCTCTTAAGGTGACAATCCTGCCACTGTCTTTTTATTTTTAATTGTGTGTGTGTTCATTGGTGGGAGTGCAGGTGTTGGAGATGGTCAGAAGAAGGTGTCTGATCCTCTGGTGCTAGAGTTATAGGCTGAGGTGCACTATCTGGTGTGGATGCTGGGAATTAACTGAACTCGGGTCTTCTGCTTGAACGGTACCTACTCCTAAGTGCTTTCTTTTCTGAATCTCTCCTGCCCCTCTTTTCCTGTAGAGGTATGGCCATGCTGATGGCTGGGCTTGCTTCTTTGTGTCATAGACTTGTTTATGAAGGGATAGGTAAGGTCCTGTGGATTCTGTTCTGCTTTAATAGAAACCCTTGTTTCTGGGATGTATGCAAATGTTTATTATGGGACTGATGTGATTGTGAAGACTGAGAATTCACGAGACAGGTCATCTATAAGTTGGAAAACTAGAGAAACTGATGATGTAACTGAGAGCCTGGTGCGAGGTGCCAGTGGAGTAAGTCTCGGAGTGTGAAGGTTGGAGCCCCTTTCTTTAGCTAAGGAGTCCAAGAGGAAGAGGGCGGTGTAGCTTGAGAAAAGATAGAATTTACTTTTCTTTTTCTTGATTTTCCAAGACAGGTTTCTCTATATAACAGTCCTGGCTGTCCTGGAACTCATTCTGAAGACCAGGCTGGCCTCAAACTCACAGAAATCTGTCTGCCTCTGTTTCTGAGTGCTGGGATTAAAGGCGTGCACCATCACTGCCTCCAGAATTCACTTTTCTTCTGCCCTCGATGATGTGCTCCTAGGTTCAGGGTGGATCATCTTAATGTATTGATTGAAACACCAATTTCTCCTGGAAATATCCTCAGCATTATGTCCAGAAATAGAAATATCCTTGGAATTAGAGGTGGTGCTGTACAATTAGATACATGGGCATTCCTTTGTCAAGTCTAAGCATCTTCCTTGATGCTTCATTTCTAGTAGCTGTGTGTAGTTAGTAGCACCAGGATTGTTAAGCTGTACTCCATGGGTACATACATACATACGCACATTTCTTTGTGTTTCTTGTTTTAGACTCCATTTATGTCCAGTTACATGTGAATGTGGCTCTCCTTGCCCACTTTAGTAAGATGGGTCCCGCATCCCTTGCACAGTTAGATTGTTTTTTCTTAAAAACCAGTGAGGATTGGTCACCCTTGAGGCCATCTGGAACTTCTATGGCTTATACTTCATACTTCACACTGTAGTAGGCTATTGAGTTAATTTTTGTCACTGATGTAAAGTCTGTTGTCTAGGTTATTTCTTTCAGTTAAGCACCGGCTGCTGAAAAAACTTTTCTCACCAAGTTGCCTTGGCTCCTGTGTCAAAGATCGGATGGGTGACTGGTTTCTTCTGTGAGGGTCTGTTCTCTCCTACCCTGGGTAGGGGCTTGACCATCATAGCTCTGAAGAACAGCTTTGAATCATCTTAAATCTGTTCTCCAGAGTTTGTTGGCCCTTGCTTTTCCTTCAGTTGTTAATATTTATGAAGTAGCATGCTGGGATTTTTACTCATGTTGAGTTGAATCTGCATGACCACAATAGCTCCGGTGTCTCCCATTTATATTTTTTTTGGCTTCTCTTCCTCAGCATTTTGTAATGTTATGCATGTAGATCTGTGCATATTAGTTAAGCTTATGCTGGAAAAAAGTACCTTTTACTATTGCCCATAGTGACTTACTTTGTTTTTGTTTTTCTTCAAAGTCTCGGCATTCATTCCTGGCACACAGGAAAGGAGTTGTCATAGGGTAACATGGTATCTTGCAAGTACTATACTTTTGGTTATTAGTTCCTTAAGGTTTTTGTTTTGTTGAGCAAATATGTCATCTGTGAACCAAGTTTTATTTCTCCCTTCCCTATCTGTTCATGCTTTATTTCCTTTTTTTGTCTTGCTGTGTCAGCTAGGACTTTCAGTATGATGCTAAGTGGGAATGCTGTGAAAAAAGCGTCCTTACCATCTTCTTCATTGTTCAGGGACGTGTTCAGTTTCTTGCCATTCAGTATGGTAACTGTAGGGTGCTCTGTTTGTATGTTGAGAGAGACTTCCAGATTATAGAAATTCTCAACTCCTTGGTGTTTGGTTTTGTCTTAATTAATCATGAATGAGTGTTAGATCTTTTTTCAAATACTTTTCCTGTATCAATTGGCACAAGAATTTTACCTTGATGATATTTTATTTTTTTCTAATGTATTATCCTTGTATACCGAATGAGTTTAATTCATGTTATGCGATGTTGGATTCTTTTTGCTGATGTTTTGTTGATGACTTTTTCTGCAAGGGTTAGATATGGTAGCTTTCTTTTTTCAGTAGCTCCATCAGTTTGGTTGTTTCAGGAATGCAGGGTTCCTGTCACAGTCGAATGCGCTAGAAGAGTGGTTTCTGAAGAGATTGCGGGGAATGCCGTCACTGCCTCTTAAGGTTTAGTAGTATTTGGTGACGAACACATTTGCGTTGGATAATTTATCAGGCTATTGCTATTGATTTGATTTCTTTATTAGATAAAGGTCTGTTCAAATGACTCACTATTCCTTGAGTTTTGGCAGTTCTTTTCCTTAAAGGATTGTTCCATTTTGTATAACTTATTGAATTTAGAGGCATAAAACTATTTACAGTATCTCCTATGGTTAATACCCTTGGGTATTAGCTCTAATTCCTCATCCCAGGAGGATCTCAGCATCTTGGCTTTGTTGAACACATCCTTAGCCAAGGATGACCCAGATTCCTGATCCTCCTCCACCTATGGAGCACTGGGATTATAGGTTGGCAGCCTCACACCCAATTTATGCCATGCTGGGAATCAGAGCCCAGGCTCTTATCATGCTGGGCAGACACTCTACATCCCCTGCCTTCTGTCCCTTTCTAATATTGGTAACTTGACTTTTTCTTCTTTCCCTGGTTACCCTAGGCAGGGCTTTGCCAATTTTCATTGATCTTTTAGTGTTATTTTCTTCTTTATCTTTTAGCTTTTATTGACTTCAGCTTTGATTTTTCTTTTGCCTTAGGATCAGATTGCTCTTTGGCTTTCTACTGTACTGGCTTAGGTTATTGGTTCCAGGTCTTTGTATTGTCCTAACTTATGTACTTGATGTTGTAATCTCCCGAAGCAATCCTTTTGCTCTATCCTACACATTTGTCTAATTTGTAAAACCTCACTTCCATGTGGTTAAAATATTTTTAAAAATCTCTTGAGGGTTTTTTTAATTTGACTTGTATTATTTGAAGTTGTTTAATTTCTAAATTTTGGGGAAATTTCCCAGCTTGCTTTCTGTTCCTTGGCTTCTGGTGTAATTCCTTTGTGGTCTGAGGATGGGCTTGTGTGATCTCTGTTCCTTTCAGACAGGATTTCTTTTAGGTCCATCTTGGTACATGCCACCATACACTTGAGATGCACACTGTCTGGTGCCCATGAAGAAGTCTATAAACACAGATTAGATTCCTTTGGCTTGATACTGTTTGGGGTAAATGTGGACTCGATGCTGTTCTGAAGGCTTGGTCTGCCAATTATTAGAAGATGGTTATTGAAGTCTCCAACTAGGATGCTAGACTCCGCAGTTTTCCCTGTAGTTTGCCACTCTGGTTAAAAGGATGTAGATGTGCTGTTAGGTAATCCGTGTTAATGACTGGTGTACAGGCCTTCAGAAACCTTCAGTGTTACATAGTGCCTCTCTTAACCCTGATAGTGTTTCCTGTTATGAAATCTGTTTTGTCTAAAATTAACAAAACACATCTGCTCAGTTTAAACTGGTGTTAGTCTAGTATCTCTTGATGTGCTTACCTTCCTTATCCTAGTATTTAAAAATTGAAACTTCTTTTAAAAATTTATTAAAATGTTGCATTTGTATATATTCATTGTACAGTTGGTGTGATGTTTTCATTGTCACTTTCATACTTTCATACAAGTGTATTGTACTTTGGCCATGTTTGCCTTCTTTATCAGCCCTTGCTTCCTCATTCCCATCCCTTTTCTCAAATAGAAACACGAGAGAGAGAGAGAGAGAGAGAGAGAGAGAGAGACTCTCGATTTGGCATATGAGAGAAAATCATGTTTATCTTTCCGAAACTGGCTTAGTTTGCTGAATGATCTCAGGTCCCATTATTCTGCAAATGACAAGATTTTGTTCTCTATGGCTTTTGAAATCCATTTTAGTTGGTATATTTAGTCCAGAAACACATAAAGTCATAAATTGATTTTATGGCAGACTACAACCTCATTTTGCGTGTGTACCACATTCTTTTCTTCTGGCCACACTCCTATTGGTGAACATGCCTTGCCTGGTGTTTATAGTTCGAAATGTTAGTAAACATTAAGCTGGATATGGGGGCACACAACCCAAATCCTCAGTGCTTGAGAGGTAGAAGGAAGAGATGTTGGGGGGGGTGCAAGGTCAGCCCAGGCAATACAGTGAGTTTGAGGTCAGCCTGCACCACAGGAGATGCTATTTTTTCTTTTTTCTTTCTTTTTATTTATTCTTCTCTCATGCAATACATTCTGACTGCAGCCTCCCCTGCCTCCACTCCTTCCAGTTCTCCCCACAGTCTCCTCTCCCTCCACACCCCCCAATCCCTGTCCACTTCCCCTCCCCCAGACCCATTCCCCTTCCATTTTCCTCTCATAAAAGAGCAGGCCTCCTAGAGATGACATCTAAACAGGACAAAAGAAGATTCAACAAAACAAGGCAAAAGCCCTCAGATCAAGGCTGGATGAGGCAACCCAATAGGAGGAAAAGGGTCCCAAGAACAGTCAAGAGAGTCAGGGGCAGCCCATGCTCCCACCGTTAGTAGTCCCATAAAAACCCCAAGCTAAACAACCATAGCATGTATGCCGAGGACCCAGCACAGACTCATTTGGGCTCTGCGACTGCCGATTCCATCTCTGAGTCCCTATAAGCCCTGCTTAGTTGATTCTGTGGCCCGTGTTCTTCTGTCCGTGAGCACTCTGGCTTCTACAATTCTTCCCTCCCCTCTTCTGAAGGATTCCCCTGACTCTGGAGACCCTATCTTAAAAGAAAAAAAATTAAAATTTGTGTACAGGTACTATTTGCTTACTTTTAACCTTATCCTTTGTAAGTCTTCATGTGAAGTTCCTACAAAGTGGGATTTGTTATTTAAAAAACACACTCTGGGGAAAAAATTCACTTTTAGTTGGTGGTGAACTAAGATCAAAACCACGCAAAGTCATAAGTTGATGCAGTGGAGGTAATTCCTAGCATTTGTTAAGTGGCCTCTATTAATTGCCCTATTTTAAATCCCTCTCTGATTTTAACTGAATGTTTTATATGAGCCCATTTGCTCTTCTCTCTCTAACTTCTTTTCTTGGGCAAAGTCTAGTTTCCTGATCCACAGGATTCTGTCACTCCCTGAGGAAATCTTGCAGGTTAGTCAGGTAGGAATCAATTTCCCAAGTTTTGTTTAAGAACAGTAATTCTCTTTTAGGATATAAAAAAGTGCATTTTATGGATAGAAGTGTTTTGCCTTTATGTATGTAAGTGTATCACATGTATGCAGGCCAGAAGAGGACATCAGATCCTTGGGACTGGAGCTGCGGATGGTTGTGAGCCTCCAAGTGGGTGCTGGGAACTGAACTTGGGTCCTCTGGAAGAGCATCAGTGCCTTTGTAACTTCTGAACCATCTCTCCAGCCCACTTCAGGATTTTTTTTTAAATGTTTACTATTGTTTTCTAGACAGAATCCTGCTATATGTATTCCAGGCTGGTCTTCAGTTTGTGTCCTGCCTGGGCTGGATTACTGCCCATTACTACCGTGCACTGTTCTCTCAGTTTTAAGGATGGTTTCACTGGGTGTAGATTTCAGGGCTGGTGGTGTTTGCTTTCACGTGAGCTCCTGCTCCTGCTGCTGTGCTGGCTTACAGGCTTGTGCTGCTTTATGCGGTTCTTTCAGTTCCTAAGGATAATCGGTCTCTCTGGGTGTGGATTTGCAGGTTGGCTTTTCAATTCGTTCTTGGAGTTCTCTCCTCATTTAAATTTCCTGCCTGCCCTTGCCTTTCCATTAGAAGGGTTATTAACCTGTTAAATAGATTATAAACTCCCTATCTGTATCAGCACGGTCAGCATCTCAGTGATTGTTCTTTCTCTCTGAGGCTGTTTACTTTCCTACGAACAGTCACTATTGTGAAAGCCAGTCACACTGCATTGGGTACGAGGAACTGAAGGTGTCATCAGTGCCCTGGCTGCATCGAAGCATGTTTTAAGGTTGGCTACCACTGTAGACGCCAAGACTTTGACATTCCTCAGAGGTGCTCATTCTGATGCCCTTCCGTTTTTGGGTTCCTTTAAAGATTTTTTTCAGACAGTGTGAGTCTTAGTGCTTTACCCTCTCATGTGGCATCACTGTGCTAGGGGCTTTTGGGAGTTGGTTCTGTGATCATACCAGCAAATCACAGTGGTGATGGGCCTGTGACCTTCACGAATGTTTCTTGGTAACTCCTGTTCATCTTTGAGGACAGAAAAGCCAGAGGAAATTGTAGGACTTGGCCAGTGCTCTTCCCTAGCTTGGGTAAGGCTCTGGCCACTCCTCTGTGGGAGTCCGGGATTTTGATGAGGAGACTGTGTAGAGGCCATTGCATAGTGTTAACTCTGTACCTTCCCAGCCTGGTGGGTGCCTGATGTTAAAGCCCATGCAGCTCAGAGGGTTCCCTTAAGACTGTAGTCTTGGGATTTGCCTTTATGCACTCAGTCCACATGCAGCGTTTTACCAGTGTTGCTCTTTGGTTGTTCCTGCGGTTAGTGGCTTTACCGAGGAAATCATCCCCATCTGTGATTCTGGAGTCTCCTGGATGTCTCTAGATTTGGTGATTGTGGTTTGATCTGTGACCTCAGTTCTCTGGTGAGCTGAGGAAAAGTCCCCCCTTCTCAGGCTGCTCAGCTTTTTCTGGCGTGGATGGGATGACTTTCAGGCTCCACATGGTTGAGCCAAGAGTGGAAGTCCCCTTGTGGCTTTCTTCATACAGTCTTGCCCACCTTCCCACTAGTTAAAGAGGCTGGGGTTATGTAAGACACTGGCCTTTCAAAAGCACCTGAATCTTACAGAGGGAAGTAACCACTCTTTCCAGTCCAAATAACAACAGAAAAATCCCTGCTTTTCTGAATTGCTACCCACCTCCCCTCCATTCTTGTTTCCATGGCTCCCTGAGTCCCTCAGGAGGCTGGGGTGATAGTTGTGTGCTAAGTGCTTGCCTCCTGTGCACAAAGTACTGGATTTAATCCCCAGCACCATCAATCAAAAAGAATGGGTTCTCTATCAAACTTGGAAGTGCCAAGGGTCTGTGTGACTTGGGTGGATGGGTCATTTAGCTCCTTTCTAACTTTTCTTTGGCCTCTCTATCCCAGCCCATCTTTGCTAGACAAATGTCTTATCTCAGTAGTCTTTTGCAAATACCTTTAGCCCTCCTGCCTAACAGCTGCTGATCGGAACCTCCTATCCAGAGAGGCCTTGCTCCCGCAGACAGCTTGCTCAGCCACATGGGTTTCTTTGTAGCGAGAGTAGTTCTGGCTATACAGACTGTGCCCTTTATCCTTCTCCCGGAGAAGGTTGTTAAGTGAGGGCGAAACAGTTGGAGGCTGGGTAGCATGAGGACATCTGCCAGGGAACTTATCTTGGTTGCAATGGGACTGATAAGTAAACATGCAAAGAGTCATAAAAGCCAGGCTTGGTGGGGTATGTCTGTAATCCTTATTCAGAGGGCTGAGGCAGGAGGATGGTAAGTTAGGAGCTAGATTGAGCTTGCTCAAAAGGATTTTCTCAGTGTCAGGTTTGGTGTAGCTGCAGGTTGCAGACTTTGTGGGAAGAATACTGTAGGAATAGACTGTAGTCAGAAGTGCTGGTATAGAGCCCACTTTTCTAAGTGTTGGTTGTATATGTGAATACAAATGGAAGTGTTAACTGTAGATATACGTTTGTACAAAACATGTGTACAAATTATATAAATATATGTGTGCCTATGCACACATTTGTGTGCATACACAGTCACATATATTTGGGTTTTTTTGAGACAGGCTCCCACTGTGTAACTCCAGCTGACCTGTAACTCACTATGTAGACTAGTCTGGCCTTGGACTCAGAGATCTGCCTGCTTCTGCCTCCCAAGTGCTGGGATTAAAGCATGTGCCACTATATCTGACTTTTACAGAAAGTTTTTATTTAAATTTGAAAAGATGCCACAGAAAATGGCTAAATACACCACTTGACCCTGAAGTGAACCTGTTACAGAAAAGGATAGTACAGATGGGTCTCCACATCTGAGGGTTGCTTGGAGTCGGTGTTTTTTTCTCTATATAATGGTATAGAGTTGATCTGTGGAATTGGAGTTTTGAATTTGAATCTTCCCCTGGATAGGCGCTACAGTCCTCATGGGATACTGGGCAGTGGTGGGCAGCTACAGCTTGCAGTCAGCCCCAAAGTCATGAGTGGTGCTCTCCCATGGGTGGTGCGGTCTACCCCATGTGAAGTGGCTTGGTGTAGTCAGTAAGAGTCTCTCCAGACTTGTTCCCATGTAGGAACAGACCATCATGTTGGAGCAAATGCCATTGTCCACCTTCGGCCCAGGGCATGTTCATCACAGCAGAAAGCCAATCCTTTCTTTGTATCATATCTAGACACACATACACACACATGTATACCATATATAGCATATCATATGTATAACATACTTGTATATCATATGTGCATATCCTTGTGCATATTATGTATATCTCACACACATCATGTATATCACACATATATGTACATCATATATATCATGTGCGTGTGCATGTGACTCCCAATCTGAAGGACTTGATAGATTTTCCTCTCACAGCATATTTCTGGAGCAGGTAGAGGTAACATTCAGTATTTGGGATGAGGCCCAGCATAAAGTAGTAACAGGAACAATACTTAATACAGTGCTTTTTGTGATCCAGGCAGCATTTCAAGTAACAGGCATGAAACTCATATAATTCTCTCAATTCCTTTTACAGGGTAGTGTTATTCTGTTCTATACAAGGTAGTGTTATACTATACAAGTTATTCTATTTTTCAGATAAGGAGACCAGCACCACCAGAAGTTTAAGCGACTTTAAATCACATAGTTTGGAAATGGTAGCGCCAGGGCTGAATTAGAAAATCTAACTTGTGGGACACTGCCCTTGTTTCCCAGGTCTTGTTGCTGTAGCTGATGCAGGTAGACTCCAGATGCTAGGGAAATGGGAGGAGAGTCTTTTGTGAGAGTCCAGGAATGTGACCTGAGGCTCCTTGCCTGTGACTGCTCCTGTCTTATTCACTTTTCTGTTGTTATAAGACACCATGACCAAGGCAGAGTTTATTGGGGGCTTATAGTGCCAGGGGGCTAGAGTCCATGGCCATCAGGGCAGGGAGCATGACAACGGGCAGGCAGCTGTGGTGCAGGAGCAGTAGCTGAGAACTTATGTCTCTATCTGCAAGTAGCAGGCTGAGAGACTGCCAGCAGGAAGGACCGTGAACTCTGGGTGGGAAGGGCCACTGAGTGTTCAAAGCTTGGTGCGCTGTTCTGTAGGAGAAAAGAGTGTGGAGAGAAATGCAGAGGATGGAGACCCGGCCTGTGAAGTTTCAGACGGAGGCAAAGATTCTCTACCAGGCCATTTGTGTGAAGAATCTGTGGTTCTGGTCAGCTGGAGCTTGAAGAATGGGCTGTGATTAATAAGAGACCAGAATTACTAAAGTAAAACCTCTGCTTTGCTGGGACTGTTGATTCTGGTCAGTTGGAACTGAGAATTTAGCGGTGATCAAGAAGAGACCAGCATTGCTGAGGCGAAGTACACTGAGACTCTGTGTTCATGAAGTGCCGAGGTTATTCCTTGTGCTGACAGCTGGTCTTGGTAATGTGTAAGCATCCCCAGGTGGTACTGGGGCAGGCATGAAGGGGTCATGGAGAGCAGCTGGTGCTTAGCGCTACGAGAGAGCTGGAGAGTCCATTGGTGAAGGTGCAGCCTCTGTAGCAGCTAAAGGCCTAGGATTGAAGGGATCATACAGAGACGTTGAGGCTTGGCACCTTGAAGAGAGCCCAGGAGAGGATAACGGTGAAAGACAAGCCAGTAAGCAGCATGCTTCCATGGCCTCTGCGTTGGCTCCTGCCTCCAGGTTCCTGTTCTGTTTGAGTTACTGTCCTGACTTCCTTTGGTGATGACTTGTGATATGGAAGTGTAAGCCAAATAACCCCTTTCCTCCCCAGGTTGCTTTTGTCATGGTGTTTTATTACAGCAACAGAAACTGCGCTCAGAACAGGACCATTCTCGTTCAGACCACCCCAGCTCCCACGCATGGGAGCAGCAGGATGTGTTCCGGCTGCCTGGCCTGGTCTGCCCTGGACTCACAAGTGTCCTTTCTTTTGTCTCCCTTTTAAGGTCGCCTCGTGGGTGCTCTGGATGCGGTGCTGGATTCCAGTGCACGCGTTGCTCCGTTTCGGATCCTGCTTCAAGTTCCCGGGTCCCAGGTTTATTCTCCCATAGCATGTGGTGAGTTACTGACTGGATCAGACATTTACTGGGCCATAGCCACTGGTGAGTTTTGTTCCAGGTGGAATGTTCCAAACCTAACCAGCGAAGCATGCGAGTGTCTGCATGTCAGTGACGTTTGAACGGTAACACCCTGGAGCCTTCCTTAGTCCTCTCCTTTGCCTTCACCTTCTCTCCCTTCTTCCTCCTCTTCTCCTGCACCTACTTCTCTCCATCTTTATTCACCACCTTCTGTTTCCTGGTTTTTGTTTTGTTTGTTTTTTCCCTTCTCCTCCATGTCTCTGCTTTTACCCACCATAGTATGTAAACGCTGTTAGTCTGGGTGTGCCAGGTTCCGAGAGGTCCCCGGAGCACGACTATCCCTCCATTTGAGTTGAAGCATTTTCTTTGTAATCTTGCTCTGACCTGTGTGTGCCCAGGTGTGTACACCCACTGTACTGACACAGAGGCGAAGTCTGAGGGCTCTATCTGATTTGGACAACATTCTCTCCTTGTTTCACATAAGTGGGGAGCTAGACACAAAAGAAGAACATGACTCTGCCGTGTGCTGAGGGAATTTAGAAAACACCCCACTCCTCAGAACGGGACTTGAGGTCCTGTTCTTCCTGGTGTTGCATTGAGCCCCTAGGATCGTCCCGAATGGAGCTGTCACACCCCAAGAAGCACTGTATCAATGAAGCCTAATGTCGATTTTATTTTATATGAGTAATATATTTAAAAAATAAGAAAATATCACCCGAGAGGCTTTCTTTGAATGCTGGAGTCAGTGTTAGCCTTCAGTCTCTGTGTGCCCGTGAACTTAGTGTCTCTAGCTTTGCGCTGGGTACAGTAAACTTTGCTCATTGCCTCCTCCTGTTCAACAGCCATACTGTGCTTTCCCTTGGAAAAAGCAGAAGTTTGGAGAAACTTCTCATTCCCATCTGCCATCCCATCCTGAACACTGTTAACACCTGGGTGTGCTCTTGTCTGCCCTTTTTAATATCTAGGGCAGGTTGTTCCAATTAAAAAATGATTTATGAAGCAATCACCTTTTAGCACTACTAAGATATCTGTTGCCTCAAAGTCTAGCCATCCTGAATACCTTCTGGTTACACCAGATGGACAATTTTTCTCTGCAGCTTTTTAGTGGGTCCAACAAGGATGTTTACAAAAGTGGATACATGTAATTTTGTAAAAGCCAACTTATCTGACAGTGCTGTTTTCTAACGAAAATGTTGCATTTAGTTTGTTTCAGTAGAAAGAAACTAAAAAGGAACAAGACTTCAGATGTTTAGACTAGAGATTATTTTTTCAAAAAGGTTCATGTCAGGTTAAGGTCAAGGACTTTGTTTAACAGTACGAAGCTAGAGTTGCAGTGTTTGAAAAACAGTGACAGTATTCTCTGTCACCTTATGGGACAAGTGTACCAGCATATTTTCCCTTATGCTTCTCCTATCCCTCATTAAAAATGAGCTGTGGATATTGCAAGCCCCATTCAGACCTACAACAGTATTCCATTATTTTCTGATGCATGCATGTAGGTGTGGTGTGGTTCTTTGTATAGTACGTACGAGGCCAGAGGCTGATGCCAGATGTCTTCTCTACCGTATGCTTTTGAGACTTGGTCCCTCACTGAACCTGGAGCTCTCTGGCTAGGCTCGACTGGCTGGCCAGCAAGCCCTAAGGATCTGCCCGTCTCTGCCGGATTCTAGCTCAGAGATTGCAGATGCTGTTGTACCTCGCCTTTATGTGGATGCTGGTGATCTAAGCTCAAGTTCTCATGGTTGTGCCGCCAGTACTTTATCCACGATGCCAGCTCTCTCCCCAGCTCCTGTATTTCCTGTTATTGTTTGTCTCAGGTCTTTGTGATGGTGTAATACTTGCAGTCAGGTATGACTTTTCCCATCCTGGAACCCTTATTTTGTTTCTTTTCTTTCCTGGGACCAGAGCAGCACTTCTTAACCTTTGGGGGTTGAATGACCCTTTCATAGGGGTCCTTAGAAAACCCTTCAGATGTTTATATTACAGTTTGGAACAGTAACAAAATTACCGTTATGAAGTGGCAACAAAAAGAATTTTGTGGGTGGGGGGTCACCACAACATGAGGAAATGTACTAAAGGGTCACAGAATTAGGAGGGTTGAGAGCCACTGGACTAGAGTTTCACTGAGTAGTCCTGGCTGGCCTGGAACTCTCTGTAGACTAAATCAGCCGACTTTACCCTCCACTCCTCACCCCTGCTCAAGTGCTGGGATTATGAGTTTCCCACTTTCTTTTCTGTGAGGTTCAGTGTGGCTTTGATCCATTTGGACTTGGTTTTTGTGCCTGGTGATAAATAGGGATCTATTTTCATTCTTCTACATGTTGCTATCCAGTTATGGCAGCACCATTTGTTAAATATGGTTTCTTTTTTCCTTTTGATATTTTTTGCTTCTTTGTCAAAAATCAGGTGTTCGAAGGTGTGTGGATTAATATCTGGGTCTTCAATTCAGTTCCATTGGTCCTTCTGTCTGTTTTTATGCCAATATCAGGCTGTTCTCAGTACTGTAGCTCTTGTGATGCCTCCAAAAGTTCTTTTATTCTACAGGATATTTTTTGGCTATCCTGGGTTTTTTGCTTTTCCATGACGTTGAGTACCATTCTTTCGAGGTCTGTGAAGAATTTTGCAGAGATTTTGATGGGCATTGCATTGAATCTGTAGATTGCCATTTTTACTATGTTAAT
>LOEQ01000421.1:248382-265014 GCA_001685075.1 Bramus lutescens | reverse complement strand
GTGTTGTGTGTGCTGACCGGCCTCCCTGGGTGTGCATTAGTGTTGTGTGTGCTGACCGGCCTCCCTGGGTGTGCATTAGTGTTGTGTGTGCTGCCCGGCCTCTCTGGGTGTGCATTAGTGTTGTGTGTGCTAGCCAACCTCCCAGGGTGTGCATTAGTGTCATGTGTGCTGACCAACCTCCCAGGGTGTGCATTATTGTTGTTGATGGAACAGAATCTAGAGTCTCCTAGGAGACAGCCTCTGAGCATGCCTATGGGGCATCTCAAAGAGGTAGGCTAAGGTGGGAAGATACTGAGTGATGCCCTCTGACTGGGGTCCTGGTCTGTGTAAGATGGAGAAAGCAAACTGTTTTAGAAGTGGCAGTGTTGACTGTGTACATTTCACACCCAGGATTCAGGCAGTCCCCAAGTCTCCACCCACATTCTACTGTGGCCAGCAGTTGAGTGTCCAGGGGCCCATCTGTGTCCAAGGCTGGACTCATGACCTAGGCAGGGTTCTGGTCTCCAGCTGCATCCCCACCTGCCAGTTACCTGGGAAGGGACTTTCTCTAATGTGAAAGCTCTGGTTGCCTGCCCTTGGGGTAGTGCCCATCAGTAGCTTTTGTCATGGAGACCAGGCCTGTGGGTATAAACAGGTAATGACTCAGGCTCCTTGGCACCCTGCCTAGAGGCAGATTTTAATGTTTAGGAAAACAGTCTCCCCAACTCAGAGCCAAAGAAGCTGGAATGCCCTTCCAGCTCTTTCCTTGATCCATTTTCACTTCCCTTCCCACATGACAGCTTTCCAGTGGTGACCTTTAGTGGCGAAGGCAGCGTTACTGAGTATCTGATTGCCCATTAGTCCACCTTGGTCCTGCGATCATTCCACTGAGACTTGGGTCCCCAGATTGGAGCAGAAGCAGGCGCTGTGAGAGTGGGAGGAAGGGATGGTACTTTGCCATCCTCCATCAGGAAAGCTGATTGCTAGGCTTAGTACTCACCTGGACCAGAGCTCCTCAGCACATCATCTCAGGGCTCAGGAGGCAGGCTGTGGTGGTGCGGAGGAAGGATGCTGTCTGGACAGTGGGAGAGTCGGGAATAAGCTGATCCTGAAATTTCCATACAGAGTTAGGATCTGGTCCTGTATCCAGCCATTTTGTATGGAGGGCAGGGCAGGGGAGCTTGGAGGGGAATGAACCATGACCTTTTCCAGTCTCTGGCAGGTTGAATACTGGGGTACAGTCAGTTACAAGTGGGAACTACTTCCTTCCCAATGGTTACTGGAGTGTATGTCCTCAGTGGCAAGTTCCTGCCTCTGACCCGCTGCCTCTATAGACCTTTTTGGCATTATCCCACAAAGCCATCCATCCTGTTTCCTGCTCCTCTTCCATAGCCCCCACCAGCATGCCCACTTCTCATCCATCCGATCAGAGCAGGCCCTATGCTGGAAACAGGAAGACAATTGGGAAAGCGGTAACCCCACTGGGCAAGAATAAGATCACTACCACAATTCTTGAGCCAAATTTGAAGCAAGCTTTATTAAATACTTGCCAGGCCCATAGCTGGGATTCCCAGAATATGTGGCTAAATTACATTGGTCCATAGGCTTATAAAGGCGGAACACTCAGGACTACAGACTTCCTGCCTTCACCCAATCAGGGGCAAGCATACGTCCTGACGTACTTCCTGCCTACATGTGAGCAAGCACACATCCTGGACAGTCAGTGCAACCATGCTTGTTTACAGAAGTGAAAACACTGGACTTGTTATCTTACATGTATAGCCCCCAATGTTTCAGGAAGTTATCTGTCCATGGGCAAGTGGGGCTTAAAGGTTAGAACAGTGGTTCTCATCCTTCCTAATGCTGTGACCTTTAACATAGTCCGTCATGTTGTGACCCTCGACCATAAATCTATTTTCATTGCTACTTAACTGTAATTTTGCAACTGTTGTGAATTGTAATGTAAATATCTGCTTTCTGGTGGTCTTAGGTGACCCCTGTTGTTTGACACCCATGTTGAGAACCACGGGGTCAGAAGCATTTCTTTTTTATAGATCTCTTAAGCACAGTAATTTAAACTTAACACAACGTTAGCCATCACAGAAGAGGCATCTTCCATGGGAAGGTCCACCCTCCTCTTCCTGACCCCACAGACTGGGCTGCTCCAAGATTGTCTGCTGGTCAGCCCAGGGAGTTTCTCCAGGGCAACACAGCTAGAAGAACACACAGCAGGCAACTTTCCCTGGAGAGCAGAGACTTCTGAGTCAGACGTTGCCTGATCCTGCTCTCTTGGGGCCAGTGTGGATGATTGCCAAAGGCTCTCAGAAGCCACTTCTGCCAAAGCAAAGGGGACCCCCATGGTGACCGTGCTGGAGGAGAGCCTGACATATGCCTTCATTTTTTTTTCCTCCACTTTGATTGAAAGCACAGAGATGGGCTGTTATTCTCAGCCTTGGAGTCCAGGAAGAGTATGGCCTCACACGGTAGAGGTTGCACTCTACAGTGCGGGTGTTACCCACAGGACTGAGGGCGCTCTTTAGAGTAGTGGTAACCATGTCCTGACAACCCCCTTGTCCCCTCAAGCAACAATGAATCCTTCAGAGCTCCCTGCAGGACAGGAACTGAGGCAGTGATCAACGGGACCACGCCTAGACCAGGACTGTGTATTTGTGCAAACCTGTCCTAGGCTTCCCTCTCCTTAACTCAGAAGCTTATGGTAAAACCCAGAAGATGGACTTGGGGTCGCTGCACCCCTTTATCTACTCCTCTTTGCAATGTGGCCACACTGATAACCTTCCTTTGCTTTTACACACCGCTTGTTTTTTAGCTGGTGTGGAGGCTGAACTAAGGTTTTTGGGCTCTGGGAACCCAGGCTCTGGCCTTGACAATTCTGGTTATGTTTCGAGTGAACACATATTTATGAAGGAACACTTAGGTGTGGACTGAGGCATTGAGGAGAAACAGTATCTGCCCTTTCAGCCTGTTCCTGTGTTGCTAATTCTCACATTTCCCAAAGACCCATGGGTGTGGGTCTTGGTGGCTACACAAGGCCAAGTCCCTGGTGAGGCAAGTTGACAGCACAGGACCCACGTGACCCAGATGACACGAGTCATGGTCAGTCAGGTGTTCTGTACTGGACGTGACTAGAGAGCCGCCGATGCTGAGCTAAGAAATAGCCAGGCTGGCCTAGCCTGTCACTCAGCCTGAGCACGGTGCAGAGGGAGTGAGGGTTGGACTGTGAGCCCCTGGTGGAATTCTTCCATAAGTTGTTCTAGAAGGCTGATGGGAGAAGAGAGAGAGAGAGAGAAACTTGGTTTTGGAACATTGCTCTGATCTAGGAGGGGTGGATCTAGTTTGGACTAAACAAATTCTGGATTTGGAGATAAAGCAATCTATTTTTTGCCTCTTAAGTTTTGGGGTTTCTTAAGTTTCTAAGTTCCAGAAGCCTTAGGAATGAAACCTAGGGTTTAATACAGGTAGGTGTCCTTGGAGTCTAGCTCTAGAGCCTTCTGAATTGAGTCTGCTGCTCCTGGGGCAGTGTCCATGCTCAGAGATGCTTCTTCAGCGGCCGCAAACCTGGGCTCGCTGTGGTATACCACGTGTTCTTCATGACTGCTGTCCGCTGGCCTTTCTATAGAGGAAGCATTGGGAGACCCTGTGCTAACTTTCTATAAAGCCCTCCCACTAGATTGTTTGTTTTCCTAGATTCTAGCTCCTCTTGTTCTCACAGCTGATTCTGCACACAGGCCTCAGGCTAACAGTCCCCTCCTTCCCTGATGCCAGCTAGGAGTCAGAGAGAGCCTAAATTTGTAAGACGATGCTACAGACTGTCCGTCAGTTATGTGGTACAGCACCTCCCCTTCCTCTAAAGTAAAAAGGGCCCCTTACTCTGCCATGCTGGCCTATACTCTCCTCAAAGCTGGCCTATACTTTGCTGTCTGCCTGTCCATCTATGACATTAGGGTTTTTTTTTTTTAACTATATCTCACTGAAAAAGACAGTCCTTCCATATGTCACTCTTGAGTCCTTTCATCTGAGAAGCAGGTGGCCAAGCATGTCACCTACCTGGGATAGCCTGACACGGTGGGCTGATGACGATCTTCGTGCTTACTACACAGGTCCCTGTTGTCACTTAGCTGTGCTGGAGTAATGGCTAGCCCCTGGTTGTAAGGCATCTGTCAGTGTGTGCCTCAACTAAAGCAAAAGTCTGTGTCTGCCCACACTCAGTGTATTTAATCTTCAGCCACCTTGCCATGTGCGTCAGGACCTTCCTCCTGTCTTGCGGCTGAGTAGCACCTAGCCCATTAAAGGGACATGCCACATTTTATTTATTCTTCAGTTGATGGATATTTGGGTCATGTGTTGGTTAGCAGCACAAAGCAAACAGGTGAGCAGACATACATGCAGGCAAAGCACATACACACAAAATAAATCTTTAAAAAAATAAGCATGCATTGCTGGTTTGGTTTGGCTAAGAATAACCACAAAAAATAGCATAAAAATTTAAGTATTGGGGCTGAAGAGATGGCTCAGTGGTTAAGAGCTTGGTTAGCAGGTATGTGTGTCTCTTGTTTGTGTACCCCCAGGAGTAGAATTTTTCTAGATCAATGGTGAGTCTCCTTTAAGCTGAGAGGCTTGTTTCCTACATGAACACATCATTTTACATGCCCACCAGCAGTGTGTGAAGGCTGATTCCCCACATCCTGGCCAACACGTAGAGAAATCTGACTTTCTGATACTTAAATTCTTTTTATATATGATTTATTTTTTATTTTCTGTACATTGGCGTGTATCTCTGTATGAGAATGTCGGGGGCCCCTGAAACTGGAATTACAGACAATTGTGAGATACCCTGTGGGCGCTGGAAATTGAAATAGGGTCCTCTGAAGAACAGTCAGTGCTCTTAACCACTGAGCCATCTCTCCATCCCCAATACTTAAATTTTTATGCCATTTTTGTGGTTATTCTTTCTTACCCAAACCAAACCAAACCAGCAATGCATGCTTATTTTTTTTTAAAGATTTATTTTGTGTGTACGTGCTTTGCCTGCATGTATGTCTGTTCACCTGTATGCTTTGCGCTGGCGGGGGTAGATCTCCCTGGAACTAGAAATAGAAAGTGTGGAACACCATGTGGGTGCTAGGAATGGAACCTGAGTCCTCTGGAAGAGCAGCCAGTGCTTTTACCCTCCAGACCTTCTGTCCCGTCCCCGGGAATGTTTATCTTGATCCACGAGCTCAGGCATTAATTTCTGTGTGGATTCAGTGTGTTCTGCTTGCAGGGTTGGATGTGAACGTGGAACACTGAGGCTGCCTCAGGCTCTGGGGACACAGCCGCTGTCTGCACGCCCTCACTATCAGGCTGGCCAGTGGGTGTCGAGGTTTTCTCTGTGAGCTCACGTTCACTCACCTCATTCTTTCCCCAGGGACCTGGAGGCCAGAGCACAGAATGAGTTCTTCCGGGCTTTCTTCAGGCTGCCGAGGAAGGAGAGGCTGCACGCTGTGGTAGACTGTTCCCTCTGGACACCCTTCAGCCGCTGCCACACAGCGGGGCGGATGTTCACCTCTGACAGCTACATCTGCTTTGCCAGCCGGGAGGATGGTTGCTGTAATGTTGTGCTCCCACTGAGAGAGGTAGAGCTGGGGGCTCATCCCTGCTGCCTTGCTTTGTGCTCCTGAAGCACCCTGTGCCATTTGGACCCAAGTATTTGAGTCTGCTTTATGTTGGTCAAACAAAGTACTCATGGCCAGATAAACTTGTAAAGAAAGAGGTTTAGTTTAGCTCCTAGGAGTCTCGTGCTATGTTTGGGCTCACTTCTTGCCCAAAATGGTGATACAGTGGCTGGAGACATCACATGGTGAAACAGAGAGCCAAGGCCAGTCCTATTGCTATTTGCAGTGACCTACTTTGTAATAACTAATTGGGGTCTCATGAAAACTGTGTTAATCCTTTCTGAGGGAAATGCCCCAGTGACCCAACTATATCAGCTAGGCCCTACCTCTTAATTGCGCCACTTCCTCTTAACACTGCTTCTTGGGGACTGAGCTTCAACTACTGAACCTTTGGGGTCACGCTGAAATCATATAAAACCACAGCATCTAAGATGCTGCTGTGAGGGGCCCAGGGAGGTCCCACAAGCCAGGGCTCTGTTGCCTAGAGATGGACCTCTGGCTTTCCAAGGAGCAGGACCTGAACTCGTTACTGGCGCGGCTGGCTACTAGCGTGGCTCTAGTTACTGGAGTGGCTGTGGTTCTTTCTGGTGGTGTTCTAACAGCCCGAAATTTGCCCAGAAGGGCTGGATAAAGACTATTCTATAACCTCCTCCTCATTGATGGAGCTACTGTTAAATTTAGTGCATGCCAGTAATGAAAGCTTTCCCAAGAGCTCCTAGAAATGCATTCTCCCCATTTAGCCCCCTCCCCAAGAAAGAAGCAACCTAAAAGTTGTCTATTAGAAGTGTCACCTTCAGGAACCAAATGGCAAATTCCTTGGCTTATGTATACTTCTAGAACCTTAGCTAAAAATTTAAAGTTAAGTGCAAGTTAGGTCGCTTCGTACTGTCAAGTTTTATAAACCTTACTAGAGATCAGAGACAACCATAGTTTATGTCCAGATGTGAACAGCTCGGTCCTTTGGCTTCAGGCACCCCAGCCATGACAGCACCAAGACGCCAACACATGGGAACCTCTGGAGTCTGGCGCCTGTGTGTATGTCCTTGCATGGTTCTCTCAGTGGCCTCTGATCTCCATGTTGTTCTTCTGCAGTTGACATGTTCGTTCTGAACAGTCAGCTAAGAAAGCCAGGTCAGGTGTGGGCCTAGCTCTCCGGAGGCAGGGACAGGCAGATTTCTGTGAATGCAAGGCCAGCCTGGTTTACACAGTGAGTTCCAGGCCAGCTAAGGCTACATAGTGAGCCCTATCTTCAAAAAGAAATCCAGAACATGCCTCATCTGCTTTTTTTTCTAGTGAGCTATGCATAACATAACTTACCCTCTTGACCACTGTTAGCGGTGCTTTTCAGTGGTACCACGACGTTCATACAGTCACACAACCAACCCACCATCGTCTCCAGCACTTTTTCATCTCCCCAGTTTTAAACTTTGTCCCTCTAAGACACTGATGTCCCTCTCGGTCTCCCTCCTTCCCCTTGTGAATTTGACTATCGAAGATAGTTGAATAAATGGAATCCTACAGCATTTATCCTTTTTTTTTCATTTTAAAGTGTGTATGTGTGCGCACGTGTACACACATGAGTGTGCTCGCATTCATCCATAGAGGCCAAAAGAGAGCATTAGCTACTCTGGAGCTGGAATTACAGGCCGTTGTGAGCCACCTGGTATAGGTGCTGGGAACCAAATTAGGGTCCTCTGCAAGACCAGCACGTGCTCTTAACTGCTGAACCATCTCTTCAGCTCCAGTATCTATCTTTTTATGAGTGGCTTCTTCCAGATAGCGTTAACACCCCCAAGCTTCATCTATATCATAGCATGCGTTGGTGTTTCCTTTTGGAGGCTCACCAATACCAATTTACTTAGCCGCTTGACCTGTGGACAGAATCTTGAACTGCTGCCCCCTTGTGGTGATGATGGGTATTGTGCCTAGCCCACTTTGCCACCTTTGCTCAGAGCTCTTCTTGAAGTGCTCCTGCCTTGGGACATTGCATAAGGGTGTGATCAGACACCTGCCTGGCTCCTTTCTTGATGTCTTTGTGTGCCATCTCTGCTCCAGGTAGTAAGTATTGAGAAGATGGAGGACACAAGCCTGCTGCCCAACCCTATCATTGTCAGCATCCGCAGCAAGATGGCCTTCCAGTTCATCGAGCTCAAGGACAGAGAGAACCTGGTAGAGGGCCTCCTGGTGAGACTGAAGCAGGTCCACGCCAACCACCCCGTGCATTATGACAGCTCACCAAGTGACGATGACGTGGTAGGAGCCTTTACAGCATTGGCTGTCTGTGACCTCCAGTGCCATGGTCTCTAAGAGGAGAGTGCCTCAGAAGATGGGCCATGTGGGTGTGAGGACAGTGGCTGGAGACAGCTGTACCATGCGTTAGTGTGATGTCACTTCTGATGCCCTGGTGTCCTGAGTTGGTGCCTGGGTTAGGAGGACTGATGGGGAAACCTGTATGTTGGAGAGTTGACTATGTCTACGTCCTGCCTGGGGTTGAGTTGATGTGACACCTCCCTCTGCAGGTCAGGGAGTAAATGGGACCCCCCATAAGTGAGGGGGGTACTTTGCAGGCACTTTAAAGCAAGTATACCCCATTTTCAAAGTTATAGGAACTAATACTCAGGTGACTGTTGTGATCTGTTAAGAGAGATGGTTTGTCATCCTAAGATTGGAGAGATACCAGAATGCCCTAGGGTTGGCCGGGGCATCATTAGCTGTGACTTCCATTAGAAAACGTCTTTTGGTTTATCTTTAAATTTTAATGTGCATGTATGTGTGTGGTACACATGTGCATGTATTTGTGCATGGGTAGATGGAGGAATCATTCTGATCATTTTTCCACCTATTCATTGAGGCAGGCTCTCTCAATCAAACTCAGAGTGCACCGATATGGCTANNTCTCACTAGCCAGCTTGCCCTGGGGATCCCCTGTCTCTCTGTCTTCAGCTGCCACACTTACCCAGCAATAAATTTGAGTTCCAGATATTGAAACTCTGCTCCCCATGCTTGTGCTGCAGGTGTTCCCCAGACTCCATTTTTTTTCAAGGATACACAATAATACTGCCTATACTCACGCTCTTTGCCTTGCAGACTTCATCTGTGTTTTATTCAACAAGCATGTGCAGTGACAAGTTTGGGGATCTTGAAATGGTATCTTCTCAAAATGGCGAAGAGAGAGAGAAGGAAAAGAGCCCATTGCCACACCCTGAGCCCCTGACTGCCGTCTTCCAGCAGTCGGGTGGTCAGAGTCCTGACTCCCGCCTGGTGAGTGAGATGCCTCCAGGATGGGGGTAGCCCAGCTTCCTGCTCCCAGCTCCACAGGGTTAACGCGAGAGGCATTGTGAGAGTCACAGAAGTGTCTTCATTGTGGGGCTACAAAGGAAATGAGATTCAAAGGGAGCACACGACTCACTGGACACCGGACAGGGTAGAAAACGCAGCGCCCCGCTGCTCTGCTCCAGGGAGATGTGAACCTGTTTGCTTCTGCTCCGACCTCCCAAGAGAGCGAGCATGTTCCCCTCTCCACTCACCAGTGCACACAGAGCACCTCAGATGGCACCCAGAGGGCGGTACCTCAGACCACAACACAGGGTCTTGGAGTGGTTTGGTCTAGGCAGCTGGTGAGCTTCCAGCCTCACTTCTCTTACCTCTTTTTGTTCTGGGCACCAAGTGAAGGGCCTTAAAGGCAGTGGGGAGCTGGCCCTTCTCTGTGTGGCCTGCACAGCGGCAGTAGTGCCCCTGTGGGATTCCAGGTGTGCAATGAGCCTTTCTTTTGCTAGTCTGTGTGTGCCTCTTACATTGTTTTTCTTTGCCCCTTACTGAACCTGAAGTTTGCATTTTGGCCAGACTGGCAGAGCATCAAGCTCCCGAGACCCTGTCTCTCCCCTTCCTCCAATACTGAAATCACTGGGTTTTACTTGGGTGCTGGATTGAAACTGTGTACCCAGGCTTGCAGAACAAGCCTCCGCACCCACTGATCCATTTCCTCAGCCCGTTTTTGTTTCCTATATAGTTGTTCTTTTTTAATATGGAAATACCTGAGGCAGAAGTCATGTAGTGAGTAGAGCTAGAAACTGGACTCCAGGCTGGTAGCTAGGAAGCCACGCCGCAGCCACAGGCCCAGGGGTGGCCTCAAGTGCTATTATCAGCCATGCTGCTTCCCAGCCACCCAAGATCCTGGGTCAGTTGTCAGCGTTTTCCAGTCCACACCGAATCTTCTCAGTTGCTTTACCCACTCTGTTCAGTCATTCCAAATGAAGGGGAATGCTAGACTATGGATATATTACTCACATATTAGACAATAATTACAAGTGATTGTAAATATCTTATGAAAGGTCCTAATGTCGCTGACATGTGGATAGTTTCATAGGACTTTTAGAGAAATAGTGTCTCCCTTATTTCTGATGATGAGAATGGGGGCTGGAGAGGTGGCTCAGTGGTTAAAAGTGCTTGTTTTCCTGCTGAGTTCCCATGGTGGTTCAGAACCCTCCCTAGCTCTGGTTCTGGGGGAAGCCAACACCTTCTTCTGACCTCTGTGGGCACCAGACATGTATGTGGTGCATGTAGGCAAAACACTCATACAAAATTGGTTAAATTTTTGAAGATAATTTTTTGGGTCAGGTTTCAGTTTTCCCTTTGTCTGTCAGGAAATACAGGGCAGGTGCCTTTCACCCCCTCTGTCGCTGGGGTCAAGTGGTGTTTTAGCAGTTGGCTCTGCATCAGTGCCCCAAAGCCTTACCCCATTTCTCACTGTACCCCTCTCTCCCATCCAGTTTGAGCTGCTCTAGGCCTTGGATGGACCAGTTCCTATTATGAACCTTGCATCTTATTTGCACAGATGTTCCCACAAGGCTCCTGAGGGTCTGGCGCTCTGTGTTACTTGTCCGGTGTCCTTTATGCCCAGCAGAGGCACAGCCATATTTTGCCGTGTGAACAGTTACCACTGCTCTTCCTGTTAGTCCCCGATACACAGAGACACTATTACACCAGTGCTGTGTGCGGACAGGCTGGTAGGCCCGTTAACAGATGTTTCCATTTCCAGTCCCGGGAACAGATAAAAATCAGTCTGTGGAATGACCACTTTGTGGAGTACGGCAGGACCGTGTGTATGTTTCGCACTGAGAAGATCCGGAAGCTGGTGGCCATGGGGATCCCTGAGTCTTTACGTGGAAGGCTGTGGCTGCTTTTCTCAGGTAGGTCTTGGCATATTCAAGCTTTTTGTGATCTTTGGAATAGACTCAGGAACAGGCCTCCTGTGAGCAGTGCATGAGGATGAAGTCCTCTGTCTTCAGCCTGCTTCTGTAAATCCCCAGTGCGGACTTGGAAGCTGCCGCTATGTTGGTTAGCTATGGTGCCTTCTTAGGAAAGTTAACTATGGCTGGATACTGTGCTGTGCCTGTGATTTCAGCTCTGGAGAGGCTGGGGTAGGATCACAGGTTCTAAGCCTGCAAGACTGTTTCACCCCTTCTCCCACAAAAGATAAAAGAAGCAAATAAAACTGTAAGCCTGCCCATAGTACTAAGAATTTTAAAAACAACTCTCTAGCATTGCTTAAAGTGTGGTAGCGGATGCCTGAGATCTTAAGCATTTGGAAGCGGAGGGCAGGAGGACCGGAAATTAAAAGCCAGCCTCAGATAACGTAAGTTCAAGGCAGCCTGGGCTATAAAAAAGAACTACCCAGAAGTGATGTGTCTTATCGGCTGTGAGAGCTCATGTAGATGAGCCAGAAAAACTGTATTTGTGGAGTTGAATCCCCCAGTGTAGTTTCTGTCACTGGAAATGAGGCACCCAGCGAGGTATGGCTGTACTGCTGTCTGTCCTGGTTGCCATTCGACACCACGTGAATCATCAGTGATGGCCTCATCTGGACCCAGTAGGATGGCAGTCCTTCTCTGTGACTCCTGGGTACCATCCTGGAGTCTTACAGAGTGCTCACCGAGGGATGGCTGAGACATGGCTTTCGGAAGCTTCGCACTCAGGCTGAACCAGCACCAGGCATTCCGCCCATAAGGGATGATTATGTCCTGCTAGGCAAAGAAAGGGAAGGCCCTGCCGTCTGTGGGGACTGAACCCCTGTCGGGTCCTGTGGGTACATAGCCAGGGGCTGCTTCCCCGTATGGACCTGCTGTGCTGTGGTCACTGGTGAGGCTCCAAGAAGCTGTGCCTGGGCAGCATCCTGTCCCCATTCCCGTTTCCTCAGTGTCTGTCTGACTGTTCTGTTACTTTGAAGAGACACCATGACCAAAGAACTCATAAAATAAGCTGAATTGGCTTGCTTACAGTTTCAGAGGGTTAATCATGGCTGTCATGTTGGGGAGCCTGGAAGCAGAAAGACAGGCATGCTGCTGGAGCAGTATAGCTGAGCACTCACATGGAACCTGCATGCTGTAGGCAAAGAGGGGAAGAGACAGCGTCAAAGACAGACACAGAGAATGACAGAGAGAAAGAGACAGAGACATACAGAGACAGAAACAAACTGGGCCTGACATGGGCTTTTGAAGTCTCAAAGCCAACCCCAGTGACACACTTCTGCCAACAAAGCCACACCTCCTAGTCTTTCCTAAACTGTCCAGCTAACCAAGCTTTCAAATATGAGAGCCATTCTCATTCAAACCGCCACACTGGGGCGGAACCTTCCCTGTTCTTTCCTCACAGTCACCCTTGCTAGTGACCCTCGTTATTCCCTTTTCTCTCCCTGGCATCAGTTTGGTCCCACCCCTCTCCTGTCCAGGATTCCAGCTGTGTACCAACCCACAGCCTTGGCTCTGGCTGTGTTCCTCCAAGCTTCTCCTATGGCCTAGCCCATGACTGCAGTGGCCCCACCCTCCTGCTTCCCAGTGTGCTCCAGCCACTGCTCATCAGAGACACAGCTTGGAAGCCCCACCTTTAAAACTGCCAATGCCTTCTGAGTTTCTGCACTCACTGAAAAGCGCTTGCTCATAATTGAGATGCAGGTGGGGGAGTGAGCAAAGGGAGCCAGGTTGCTGTCCCTGAGAGTACCGCCTGTTAAATGCTGTGGGCTTCAGTCCTCGGGATCCTCAACATGTGTGAACACATCCTTTAGGTGCTGGTTTGTTTTCACCTGGGTGAGAAATGTCCCATCACATGTGAGAAACATCCCGTTACCTGTGAGAAACGTCCCATTACATGTGAGAAATGTCCCGCTACCTGTGAGAAACGTCTCGTTACCTGTGAGAAACATCCCGTTACCTGTGAGAAACATCCCATTACATGTGAGAAATGTCCCATCACATGTGAGAAACTTCCCATTACATGTGAATGCCGTTGTGGTGATGGGATCACAGCTGCTCACTCGAGGGGAATTGAGGCAGAGGGGCTGTTTTGACTATACTCTCTAGAATTTAAACCTTACCTAACCTCTGAGAAACAGGATTAGACACATTTCTGCTCCCTCTTCTCGGGAGCCTTCCCTTGTGTGTTCTGAGGCAGGCTGGTGAGTGGACAGATTTCCTCATATCCACCAGTCATTTGTCCCTCAGTACTACTGGCCCAGCTGAAACGTAGGCCTTGGCTCTGGGGTGGTGGCCATCCTGCTCTGGGTTGTTCCTGCTGGCTGCTCTGGGCTGCTTGCCAGTGGTTTGTTAGCCTTACTTAACTTTGGTTGTGCTTTCTCGTGTGCTTTGCAGAGATGCGGGACAATTTCTTGTGGAATTAACACATAAATATTGTATGTGGACATGTGCGTATCTGGGTGGCTTAGCTTATTAAAAGCATATTAATAACTTGGCTGCTTTGGGTGTGTGTTGGGGATTCAAAGCAACATGGGCTCCATCGTCGGGCTCCACCCTGATTTGTGAATGAACCTCTTGCTCTTTCTGTATGACGTTATCCTCGCTCTTTCTGTATGATGCTATTCTTGGAAAGCTGCCTCCCTTTGTGTTGTTATTCTTTGAGCCTGGCCACCTGACAGAAATGAAGTCTCATAATGTTTTATGGCACATATTCACGTGCCCCTCAACCTGTCGCGACGCCATCACGATAACCATGTTATCTTGAAATGTTGTTCTCCAATCCTCAGACGCTGTGACGGACCTCGCCTCGCATCCTGGGTACTATGGAAATTTGGTGGAGCAGTCACTGGGCAGATGCTGCCTGGTGACAGAGGAGATAGAGCGGGACCTGCACCGTTCTCTGCCTGAGCACCCTGCCTTCCAGAACGAAACGGGTATTGCTGCCTTGAGGCGGGTGCTGACAGCCTATGCCCACCGGAACCCCAAGATTGGCTACTGCCAGGTGAAATGGTGTGCATGGAGGCATGAGAACCTTGTGTTCAGTGATTGCCCCGGGTTTCTGCTCATTTCTGGCCATCTAGCTAAGCACCTCCCCAGAATCAATACAGCAGACTGCTGTCCAGTCAGGCAGGCTGATCCTCTGGGAAGGAGGACATGGGGGGTGGAGGTTAGGATGGGCAGCCATGCTTGCTGCTCATCTCCCCAGCACAGTGGAGATGGGGTGGGCTAATCAATACTAAGACCGATGCAGAAATAGTAGGACTGAAGCGGCAGTGTGTTTGTGGAGGACAGGGTGCCCTGGGCTGGGCACTTTCCTGCTGGAAATGTGTGTAGAGAGAGTTCTTTGAGCTGTTCCTGGTGGGAGGATGCAGCCAGCAAGCACAAAGTGGAAGAGAAGCTCTGACAGATTTAAGATTTAACTTGTCAGTGAATCAGCAAAGTCAGTGGGTGATCAAAGTGTACGTGTGTCCATCTGCTGAGTGTACAGAAGATGGCTGTATTGACCAAGCCTAAAGCCATGCCCCAGCTACCTGCAGGTCATTACCATTCCACTTCTGGGGGTTAATCTGCTTGGGGAGTGCTGGGTCTTTCAGCTACAGACTCTACCCCTGTGGGTTGCTTGGGCTTATTTTGTTTTGTAGTTCAAACCCAGGGCTTTGTGTAGGCCAGGGTAGTGCTTGTCCACCTCCAGCCCCTCAGTTGTGGGGTTTTTAATGTTTGTGTGGCACTAGGTGGCCTGGACACTAACTGTCACTTTTGTGACCCTCTGTGCAGTCCATGAACATCCTGACCTCTGTGTTGCTGCTGTATGCCAAAGAGGAGGAAGCCTTTTGGCTGCTGGTTGCTGTCTGTGAGCGGATGCTGCCAGATTACTTCAACCACCGGGTGATCGGTAAACTCCCTGCCTTTCTCCTCCTCCATATCTGGGGAAGGCAGTCACTGTCAGCCCTGCCCGTAACCCCACCTCTGCTCCCCTTAGGCAGTGTGCGTACATACACACCGTTTAACTCAGGGAAGTGCTCTATGTTGTAGCAATAGAGAAAACCAGGTAATGCTGTGAAATACCTAATGAGTTTGCACTGAAAAACAAGCACAGTGAAATAAATAGCTGAATATATAAGAGGGAAGGGAAAAGCTCTAGGTCCCAAGAACAGATCAGTGTGAAACACCGGTGGCCTCACACGGATGCTGTGGCCTGGAAAGGGAGTGGCAATCCTCTGGGTTACCATGCCAACTTGGGCAGATGTCCTCTTCCCCCTGGAGGGAGACCCTCACAGAAGGAGATTGTAAGAAAGGTTTTTTTTTCTTTCCTGTCTGGACTTATATTGGTCCGTTCTGTTTTGTTTTGTGGTTATTGCTATAAGGAAATACTTGGTGCTGGTTACTTAAAGACTGGTTGGTTTAGCTCGGTGTTGAAGGGTACAGTGCTTGCACAGTTGAGTTCTGGCGAGGGCTCCATCGTGGGAATGCTTGTTGAAGCATGTGGTCACATCTCTAACCAGGAAGCAGAGAGAGTTCGGTAAGGACACACTTGCTCCTTTTATTTCAGTCTTTGTAGGAGAACTGTGTCTTGTCCCCCAAACCCAAGCACCTCTCATTAGGCCCTGCCTCCAAGTCACACCACCCTGGAAACCAAGCCTTACCCAAGACCCTCCAAGACTGGGCAAGATTCAGTCATATCCTAATTATAGCTGGCGTGGGGGGCCTAGAGCCGCACAGCCTGCACTAGCTGGATCCGTCACTGGTGTGGTTTACATGTGGATGTGTACAATCTCATGTCCCCACAACCTCCTAGTGGAGAAAGCAATGCATTGAGTTTGGCACTATTCTTGGGGGGTGGGGAGTTTACTTCTTAGTAATCCAGAGGAGCTGTCAAAGTGGCTTAAAGTTAGGGTAGCTGGGCATGGTGATGCACACCTTGAATCCTAGCACTTGGGAGGCAGAAGGAGGTGGAATTCTGTGAGTTCCAGGCCAACCAGGCCTACATAGAGAGACCCTGTATTAAAAAACAAAACAAACCAAAAAATCACCACTAAAACAAAGGTGTCAGGACAGGCAAGATGGCCCTGTCGGTAAAAAAAAAAAGTCATTAGTTGGTAAGTATTGCTGTGTGACAGCAATGCTGCAGTGACCCTATGTGTGCTGAGCCTTATGACCCGAGTGTGATCCCCAGGCAGGAGAAAATGGATTCCAGCAAGGTGCTCTTATCTCCACGCATGCCCTCCCCCACATCCCCCCGACTCACACACAGAGGAATAAATGTAATAACAAAAACAACATTAGGGGAACAAACAAAAGAAACCAGGCTGATAGAGAATTGGTACCTGGCTATAGGGCCCAGGTAGGAAGATAGATTTGAAGACTGTGTCCGAAGAACTGAAGGGCCTGTCAGCCTGTAGGAGTTAAGAAATAGAATAGGTGGGGTGTGTGTGTGTGTGTGAGGCTGTGTTACTTTGAATATATTTGTGCCATTGATGGGCATTTGGCTGTTTTTATGGCTCTCCTCCTTGCCTGAGTGGGCAGTTGGCTCACTCCCCATTTTACTTTGTTTTGTGGGAGCTGGTATGATATGCAGAATAGCAAGGAAAAAAAGAGTTCTGGGGTCACTGGTAGAAGAGTTATCAAAGCCATTGGTTGGTAAGTGTTGCTGTGTGACAGCAATGCTGCAGTGACCCTATGTGTGCATGTATGTGTGTGTGTGTGTGTGTGTGTGAGAGAGAGAGAGAGAGAGA
>LOEQ01000421.1:230673-244451 GCA_001685075.1 Bramus lutescens | reverse complement strand
GGCCATGAGCCAGGTCCTAGCCCAGAGGACCCAGTCTGCCTGTGGGCCTGTGGCTTTTTATAAGGCTAATGGTTGCTTTGAGGAGGCCTGCCATGTGTTTTTTCTTTGGTAGCAGAGGCTAGAGCTGCTCACCTACTTTCTTTAATCAGAAAACTCTACCTTAACACTCTGTCCACAGATACGTGCCTCTTGTGTGTGTTGGTCTTCCTTGGGGTCCAGCCTCAGGCTGGCTGGCACGTGAAGGGAGGAGCTAGGATGATCCCAAGGACAGCCCAACAGGGCTTGTGCAGCTGCGTGCTGATGGAGAGCAGCAATGCTGTGCTGTGGTCTGACTTCCACTGCTCTGCGAGTCCTAGTGAGTGTGGTTTCCTCGTCCAGAGCAGAGAAGCAGTGGCTATTCTGAAATGACCTCATAGTACACATGGATCAGTTTTTATATTCTGTGGTTGGTCTGTGGCTGCGTCATCTAGTTGCCCTTGGTGATGTCAACCCTTCCTTGTGCTTCATAATCCTCACTATTATTATTGTTGTATCATGTCTTGTAGCTGGCTTTTTAGGGTACTTAAAGTCTTTTGAAGTGGGTCTAAGTTGCCCAGGGTGGCTTCTAGCTTGGTAGATGGTCCTATATCTAATGTAGATATGATTATAGGCATGTGCAATTTACCCAATTAATTTTTTTAAAATTTCACTTTTTTTAAAATTTCACTAACACTTTGTCAACAGATACTGCCTCTTGCATGTGTGCAGTTTTAATTTTAGCTGAAAATAGTATAGCAAACTAGAGTTCCAATTCTTGGGTATTTGGGTAAAGTTACAGGTTGTTAGGTAAGCCACCCTGCCAGTGTTGTTTTTCTTATTTAACCCCCCCACACACACTCATACACAGGAACTCACTATGTATCCCTGGCTGGCCTGGCACTTACCGATATCCACCTGCCTGTCTCCAGAGTACTTTTACTTTTAGCTTTTGTATAGTGTGGCACTTTAATGGTCAAGTCATGTGGGCATACTGTCTTCTGGTTGAGTTTTAAGTGCCTCTTTTGCCCTTTGAACCAGAATTTTGTCTCCGTAGGGGCTACACAGAAATATCCTCACCCTGTTTTAGAATTACTCACTAGGTTTAACTGAACAGGTTATCCTCACTTTATTTCCTCCTTCTGTATGCATAGGACTCACAGGCATCGTCTCTGACCAACTACTTTATTCTCTTAATTAAAGAATGGGCATGGTGGTGCATGCCTATAACCAGAGCAAATGAGAGGCTGAGGCAGATCAGGAGTTTGAAGCTAAGCAGGGCTTATAGTGGGACAACAAAACTAGGGGCTGGCAAATAAAAAGACTCAGCAAGTAAAAAATGCCTGCCACCAAGTTTGAAGACCTGAGTTCATTCCTCAGAAACCTGTGGTTGGAGAAAGCCTGTATCCACAAATTGTTCTCTGTGTGCACACAAACACACATAAACATGGGATAAACATGGGAGGGGGGCTTGGAATGTAGCCCAGACAGTAGCGGAATGTTGTTTTTGCAGTTTTATTTCTATTGCTACGATAACATATCCTGACCCCCACCCCCAAACATTTGAGGAAAGAGTTGGTTTAGCTCCTAATTCCAAGTTACAGTTCCTTATTTTGGGGAGGTCAAGGCAGAAACTTAACCAGCTAGTCACATTTTATCACATCCTCAATCAAGAGCAAAGAAAACAAATCTTTGCTTGCTTGCAGCTAGCTTTCTCTTCTTAGAACCCTCAGTCTAGGGAATGTTTCCCACAATGGGGGTTGGGTCTTCCACATCAATTAACAACCAAGAATACTCCCCTCCTCCCCAACTTGATCTAGTAATTCTTCCCATGTGGTTCTGGACTGTGTTAAAACTAGCCTTGCATGGGCAGGCCCCTGAGCTTGGTCCTTAGTACTATATAGAATGGAAAAAGAGATGAGCAATAGGATTGGTGCTGATAAAATTTGTTTTATTTACCTTCAGTAGTCCTTCGAGTTTCTGAGCCCAGACATGTGATGTTGATTTTCCCTCCAGTTGAGACCATGGACACATTGCTTTAGTTTTTAATGAGTTCTTGGGACTTGAATGTACCACTTCTTTAAAATTAAAAGTTATTAATATACACATGGTAAGAATTCAGAAAATAGGAAGAGACTTCTACCTCTGTGCTTTAAACCTTCATCACTCTGACCTACAGGCAGCCTACACTACTGACTCCTTCCATGTTCTGTAAATCCATTGTGTTCTTTCTGAATCTCAAATAGCCATTTTCAGTGAAAACAATATCTCATAATTAAAACTACATCAACTGAACTACACTTCTAAAACTGCATAAAATGATAAATTGTGTCATGTATACTTTATCACAAAGAAATCTTTATAAAAATTAAAAAAAATTTTGTAATGAAATTCATATTCCCTTTGGCAAAGATAACAAGACCGTAGCCATCTTCCTGTTGAGGGATGTTTGTCTTAATTCCAGGCTTTGTTGACTTTGGCGAGGTGTTCACCTGTCTGGTCCTGCAGCACTTTCTGAGGCACTCATGGCTCTGTGTAACACAACTTTTTCTCCCCTCATGCTTTAAGAGAGCACACATGATGAGCTGTTACTGGGAGTACCCCAGGCCCATGCCCCTGCGCCATGATCCCAGCAGGCCCTATGCTGAGCAGTACCGCATCGATGCCCGGCAGTTTGCAAATCTGTTCCAGTTGGTATCTCCATGGACCTGTGGAATCCACACAGAGATCCTCGCTGAGAGAACCTTCAGGCTCCTGGATGACAACATGGACCAGCTCATGGAGTTCAAAGCCTTTGTAAGCTGTCTAGGTACGACTATAGGTCTTCACTGTAAGGTTTGGCATTTATCTGTGAACAGATGAGGTGGATTGCTGCTAGGCAGATCCACACAATGTGTTTATAATTATCCCATGATTTTAAAATATTGCTCTACAGGCTCCTGTTAGGGTCATCCTTACTTGTCCTTCGGGGAGGAGAGGGACTTGGCTCTCCATATTTAAAGCCACTGACTTGTTCTCCTTGATACCTAAGGTGTGACCATAGTTTGCTATGCATGAAACCAAAGAAAAGTCATGAGGTTATCCTGCACTTCAGTCATTTCTAGTATGGGGTGCATTTGGGCTGAGGGTGTTAAGAGCAGCAAGCATTGGCATTATTCTGAGCTGAAGCCATGACTAATGGGATTCATTTGTACCCGGTCTTTCTTGAATTTGTAGACATTATGTACAATGGAGAAATGAATGAAAAGATTAAGCTGCTATACAGGCTTCATATCCCACCAGGTAAGAAAGCAATTTTGGGCTCCGCTTTATCACAAGGCCAACTTTGTGCAGGACAGTGACTGGCTCTAAATTTAGTTTCCCTTTTCTCCATGTGGATATTGTTTCCCAGCACCATTTATTAAAGACTCTACTCCCCCCCAAGCCTCCATGCATTTTTGGAATCATTTAAGATTGGTTGGATATAGTTATGTGGATTTTTTCCCTCTATTCTATTCTATTGGTCTTTGTGTCTATTTTTGTTAGTATGTTGGGGACTTGCTGTTTTGGTTTTCAGAGTAACCTTGACTATCCTAGAACTTGCTTTGTAGACTAGGCTGGCCTCAGAAATGTTGTCTGCCTTTGCCTCCCAAGTGCTGGGATTAAAGTTGTGTCATGTCCCTCCCCCCATCATGCTATTTTTGATACTATGGCTATGTAGCAAATTTGAGATCAGGTATTGCAATACATCTTTGAATCATTGATGGAGACTGAACGAAAATATGTAATTGTCATATTTTCCTGGCTTTTTAGGGTCCCAGAAAAGCAGTTCTACTCTTGTAGAGTTGGACTTTTCCTTTCAGATTTTAATATTTCTTGGAACTTTTTGATATCATGACTGAATAGAACTCTTTGATCTTACTGTATTTTGAATTCTAAATGCCCATTAGGTCTGGATGCCCTATCTTTAGATTTAACCAATTTCTTGCTCATAATTTAAATGAATACATTCTAAGATTTTGGTCACTTGATTATATTTGAGTTGTAATTGTCATAATCTTGTTTTAAGTGTATGGGTGTTTTGTCCACATTTAAGTCTGCACCATGTGCATGCCTGGCACTTGCAGAGGCCAGGAGGGTGTTGTATCTCTTGGGACTAGAGTTAGATGGTTGTGAGCTGCCACATGGATACTAGGATTAGACCTAAGTCCTCTGGAAGAGCAGCCATCTCTCCAGCCTATGGTCATGCTTTTTAAAACCTTTTGATTGATGTCTGAATGTAGTATTTCACCACCCTTCTCTTCTCCATCCCTGATGTTTCTTCTCCCTCACATAAGCTTTTGTGTTGGTAGGTGGTCTTGATTTTTTTCATTACCAACATTTTTTAAATCTGTGTATGCACATACACATATGGAAGTCAGAGGACCTTGAGTGTCCATTCTCATCTTCCACCATGCTTCAAAGGGGTCAATGTTGTTTGCAGCTTTGTACTGTCAGGCTGGCTGGTCTGTACAGAGCTTCCAGGGATTCTCTTGTCTACATCCATCTCCCCATAAGAACATTGGGACTATAAATGTGTACCAACATATTCAGCTTTTACATGGGTTGTTATGCTTGCATGGGAAGCCCTATCCCTACCTCCTCCCCTTGCTTTCAAAATTTTCCTTGTTTTTTTCAACTACATTGCTGACTCCCTGGCTTTTTACTGACTTCTTGATCCTAGATTTGAATCAGCTTGTCTTTATGCTCTTAGAAGTAAATGATAATTTTAAAGCATTTAGAACTTAAGATGAAGATGTTTTACATTAAGTTTTAAGAGTATACATATTAAACATTTCCATACATGTGTAACATTTGATAATATAAGCGCTTCCCATTCCTGTTTACCTTTTTCTTCTGACCATTCAGTACGCATAGCTGAGAAGAGGTGTTATACAGACATCTGACTATGAAGGAAATGTTTCTTCCTCTTCTAGCAACTGTTAACTGCCCATTGGGCCTCAGGAAGGGCTAGGACCTTGTGAGCCCCTTTCTCAACAGGATGAATTTGCAATGACCTTGTCTTACCTGTTTAATTAAAACCAAAGATATCACTGATGACTGTAGAATGGAAATGTAATACTGTAAATTGTTATGAAATTATTTAGAGTAAATGTGGGAATATGGGAAAGATGGAAGAAAAGCAGTTTAAAAGAAGGAAAACACAGGTGGAGGCAGGGAAGCTGCTACTGAGTGGGAAGAGAAAAGAGCAAGAGATCAAGAAAAACCAGAAAGTGTAAATAAGGAGCAGGTTTGAAAACAAAATAAGTAATGAAAAAAACATGAGTTTTTTTTATGTTGGACTTAAAAACTATTAAAAATACAGCACAGGGGGCTGGAGAGATGGCTCAGAGGTTAAGTTTGCTGACTGCTCTTCCAAAGGTCCTGAGCTCAATTCCCAGCAACCACATGGTGACTCACAACCATCTGTAATGAGATCTGATGATCTCTTCTGGCCTGCAGGTGTATATGCAGGCAGAATACTGTATACATAATAAAGAAAACATTTAAAAAATACAGCATAGATGGAAAAGGAGGGGAAGGGGAAAAGGTTGTAAACAAAAGTAAATCAATGTATGAGGGGGAATGAATTAAAAATTTAGATTTTTTTAAAAATAAAGTGAAGCTAGGCTCATGCCCTTAATCCTAGCACATGGGAGGCAGAAGCAAGAGTTCAAGGCTAGCCTGGTCTACAAAATGAGTTTCAGGACAGTCCAGGGCTAAACACAGAAAACCCTGTCTTGGGCTAAAAAGTGAAAAGAGCAAAAATGTAAAAAGGGCATCAACAACTCAGGCAGCAAAGACAGGCCAGAAAATAAGATGGGGTAGCTATTTCCTGGACCCCTGAGGACCAGACTGAAATTATTTGCACTGAGGGTGGGGTTGGTCTGGCTGACCAAATCTTCCTTGTGGCTGTGATAAACACCCAGACAAAAGCACCTTAAGGGGAAAGTTTATTTGGCTTACAATTCCAGGTATTAGGCCATCATTATGGGGTGACAGAAACCCAAAGCTGTCACATCACAGCCACAAGAACGGGAAGTAATTAATGCACACCAATGCTCAGTTCACGCTCCCGCTCATGAGAAGGACCTCAAACTCAGGGAATGGTGCTACCCAGTGAATCTTCCCACCTGTTAGCCCAATTAAGAAATCTCCCAGAAATGGCTGTCCATTAGCCAACTTAATTCTATCCCTTAAGACTCATTTTCCAGGTGAGTCTAGACTGTAAAATTGACAGTTTAAAACCATGTTGGTATTATGTATGCCTCTACCGGACAAGTGTCTTTACTTCAGGGCTTGTCACGACAGCACATCCAGTTGCTAGCTTTGGTGCAGTAGTGAGTCCACCAGTAAATGGGACAAACCTACCCCACAGACTGCAAAGTTACTTGAGGGCTTTGGACTTGCCCCAGGGATAGGACTGCTGTCTCTACATTGGGTGTCAGAGGTGACAAAAGTTATCATACAAAATCGGGAATGGCAAGTTTCAAATAACCAAGTGAAACATAGTGAAAGCTTTACTGTAGAAATGTCTCTACCCATTTCTAGTGTCGAACCACAAACTACATATACCCTGAGATCCATCATCCTAAAATGAACCTCCCCCCACCATTCCATGTTTCTGCAGCCTTCTGCTGATAACAATGTTCAGTTGGTTCATGTTGTAGAATCAGTCCTGGCCAGGAGTGTCTACTGTGGCCATGACCACCACTGCTGCGGTTGTGTTGCTATCGGTTTCGCATAAAAAGCTTTCCATACTCCCAAATAGACTGTATAGAAGTGGGAATTCTGGGTTTAACCTTAAAAAAATGTATAGGCATTTTTGCCTGTTGCCTAGAGGCCAGATCTCCTGGGACTGGAGTGTATATTTATAAAACAATTGCTCTTAACTGCTGCCCACCTGAAGACTTTTTTGTTCTGATGCTGGGTCTAGATATTAAGAGACCTGCCTTCCTCTGCTGGGAATTAAAGGTGTGAACCACCATTTACCTAAGTTTTTGAGAAATGCCAAATTTTTCAAACTGATTGAACCATTTTATTACTAGCAATGTTTGGAACTTCTGACGTTTTACTTTTAGTGCAATTCAAAGATACCAGTGTGGTGGTTTGAGGCCAATTGGTCTACAAAGGAATTTGCAAGACAGAGCCACACAGAGAAACCCTGTCTTGAAAAACCAAAAATCACCAGTATGTTTGGAAGTCAGCACTACTTCAAAACAAAAATTAAAAAAAAAGAACCCTACATGATGGAAGAAGCGAGAGACAGGTAGATCTCTTCAAGTTCTAGAACTGCCAGGGCTATGTAAAGAAGCTGTCTCAACACCCTCCTCCCACCAAGAGCTCCCACTTACACCATCTAAAATATACCGATTATATGCTCACTGTAATTCATTGTCAAGTTTATTCATAATATTAGAAGGGGTTTGTTATGTTTTCTCAGATCAACATCAGCAGTATCTGCATATGAATTTATGATTATGCCCACATCTCTATAAAACAAATTGCCTACTTCATTTGGCTTTAAAGGCTCTTTACAACAATATTGGAACTGTTGGCTTAGTCTTTGTCAGTTAAACAGAAAATATGTTCAGTTTTAATACTTCTCTTTTAAGCGCTCACTGAAAATGACAGAGACAGTCAGTCACCACTGAAGAATCCTCTGTTGTCAACATCAAGACCCCTGGTACTGGGTAAGCCCAATGGCAAGTATCTGTTTTCACCACTTGCTCCTAGCAGCCCCTCCCTTCTCCCCTATTCTCATTTAGCCCATGGCCAGCACTGCTTGATTGCCCACCTTCTAACAGGAAGGTCCTGTGTAGTCAGCTATAAAAATGTAGCCTCTTGCTTTCTGGCTTTATATGAAATTTTCTTAGTGGGACCCTGTTCCCTTACTGTCCTAATCTTATTGCTTTCACGGACTTTTAACTATTGTTTCCTTTGTCAAGGTGACACAATTGATTATCAGAAACAATTGAAACAGATGATTAAGGATTTAGCCAAAGAAAAGGATAAATCGGAAAAAGAGTTGCCCAAAATGAGCCAGGTAAGGACTTTTCGGAAGAAAAAAAAAAAACCATCTTGGCAACTTGAGACCATAAATCTTATGACTTCCCAGACCAGTGCTGTGATCAAGTCACCTCTTAAACAGGAGGCTGCAAAATGATACACACCATTCAAGTCTCCATACCTCTAATCACTTCCCAGAACAGGGAGGGTTCTTAGGTGCTACAAGATGGCAGGTTTAATTTCGAAAGGATCTTCCTGCTAACACAAGAAATGCAGGCTTAAGTTAGGAATGCTCCTAAGATATCAATTTTTTTCCATGCCACTTACTGGGAGGCTTTAGGACCATGTTTGACTGAAGCATGCATGAAGGTCAATGGGTTTCCTCTACCTTACTTCAAGTCTCTCAATCAACCTTAAGCTCGGTAGGCAGTCCTTGGTCTTTCCAGCTTTACATGGGTGTTAATTTTCATTCTGTTCCTTATATATGTGATGGTTAAGCCGCCCAGAGCTGTGCATCATTTTGCTTTGAACCCCACCCGCATATCTCCTAAGCGCTGGATTTAAAAGTATGTGCCACATGTCCCCTTTTCCACTAAGAAGCAAATGTAGCTCTGGATTTTGTTGAGACACATCATTTCTCACTGATAATCAACAACACCACCTAAAGCCTTTTCTTATTTTCTGCACATGGGACCAGGAACTAGCAGTACTGGTACGGCAGGAAGATCACAGGTTGCAGGACAGTCTTAAAACAGGGAGCTCCTATTGAACAAAAATTAAATGCTATACGCTTTTCTGATAATGTAGAAATTACATAGAAATTACACTTTCTATCCTCATGCTGTTTTATTGGCTTTTTTTTATTCTAGAGAGAATTTATCCAGTTCTGTAAAACGCTGTACAGTATGTTCCATGAAGATCCACAGGAGAACGAGCTGTACCAAGCCATTGCCACAGTAACCACTCTGCTACTGCAGATAGGAGAAGTGGGCCAGCGAAGCAGCAGTTCAGGAAGCTGCTCCCAGGAATGTGGTGAGGAGCTGCAGGCTTCGGCTCCTTCTCCTGAACAGGACTCGGTTTTTGTTGAGACTGGGAAGACTCCCCAAGACCCTCGGGCCTTTCCGGAGGCAGGGGAAGGGGATTGGACTGTCTCGCTGGAACATATCCTGGCCTCACTTCTCACTGAGCAATCACTGGTAAACTTTTTTGAAAAGCCACTCAACATTAAATCCAAACTTGAAAATGCCAAGCTCAACCAGTACAGTCTCAAAGCTTTGGAAATGAGCCATCCACCACAGCTTGAACTGAAGCTGAATAACGTGTAGCCAGGAGTTTGCTGGAACACACTGGAGCCCACACCAAAGCATGGCCTGGACTACCGTAACTGTCCAGATTTCAGTCTAAAAACAGGGAACTCGACAAGCTGAGCATGTGGTTAACGAACCTCAGATCCACGGCCGGGAACTGCTGCAACTCCCACACAGACAGGTGGAATGCCCTTTACACTGTGACTATCAACTTTGCTGAAACTAGTGTTTCTGCTGTGATCCTGGTTTTGCGTTTACCCTTTGATGGACAAAAAGATGTCACGGTAACCAAGAGACATCAAAACCCCAGGCTCGTTTTCCACTGGTTATGGGATTGGTCAAGAAATAAGCTCACCAAGATCCCAGAACCATTGTCTGCACAATTGTATTTGGCTTTTTTTGCACTAATTTTGTTTCAATGCTGGTAATTGAAACCATTTTAATATATTTCATTGTATTTACTTTGTATGTCCTTTCAAAAACATGTGCAAACCATGCTTTCAATGTTGGCCCCCAAGGTTTGTAATAAAAAACACCTTTCTTTTTGTACTGACTCTTTAAAATGAAAAACAAAAACAGCACTAAGGAAGCATGCATATCTGAGTTTGAGACCATCCTGGTCTACAAATCAAGTTACAGGACTGCTACAGAAAACCCTGTCTTTTGGGTGTGGAGGGAGAGAAAAAGCTCATATTAAGAGTATATAGCATATTCCAGGGAATGAACTGGACTGGTTGGCAAAGATGGCTAGAAGACTAAGACTGACAACACAAAATTTCAGTATCATGTACGAGTTATAAGCTCAGCATGCACACCTGGTCCTAACGTGAGACCTAGTAACACTGTAGCTTCTTTGCTAAAAAACCAGACAAGCTAGGCATGGCGGTGGACACCTTGAATTCCAGCCCTTGCAATGTTGAAGCCAGCCTGGTCTACAGAGCAAGTTCCAGGACAGTAAGGACTATAGAGAATGTGTCTTGAAAAATCAAAACCACAATGTCACACAATCCCGATTTCCCAAGTACCAAAAGCAGCAATTAAATAACTCCCAACAATACTCCTTAGACCCTATTCTAAACACTACCAAAAACTCCCCCAGTGGGGCAAACAACAAAAAGGAAAACCAAAACCTGAAGGCAGTTCTCCAACTTTATTTGAGAGTCAGTAGGTTAGTTCTCATCCACATTGACTGTCTGTAGATCTGAAATGCAGAAGTGACAGCCAATCAGCACCCATACTCGTCCCATCTTAGAGCACCTGCACAACACTACAGTTGTATGAACTCCATTATTTCCCCCACATTAAGACAGTCTTAAAGGTCTGCTAATTTTGCCCTCCACTCATCTCACTGAAAATAGGCACCAACATTCGATGAACAAATTTAGGGTTGAAAGGTGCTAATAATTTCCTATAATTTCAACAGCTTTGAGAACAGCATGAAAACTTACTTTTGAATGTGGTAACAGGCACGTAAGTTACCAATGTGTAGAGTTTGTTTGGTGAGTCCTCATCCTCATTACGTTTTCTGGACAAACGTACCCGGATACGGTATGGAACATTCCTAATGAAATATAAATGTGCTAAGGTCAATGCTTCCTTTCAGAAAGCAGTGGCATCCACACCTATTCCTGCTTCTCTCTGAAAAACTTATCCGACCATGAAAATAATTCCCAGGTGAATGAGCAACATGCTGTCGTCTTAAGATGACATGCTTGTTAGGACTCACCAAGGCAGCCACCACGACAACCAATTGTTCTTAGGCAGAAAATGGCTGTCATCAACAGAAATCCTCATTAATCCAAACAAAAGGCAGAATCCTCTCCCCTTTCAGAAGCAGTATAGCTGATTTATCTCCTTCCCTCATCTCAGGACATGCTAGGTGTTAAGCCCCAGACTCCTACAAACAAGGCTTCTCCATGCCCCTTTGACACCACCCCCCTTACACCTCAAAAGGTAGACACTGTAGTTTCTTGGACAATTTTCTACATAGAGGGTCCCAAGATTAAATACTTTCTGTAGCAGTACCCCCTTCCATCTTCGTATGTACTCCCGTTTAAAGGGGACTTCCCAAACTTGGCATTAATTTACATTCAGGTTGGATAGAACAGAGAACCCGTTCATGTTATAGGACATGGCACAAATCAACCTTTCAGGCAGCAAGATTTCTTCCCCAGGCTTAGAAACACTGCTTTTTCTGAGTATCTCATGCTCTGGATGGAGCTCTTCAAAGTCTCAATCTCTCCCAGATCTATCTCCCCAAGCTCTAACACTGCTCTCTCCCTTACAGTAAAGGACACTAGCTTAGAGCTGCGGTCCTAGTATCTATACTCCACATCCGGCAAACAAACTACCAAATCTGTCACAAGAGACTATGTAGAAGGAATAGCTGGTGCACTGTTAATAACTTCAGTACCTTATTCCTTTGGCCCAGACGGCTTTATTGAGCCTGGTATCAATCCGTACATCTGGAGTCCCCATCTCCTTCATGGCAAATTTCCGGATTTCTTTGAGTGCCCTAGGAGCACGCTTCTTGAAGCCCCTGAGTTTCAAAACACAAGAATATAAAATCAAATTACACAGAATATATAAATGGCATGCTTTCATAAAACAATCAAAACTAGTCAGAAACGTACTCTAAAAACAACCAGCATCAATACTTTGAACAAGAGGATGAAATAAGTACGAAGTATTATTCTACAATCCTGGCGCAAGATGCCATGCTTTCCCAACTTAGCATCCAGAAACCACTCCTACAACACACACTCTCACAGCAATCCTGAAGTGCCAGGGACTGCAGAGATGGCCCAGGGCTTAACACTTGCTCTTGCAGAGGACTCAGGTTTGCTTCCCAGCATCCATGTGCTACACATACAAACATGCAAGCAAACCATGTACAGAGGACAAGAACATTCTGTGAAACCAAGGCAGCCACTTACCTATATTTTAGGCTTTCAGTCAAATGAGTACAAACCCCTAAAACTAGTTGGATGTGTTGTGGTCCTTTAATCCTAGCACCTGGGAGGCAAAGGCAGGTGGATCTTTTTGTGTTCAGGGCCAGCCTGGCCACATAGCAAGTTCCAGGACAACCAGAGCTATACAATACAGATTAAGACCCAACGAAACAACAAAACCTACGAACTTCTCTAGGGCATGGTGGTGGTGTTCCCATTAACTACAACACTGGAAGCTGGGCAGGAAGACCTCAACTCCAAAATTTACAACCAACCACAAAAATCCAGTTGTGCTCGGCATCTGTCTGTCTAGGTCACTCCAAGACAGACAACATGGAACCGCCTTCTCCACTCAGTACCAGCCCACGTGCAGTGTCCAAACAAACCCACTTCACTAATCTGGAAAAAACGTGGTTAGGAATAACAAGGGCTGGTCTATTGGACCAGCTCGTGCAAGCGACCCATCAGGTGGTATCAATAAGTACCAAAAAGGACACAGCAGGAAAGAGATGGAGCATTGAGCGATTCCAGTATTGTGGTCAGGGAATGTAAACAAGATGCTGCTGTCAGTCCTTAAAGGCAGTCAGCTGAATTACCAATGAAATAGAAAGTAGAAGACGACAGCAGGGAGCAAGTTTGCTTTGGAAAATGGGACCAAGATATGGCCAAAGGATGAAGGAGGCAGGAGATCCTCGCACAGGCCTTTCAAACAGCACACATGCCCGAAAATCATGCCCACCCACACCCTATACCCCCTTTAGGGCTTCTAAAGAGCACCTCTTTCCCCGAGAATCACCCAACACATGGGGCACTTAAAAGCAAACAATCTTCAACTCAAAGTGTTTTTCCGCCTACCTTTCCCCCGTTGGTGACCCTGGGAGGGCAGGGTCTTATCTTTCTCACCTTTCTGTGCACTTCAAAGCAATGCCCCCTTGACAGTGCGCAATGTGCACCAACCAGGGGATGGAATGTGGCTGGTCGTAAGTAGCACTTACACGCAGCAGAGACCCCACATGGGACAACACAGAAACGCCGACACAATTTCGACACGGCAAAAATCTGTCACTACAGACTACAGCCAAGTCCAAAAAATCCTGCTCTACATGCTGGCCTCGGAATGTATGTAAATATAGCTGACGATAAATTCACAAGCACCTCTCTTCTGCATTTCCAGTTACAGTATAGACCCGCATTAGTACGAATCTCCATCTATCAGTCAGAGGACGAAGAAACACCTATTAGGGCCCAGTAACTCTCAACTGCCTATTTCCCGCAGCACAAAAGTTAGTCCACCACCAAGCTTTCCAAATTCCACTGTTCTGAAAGTTCAAACACAACCTCCCGTTTCTAGTTCCTAACCGGAAACGTTCACTCCAAATCCTGCACACCTTTAGAGGACACACGATAAGACTGAAAAGACAAAACCCCGCGTGCTCTCTAGGGCAAGGATCGAGTGACAGCCAGAAGCCAGAAGGGA
>LOEQ01000421.1:177637-192334 GCA_001685075.1 Bramus lutescens | reverse complement strand
CTCTCTCTCTCTCTCTCTGTGTGTGTGTGTGTGTGTTTGTGTGTGTGTGTGTGTTTTACTTGAATTCAAGGCCTTGCACAGACTAGATAGGTGTCCTATCACTGAGCTACCTTCCTAGTCATGACAGTGCCTCTTTGTGATAGAGGAATCTACTCTAACTTATGAGTATGATGGGAAAGAGGCTTTTGGTAAAATTACGAGTTACTCAGACAAATGCCTCCCAAGACATGGATTTTGCACCCTACCCTCGCCATAGGACAATACAATAACAGAAGGTAGGTACATAACTGAAGGGAAGCCATAGCATCTCATCCTCTCTCACTTGCAGTAGCTCCGAGAAGGACTTGAGAAGTCAGGAGAGTTGGCTAGTGTGGCTCCACCAACCTCAGATGCATTTTTAGTGCATCTGGACTGAACATACACAGGCATGCCTCTTCACCACTATTCTGCAACACTGCAGACAACAGCTGTTGTTAGGGTACTGGCATTGGATTGGACACTCATCACCAGAGGGATCTGCAGGATGTAAGAGGGTGTGAGCAGGCTCTATGGAAACATCGGGACCTGAGCATCTGTCGGGAGAGGTCTCAGAACCAGACTGTTTTTTGTAACACTGTCTTAAAGAATACAGTAGTTGGGGTTGAAGAGATGGTTCGGCATTAGGAACACTTGCTGCTCTAGCTGAAGACCCTGGTTGGCTCTGTGCCCAGCACCTAATGGTAGCTCACAGCTATCTTTAATTTTGCCTCCAGGGGAACTGATACTCTCTGGCCTCTGTGGGCACTTGCATGCACATGGTATGCATAGACACAAACAAAAATAAAAAATAAATCTTATCAAGTTGTTATCAAGTAGAGCATACCACAGAACAGTTACTAGTAAGTAGATTTTAAGAAATAAAAAATTAGAACTCCCAAAGGAGTATAATACCATTAGATATTATAACAATACATTTTTTTTCTGAGATGCAAGGCCCAGAAGTGAGAGGGATCTTGTTTCTTGTGCCTTTGGATCAAAGCGAATCACTCATTCCATACCAAATCTATCTCAAGAACTTGAAAAGGAAGAACATTATTCTGATTTTCCTTTTCCCCAATGAGGATAAAGATGGACTATTTTAATTAGGAGACTCTGGCTGAACAGCTTTGATATCACTGCTCAAGTCAGACGCTAGCAAGAAGCATATGCTAACACACGTCTTTCTTATTCCAGGAAAGCATCCGAGGCCACTTCTACGAGGGCATATGTTCCGAAATGTTCCCATCAGCCATCTCGGAGCTGTACACAGAGAGACAGCCAAACTCTGAGAAGCTGAGGTTTTGGTGAATGGCCATCTGGGACACAGGTACAACTTGGGACCAGAGATTGGGACAATGCCAAACGTCCATAAGGAAACTTAAGCTCTGGGCCTAACAGTGGAAACAGAAGCGATTCTGTGCAATACTCCCCATGACCACAGAGTGGATGGCTCCATGCTTGGGCTCTTGCCCTGTGCAAGGCAAATGGGGTGTTACATAGTTCTCTAAAATGTCTCTCTTTTCTACTGTGACCCATTTATTCATCTCCAATCTCCTAGCCACTCTTCAGGGCCAGTTCAAGGGATGCCTCTTCCAGGAAGCCATCCTAGACAGACTATGTCTGATTGGCCTTGTGAAGCATCTGCAAGAGGTAGTTTCTTTGGTTACCTGAGCACTTCCCCCTTGACTCTACAAACTAAGAGCGAGGGCCATGTTACAAGCATTACTGCATCCCTAAAGCCTTGCTCTTGGACTGACCCAAGCACGAACTCACCGAGTGTTACCAAAACAAGGAAGGGATTGCTCTGCAGACACATAGTAATGCACCCCCTTTTAAAAGAAACATGATATCACAATGGATTAATAGCTTCTAGAGCCTTCGGGGGTCTTCTATGATGCTTTGTCTAATTCAGACCGTCCCTAAAATTTGGAGGTATGTAGAATGAAAAGAATGCAGACAAATAGTAGAGTGACGAACAAAGATGATTATGAGGACAAAAATCAGACACTGGGGAAAAGAACATGAAGTGAGAAGACACAAGAGACAGCCGAGGACAGCAGTGATAGGGGAGTCTATTGTTAGATATGTCCCATGTGGACTTTGGGGTAAAATCCCCCACTTCAGGCCTTAGTTGATACTTGAATGTACAATACATAGAGTGTGAAAACCTTCACAAACTCAGAAGACGTCCCTCTGTCCCCAACCTCTGACCCACCTGTGTCATGGGAGCAGGTGGACTCTGCAAGATTGTCTGAGGCAGGAGCTGTTTTGCAAGGTCACAGGATGACGGGGAAGGCAGGGGAGCCTGGTGAGAAAGGGGGGCTTTATTAAAGATCATTTCCAAACTGCTCAGGGGCCTGGCTCTCTGCTGGCTGGGTTTTCTAGCTGCAAGTCTTAGGATGAAGACTTACAGAAAGTTAAGGCCTCTACTTTCTGACTGCAATGGCTCTGATGTAGGACACATAGTTAAGGGCGACCCACGGCTGGTCTAAGACACTTGTGACTCTTGAGCCACTTTTGTGTGCTCTCAGAGTATATGATTCCCCACCATCATGTCTTAGGCAAGGCTGCTGATGTCTGCCTGCCCTTGGCAGCTCCACTCTATCTCCCTCCACTGCCCTGTGCTAGACAGACTCCTTCCGTGAAGATCAAGCTACTCTTCTCCCCAGTGGATTTATTCTCAGGATGTTGTCAATGGAGTCATTTCCTGATCACTTGGGAAACAATATGTAGAAATAAGTTTCATGGTCTGTTAAATGTTTTCGGGAGATAAGAAAGAAGACTCTTTTGAAGTTATCCTCCAGTGCACCTAGTCCCAAGGGGCTGTAAGAAGCAGTTTGCATAGAAAGCATCGCTCAGGACAGCAATGGGAGGAAGTAGCAGCAGGAAGGTGTGATGCCAGGGAGAATCCCAGGTACGGGCTTGCCCACCAGAGGCAGCTCACCCTCCAGAGGCTCACTTGGCTTCTTCTGTGTCCCCTGCACATCTGGGGGAGACAGAAGCACACTGGGCCACCCTCCGAGACAAAATATGGTCTGTTGATGACTTTGTGTACAGGTCAACAATCTATGGTGTTATGGAGAGGTTTGGCATACATCAGCACCATAGCCTGCCACCAGTCTTCTTGTATAAAGTCACACATAGAATGAGATCCAAACAGGAGGGCCCCTAGAGGCTCAGAAGACATACCCTTATGATTGAAGCACTAAGTTCTATTCTTAAAATCATTTGACTTTTGTATTCTGCAACTACATATCCATGTCCATTTTCCAATAAAAATATCTAAAATTAGTTGCTAAATGAATACCATGGCTTCATGCCTCCCTCCCTGCCCACCATACCTCATCCTGTCCTCTCAATCCCTAAGTAAAACTGGTTCCCCGGAGAGCCTCTGTGTGTTCCTGTGGCTCTTCAGCCCACGTCTCAAGACAGCAATGCTCTGCTGAGAAGATCCCACACATACCGGCATTGTGGCCGCCTGACTGAGTCCCGGCACTGGTAACTCCTGGGGTAGGGTGGCTGATCTTGGCAAAGCTGTGTTGCTGTTCTCAGCCATCAGCTTGGTTGGCGTGGCTGTAATGAAACCAGGGTCATGCCAGGGTACAGACAGGGGATGGTGTACTGGCTAGTTCTTATGTCAACACAACACAGGCTGGGGTCATTTCAGAAGAGGGAGCATCAACTGAGAAAATGCCCCTACCAGATTGGCCTATAGACAAGCCTGTAGTATAACTTCTTGATTGTAGGTGGTGCCACCCCTGGGTCCTTGATGGCATAAGAAAGCAAGCTGAGCAAACCAGGAGGAACAAGCCAGTAAGCAGCACTCCTCCATGGCTTCTGTATCAGCTCCTGCATCCAGTTCCTGCTCTGACTCTCTGGATGACAGATGAAACAGACCCATCCCTCCCTTCATTGGTGTTTGATCATGGTATGTGTGTGTGTTTACATCATACCAATAGAAACCCTAACATGTATGAGAAAACACCATCAGTGAGGTGTGAAATACAGAGTGTAAACTTGGCTTTCTGGGTAAGATGGCCTGGCTCAACTCAGTCTGGGACTTTGTGTAACTCTGTGACCCTGGTCTGATGGGGTTCCCATCCGTTACCCATCCATGGAATGGCACTCACAGGTGGGTTCTGACATGGCTGTGTGCGAGGACTTGTGGGAACTCCTTGAGGACGCTGATGGTGAAGGACTGGTAGTTAGACCCGAGGCACCCATGTCAAGTGCATTAAAGTGCTGCTGGGGCTCCAGGCTTGAGTCCTTTTCCTGAAAGAGACACAGACACACAGACATGCAGACACATAGACACACAGACACAGACACACACACAGACACACATAGACACACAGACACACGGGCACAGAGTCATACAGACACAGACACATAGACACACAGTCACACAGACACACAAACATACAGAGAGACATGCAGACACACACATAGGAAAATCCATATTTCAGCATTAAGACTCCATGAACAAATGACACAACATGACTTTAGTTCTAGTACTTAGAAGAATTTGGAAGAAATGGAGAAAAATACTCTATTTTTTGGCAACATTGTATATACATTTGGGTAGAGTAGACAGACACTTGTGTGCCATGTAGCATCCAGTTACATTTACCTATACTGTCTCACCTTCCACTTTGAATTTTCACATTCTCCCCACCACTGACTGTGTATTCTGTTTTTCCCTTAAAATCATTATCTCATCACCCAGAATTTTGGGATTCTGAAATGAGAGGCGAGATCAGAAAGAAATAAGGCTACTGTAAGCACTGAACTGTTAACACGGCCAGCGAGATCAACACCATGAGGCCATCAAAAGACATGTCTCATATCTGCTCAGGCTTGCTCCCTGCATCGGTGAAGAGCCTGGGGTCTCTCATCTTTAGATCTCTGACTCTTAACTGGTCTTCCAGGCCATCTCTACCTTAAACAAGGCATGATGAGAGAGAAAGCAGCTACAGTGGCCGGGCTCCCATCCTCTACAGCTTAGGCCAAAGGTATGAAAGGTTATAATAGCCTTTTTAAGCTGAAGAAGAAAAAGTTGTGTTTATTCTAAGTCCTGTTCTTACTCGGAAAGGTGTAAATTGCCAGTACCCACTGTGTTATGACCACTGACCTGGGTATTCAATTTCACATATGCGATTTCATGTGCTGTTCTGTCTTTGGACTCACGGCTCCGGTAAGGATGGTTGCCACCATAGTGTGTGTGTGTGTGTGTGTAAAGAGGACTGCAGTGATTGATATGAGACCTACAAGCTGTTGTGCCAAGCAGGATGTGCCTGTCTGTGTGGTGGGAAATAATAGCCGCTCAGTGACAATCTCCTTAGGTAAGCCTGGTCCTGGGGTCACAGCACCATGACCATAGTGAACTGTACATTTCTGCTCAGCAGAGGAATCATCCAGGGAGTGAGTGTGCCCACTGAGGGGCTGTCACAGCCATTGCCAACCCTGAATATCAATCCAGTGATGAAGTATGCATTTCACAAACATCTCAGCCAGTGGAACATTAAAACTCCCCCAAATAGGATCACCACAGATAGTTTGAGAAGCAATGTCCCAGAAGTTCCACTTCAAAAGGAGCTGATACCTTGTCACCCAGAAACCTGAATGACAAATTTCTGATTTGCTGATGGCTAGGTTCACATTACACCTGCTCCTTGGTTGTGACATATGGTGTGCCGAACACTTGTCAGATACTAGCAGAATTCCATTCTCTGCCATGATATACAGTGTGTGATGTGGTGAGCTGGGTACCAGACTCTTCCCTAAGCAATGGCAGCCTCCTCATGTAAGGGTGCAGGTGATGGCTTGCAGAGGCAGAATAGCAGCAGGTAGGCCGCTGCAGACACTGCTCTCTTATCTTTAAAGGGGATTTCTCTTTCCTCCCAGTTTCATTGGGAAGGGATGAGAGACATTTTTGGTGATCACAGACAGGCTGGCAGGCTGCCACAAAGCCTTTGGTCAGATTCTGGAATCTAGATTGCTGGACACCTTAGAACTATCTTTCTTCTTTTTAAAATTGATTTTATTGATTTATTTTTCTCCATTCTCCTTCCTTCCTCGCCCCCAAACTACCTTTTAACATATCCAAAAAAGGGTTTTATTCCATATGAAAATCACTATTTCATATTGATTGGCAGCATTTTTGCTTTCTTAAATAACGCTGGCCCTTCTAGCTGATAGCTTCTCAGTTTTAATGAAATACAACACTCTTTCCTTTCTTGCCTTTTCTCTTTGTGTTCTAATGTTTCTGCTTGCTTTATGAATGACCTTTGAAGAACTGAGGCTCTGGTCTGCTTGTAGGTGATCATCACAGTTCCTTGTCTGAGGAAAAACCTGGTTAGTTGGGACCAGGGAACTCAGGGTAGGAGAAGGAAGAAAGGCTTTGTAGACTGAAAGATCTCTTTGACATCAGAGTTCCCTTTTTTACACCAGACTTCTTTAGACAAAGCTGACACAACTGTGGCTATTAACTAAAATCCGTGACATTGAATTAGAAACAACATGGAGGCACGGGATGGAAGCTTTGTGTGAATTCCATTCCCAGCATTACAAAAATGAAAACCAGAAGGAGCAGGAGGGACAGGCTAAGAACTGGAAACAACACTACAAAGCTTAGTCTAAGGGAGAGACCGAGCCTTGAACTATTCCACACTCTAGTGCGTTATGGAATCATTCCCCGGCATTTTATTTGTGGGAGAAGTGCTAACTGGGCTTTTGTTAGCCATCATTGGAAGGCTGAGAAGTTGCCAAGCCATCCCTTGGGTCCGGAGGCTGCTTCTGAGCCAGCTTTTCCAAGTGTGCCCTTGGATCCCCATGCTTCTGTGCTCACCTGAGGGAAAAGAGCATACAGTGCCCACTCCATAGGGCCTTCACAAAAGGTAAGTGAGCAGGCACCCACAAATCACTGAGAGTAATGGGGAACTCAGCAAGTGCTCAGCTGAGAGGAATCTGCTCTTGCTACCCCAGTATTGGTCAAAACAACCCATGGTGGGTGTCACTACTTATCCCTCATCCGTTTTCATCCTCTGGACAGGGAGGCATAAGCTCACCTTCAGTGCCGAGGGATGCATGGCCTCTGTGGGTGGGTCCTCCAAAGCCAGCTCCTGTCTCCTTTCTACCCGGACATCTGCGTAACTGCTCAGGAAAAAGACAGACCATTGTGGTGCTGGAACATTCTAGGAGGGCAATACCCAACGGAGCACATGGAAGCCTTCTACATAAAACCTGCTCATGATATATACAGCACAGAAGAACCCATCTATGACCTCCTAGTTTCATTCCTGCCCAATTGCCTTACACAGATTTTAATATGTTGCAGATACCTCCATTTCTGGTATGGTTTGTTTCCTTCCCTACTATTCTATCCCTTTGTTTCCCCAAACCTCCAGATAAGTAACATTTAAGATATATTTTTATTTGCTGATGAACTTCTGTATGTAAAGGACTAAAAACCATGCTTCAAGCATGTTCATTATATGAACATGTATATGAAATTAAACATAAAGACACCAGACCCAGGTCACTGCTGAATCTAGGGAACCATTCTGTCACCACTGTAGACAAAGACCCGTGTGGAGCTGAGGGATAGGGAGGTGACTGGGATGAGAAACCGGAGCATTGGACCCCTTATTTAGTTGCTCAGTTCACTTCCCAGGCTCTCCTAGAACTAGCTTCTTCCTATGATTTGGGAGGTGGAGGGTCAAGGAGGGTAGGTAGCATCTACCCTTCCCCAGGGACTGAGCATCCCACTGGAAAAGACACAGGCTGAGAGGCAGTGGATGACTCCCAGCCATGAAGTCACAAGACACTGGCTGAGGAAGTCCCAAAGGATGAACTGGAGAGTGGGGCACAAGACATAATGAAATCAGATCAAGGTCATTGGCTGAGAAAGGCCAGCTGTTTTCCCTATTCTCTGCAAATGCTAAGCAAGACTATTCTATATACATAGGTGTGTATCCACCTTCATATATAGTTTACATATACTGTTGTCCTTCAGTATCCATGGGGACCAGATTCAGGACCCCCTTGGATACTAAAACCCATAGATGCTGAAGTCCCTAACAAAATGAGGTAGCATTTACACATCACCTGTGTCCATCCTCTTGCACACTTCAAGTCATACCTAGCTTCCTTCTAATACTTAAGGCAAAGTAAATGCCATGTGCACACTTGGTATACTATGCTCTTTAGGGAACAGTGAGAAGAAACATGCTTGTATATGCTTAGTATAAGTACAATTTAAAATATTTTTCATCAGTGTTTAGCCAAAATATATGAACACAAAATCCACTTGATATAGGGGTGAACTATTTATTATTCTTATTAGATTTTTTTTTCTGAGATGGGGTCTCACTCTGTAGCTCAGGCTGGCCTCAAACTTGAGATCCTTCTGACTCAGTCTCCCTTTTGCTAGGATTAATGGAGTGTGACACTATGCTGGGCACAGTCTCTCTTCTAAGCCAGCCTCTAGATGACTTGTCTTCTTGGCATGTCTCTCCTGGGAAGGAAGGTGAATCACTAGTTTTCTTTAACTCTGAGAGTTGGGAACCCACACAGGACACATCCATGCCATGCTGGGCATATTGCTATCCTTTGAATTATTGCTCACCCACCCTGAGCTGAGGGCTCCCCAAAGCTGCTAGGGACCCCCAGAGCCATATTCCTACAGGCAGCCCAGCTGTTGCCCAAACATGCCTCAGTTGCCAGCAGGGGTTTTTGAAGCCTTAACGAAAAGAGAAGTATGTGTTTGAGTTATTTGGAGGTAACATTTTAATGTTCTTTTCAAAAACACCAACAAGGGAAAGTTGGGAGATGGATGGAGATGAGGGAAAATATGTAAGTAGGCCAGTGAAGCCGGAACTTACTAAATAATATCCTGGCAGCTTTCAAAGGGGCTTGGCTGAAAACTCACAGCACATCTCAGAGCTGGGAGGAGGGAGGGCGTGTACCTGGGCAGGGGCCGAGTTCTGACCATCCAGTTTGCTGCCAACGACAGCCAGAGCCTTTCCTCTGACAGAGGGTGTCCTTAAGGTGGTCACTGATCCTTCCCCTCACCCTTGGTGGCCTCGCCCACCCTCCCAGGCACTTCACAGAGGCCCAGGCTGCCGGCCTGGACATACCTGACCACTGAGTGAGTGCACACGATGAACTCGGGCTTGGAATTCCATTGGTGGTAGGTGATGTAGTAGTGGGTCTGTAACCAAATCCACTGCTGCCCTTTGGTTAGAAACCGGTAACAGCATGACTTCCCTTTGCCAAACTGCATCACTAGGAGGAAAAAAAGTAGACTTTGCATGTAACAATGCTCACTGAAAAGTGACCCTTCTCCCAAGACTTACTACTAAAATCCAAAAGTTCCAGAAGACGGCACCAAACATTGCTTATTTCCCTAGTTGTACTGTAGTTTAAGTGACTATTATCACACAGTCTGATACTTTTGTGGGGCTGCGAGGTGCTGGAATTGTTTGGGGGGCCTCATGCTTACTAGGCAAGTGATCTGACTTAGTCATGCTCAGTCAAACCAAAGCATTCCTTCTTTTTGTTTGTTTTGCTTTTTAGAAATAGGGTTTCTCTGTGTAGCCTTGGCTGTCCTGTCCTGGACATTCTATAGACTAGGCTGACCTCAAACTCACAGAGATTCATCCGACTCTGCCTCCTGAGTGCTGGGATTAAAGGTGTGCGCCACCATGCCTGGTGCATGAAGAATTCTTAATACAATGATTTCATGTGTTCCCAAATGCACTAAGGCTGAAAAACTCTTCACGTAAGGGCACACAAGGATAAGTTTTCCAGCTGGAGATTTAAGTAAAAAGAGACCCTGATTTTCTTGGGCTTCATCTTCCTGCAGGTGAGATGCTTTTGGGACTTCAAGAGCTGAACAGAGGATGGAGTATCCAGACACTGAGAGAAATGGACCCAAAATAAACCTGCCAGCCAGCAACCGATGGGCATCTACAGCTGTCACCAACAGCTGAGTCTCAGCCCACACCGTTTTAGAACAGAGAGTTTGGATGCCTGTAGCCCAGGTCTCCCCCTGCAGCTGCATGGCTGTCTAGAGCCTCCATAGTTGCGTCTGCAGATGGCTCCTTTGGGGGGTATACAGGACAGAATGTGTGCTGGTGGTTTATTAACTCACGTGAGGCAGAAGCATAAATTATGTATCCAAGGAAGAGGACCAATTTGGATTTTATTACCACAGTGCCGGCAATTTAGCATCTTGTAATGAACACAGTCATGAGGAATCTTACCTAGGAAAGTGAACCTGGCAAAGGATTCACCACACTGTTCAGATTTGGATCTGAGTAGAGAAGCCTGACAGAGTGGACGTGTGGGAGCTACAAAGCAAGCACTTCTTGCCGAGTCGCCGGGCAAGTCTATTAGATGCCTAGTATAATTCTGCTACCTGAGAGGCTTCTCTATGCTAAAAGAGGCAGAGGCAGCCAGAGGTTTAAAGCAGTGACGTGTCTCAGATCTGAAAGTGCATCACTATCTACTGCAGGGACTTGTGGAAATGGATTTTCTCATTCCTGATCCTTGGTGGAGGGAGCCCGAGAGTCTACAGCTGGAGCTAACCTGGTGCTCATGTAGCTTGGTTAAACTTCATTTTGAGAAATGAAGGGTTAAGATTAAAATGAACTTTCCATCCTGACAGATCTAGCAGCAACTCTAGCATGTTCCCTTGTCAACAAGGACGGCACAGAGAAGAAAGTCCTAACAGCCATTCTAGACAAGGCAGCTACTGATGACCAGTGTCTGTCATCTGGAGTCAACGTTTGGGAAACTTCCTCATCAAAGCTGTGCGCTGGCACTAAAATATGACTCTGAGTGGTTGATTGCTGATTCTTCTTGTGAAATGCAAACTAGAAGAGTTTGTGATTCTTGCTGTCATATGACATGGGGCCTACCCTGAATGCTTGTCCGAATAGTCCCCTTTTCTGTGGCACAGAGTCTTCTCTGACTTTTCCGTCAGCTGTAGAGGGGCCCTCCCGAACCCCCCAAGATCCTGCGCATACCCCTGCCACATACTGGCAGCGTCTTGCAAATTCACCTGCTTCTGGATTTCCCAGTAGACTCTGGCTGGGAGGGCAGTCCGGAGAAAAATCTAACCCTACCTTAATTCCTTGATTATGATTAAAGAATGTGACTTCTCTAGTTGACAGTGGGGTGTTGCTGGGGATCAGGGCAGTGCCAATTCCAAGTTAAAGTAGGACCCGTGGAGTTAAGCACGTGAAAGAACCCATTAGCCCACATAATTACTGCATGGGACACCATGCCTGCCTCCACTGTGGCAAGCCGACTTCCAGTTGCACAGAATCCTACTATCTGGATCCTTGGCAAGCACATGACTCCTGGCTGGGCTGGCGAGTGGTACTCACGGTGCTGGTGGCACCTGGCCAGGAGCTCCAGGTCATCTATGTGGTAGTAGTCATAGCCTGAGGTGCCGAGTACTTCAAAGGGCAGGTATCCTATGATGGGAGGGGCCCTGCAAGGAGACAAGAGGAAACACCACACAATACACAAGCTGGTTGTAACACTTGGTGAGGAGGGGCAGTTTGAATGATTAGTGGCTTCCATGGAGGCATCACTTATCAAGAACCAGGGGCAGGAAAACAGTATCGCAATGACGGTCAGGATCAGAGAGCCCATATTGAAAAGGAACTCATTTCAGCATACAGGCATTTCATTCCTTTCGATAACTTGGCCCAAATGTTATTAAGAACTTATAGATACTGGAAAATTTAAAACAGCTATCAACGGGGCCAACCCAATGCTCAAAATGAAAGGGTAGGGAGGGGATGGTTACTAGTTCACAAACCCGGACTGATGTGCTATGTAGGAAAGAAAGCACTGGGCTGAAGGATCTAAGGAGGATCAAAGAAATCAGAGTATTTCTCTCCCCACATTTGCTTTTGACAATCAGGAAGTAGGAATGGCCTAAGTTGGGTCCATCCCAAGGATGTCTTGGGACTGAGACATCACTCTGAACGTAGGACCTCGGCACAAATGGGATCCCGACCTTACCCTTAGCTGGGAACAACTGTTCCTATCGCCAAGGAGTCCTTCCCCTTCAGTGTACCAGGCTGGACTTCATTCTCCCAAGTGGAGCCTGGCTCCTGCAAACAACTCTTGAAAAGGACCCAACTCAAATGTTTTTCTTCTCACAAACCTGTGATCCAGAAATAAAAATTTCCATTCCAAGCTATGCCTCGAAGTGAATTCCTCTAAAGGTTCGTCAGCTACACACATTTCCTGTGTTGGAAAAGGAAGAGAAAAAAAACAAACAAACCAGAATGTTGCTCAGGTTGCCAAATGCTCACCCTTGGTTGGTTCAAAAGGAATTGAATGATGGGTAACACAAGCTAAAACTGCTCTGAGCCAATCTCCAAATGGTGCTGGACTGAAATTTGTCATCTGCCCTTAATTTTTGTATTAGCTGACCCTAAATTTATTTCACAAACTGGGAAAAGTATCTAGAAGCCAAACTGTGCCTCACCCCCTTCTCATTATCTGGGCACGTAGAAAACATGAGCTGAGAGCTTTTCCTCTGAATTTGAATCACAAATTTAATTCCATCCACATTTGTACCAGAGATAGGAAGTGTGACCACGGAAGGGAAAATATATTAAAGGCTCACAGTTTTTTGACTCACAGTCTGAGGCACACCAACTCAGTACACACGCATAATGGTGGTGCAAGGATATGAAGCCTGGCCAAAAACATCTTTGTGGCTTCATCACCAATGGGTGCTGCTTTCAAACAACAACAAAAAAAACCCCCACAGAAACCTTTGGGGCTTTGGGACGGGCCATAGGGGCAGGCCAGAGACTAGACATTTAGAGTTTTGAAAACTAATTTTTAAAACTAATTTTATTCCAATTTTATTCCCTTCCATAAGGATCATTAATGACACGTAACCAAGTGTGATGTCATTGGAATAGGTCCACATCATGACATCACTTGTCAGGAACTTGCCTTTAAGAACTGCGGTGTTGCCAGACGCACGGTGGCGATGAAGCAGACTTCCTTTCCTAGGGGCACGCGGCAAGGTCTGGAAAGGGCATTGTCAAAGCCATTGCAGGATGGGCTAGGCACTGGGTGGGAGGAAGACGCACAGGTTAGCCCTGCCTGGTGACAATAGCTAACCTTTACTTGGCACTTCCTGCTTTCAGGAGTTTAGGCATGTTACCTCGCTCCATTTTTACAACACCCTGAGGAGGTAGGTCTGCCTGTTATTCCTACTGCATAGATAAGGAAACTGAGGCACATATATGAGGTCATCTTCCTGGCTGAACTAGGAATTGAAGCCATGGCAATAACCACTATACCCCCACTGACCCTCACTTCCACGAGCTCTTCAGAATTTGCTTCTTGTGTTGGGGAAACCACTTTCCAATACAAGGCCCTCCTTCTACAGCAGTGGGTTTCAACCTTCCTAATGCTGCAACCCTTTAATACAGTTCCCCGTGTTGTGGTAACCCCCAACCATAAAATTATTTTCATTGCTATTTCATAACTGTAATTTTGCCACTGTCATGAATCTTACTGTAAATATCTGATATGCAACCCCTGTGAAAGGGTCGTTCAACCCCCAAAGAGGTCACGGCCCACAGATTGAGAATCACTGTTCTCAAGGAAGGGCCTGGATGCTGGCTTCTGATGTTTTAAGGGTAACATTGTCCAACAGTGTTTCCATTGCTGATAGTCCCAGGAGAAGAAGTGGTGGCTTCACAAACATGAAGGACTCTGTCCCAAATCTCATTTTAGGGAGTCTGGGACCATACGGGGCCTGACCACTGGGAAGCTGTCCTTGCAACTTAGGTGGTCGTGGATGGATCTGGGATGCCCTCCATAGAGTAAAGGCTTAATTTCTAGTTTGATGCTATTGGGCAGTGGTAAAACCTTGAGGGATACACTTGGGATGTTCTTGACTCCTGGGGCCTGCCTTTGAAAGGGATTATGAGACTCTGGTTTCAACCATGCTATCTCTCTTCCAGGCATGAATTATGTACCTCTGTTCTGCTCTGTGCTTTGTGCTCCCTGATGTGACCATCCTCCTCACCACAGGCCCCAACACAACAGGACAGTGGATCACAGACTGAAACCTCAGAAACCCTGAACCAAAATAACTTTTAAACTTGCTAAATGTCAACAAGTAGAACAATATGTAATGATATCTCTCTCTATGAGTTTGTCGTTTTCTTTTCCTCACGAATCTAAGAGGACATGACTGCCACCATTTTAGATGGGGAAACTGACAGTCTCACAGGTCTTTGTCTAAGTCCAGTTCTCAGGGGATAAAGGATTTGGATCTAAATTCACATCCATCAATGTGTTGGAATCAGGCTCCCAATGTCCTCCTATGATCCCACTGGGTTCTTCTTGGGGACAACCAGACCTTTCTTCAGGGTAACCATGGAGAACTAAGTGACCTTTGGGGCCAGAGAAATTTTATTATCTGAAGATTGAATTTTTGAGGGGGAGGAGAAAACCTGATTAAATATGAAAATAACCAACTTGACCCATCCATAGAATCCTCAGATTACAATGTGTGTGGCTGGCAACCCTGGGTCCTCTGGTTTGGTAACTTGGGTTCTGCCCAGATCACATAATTCAGTCATGGGTACTTTCCAGACCTCCACTGGCTAGCCATGATGTGGCCAG
>LOEQ01000421.1:150610-171276 GCA_001685075.1 Bramus lutescens | reverse complement strand
TTAGGAAGGGAAACAAATTCACGGGGTACAGGATGGCGGATAACCAGCCAGCCACAAGTGACCCTTTGACTGGATCATGGGTACTGTTGGCACAGGGCCATGTAGGAGCAGCATCCCAGAGTGCTCAGTCTGAATGCCACGCCTTTCCCTCTGTGCATTTGGCCATTTAGGATAGTCTTCAATGGTAGCAGTTGCGATTACAGCCAACAGGGACACCTGTTTCAGACAGTGTGATAAACCACTATAGTATCAGCTTAACACTAGCCTTTTTCTTGTAGGTGCTGGGGACTGAACATGCCACCGAGCTACATTCCAGGCCTACTCTGCATTTAAATATACAGTTAAGCATCTCTGTGCACCACCACCGCCATCCATCTCTAGAACTGTACCTTAGAAAATGGAAAGCACACACCCACTCAGCAACTCCCCACAAGCCCTTCCCCTAGCCTTGGGCAGATACCCTTTACTTTATCCTTATGGATTTAGTTATGCTAGGAACCTCATATGCATGGAATCCCACAATGTCTGCCCTTCGATGACTGGTTTATTTTACTTAGCATAGTGCTTTTTTTTTTTTTCAAAGCTCTTCTATATTGCAGCATGCATCAACATTGCCTTCTTTTTCAGGCTGAGCAATAATCTACTGTTGGGATACTGCACACTTTTTTTTTTAAATCCCTTCACCCACGGATGAACAATTGGACTGCTTCTACCTTTTGGCAATGGCACTTAATGCTTCTATTGGCACAGATGCACAAATACCTCTTCAAGCACTGCTCTCACTTCTTTTGGCTATGTACTAAGAAGTGGGGTGACTGGATCATATAGTAGTTCAGTTTGGGGTTGAGCAAATCAGCATACACACTTTAAGCCTATTCTAAATGTCCACTTACATTTGATGATAAAGCTGACGGGAAGGAGCACTATTTGTCTCTAGGGAATGATACGATAATTAACTCATGAAGTCCAGGACTCCTGGAGCCAGGATCTCTCCAGCCCTCTCCAACTGCATGACCCTAGGCTGTGAGTCCCTGAGACTAGCATTTTGTTTTGTTTTGTTGAGACAAGGTTTCTCTTTAGCTTTGGAGCCTGTCCTGGAACTAGCTCTTGTAGACCAGGCTGGTCTTGAACTCACAAAGATCCGCCAGCCTCTGCCTCCCGAGTGCTGGGATTAAAGGTGTGCGCCACCACGGCCCGACCAGGACTAGCATTTTTGAACATGGCTTAAGAGTTTGCATTTTGACAAAGCTGCCTCATTCAAGGAATTGCTGCTCTGGGATTGGCACAACATTGACTTTTCTACCAGATGTCAATGTCTTCAGTTGGGCAGCCGGCAAGCTACCACTCACTTCTATGTGATGGCTCCTAAGGCTGTCTCATGAAGCTTTCCCATGCCTTTCTCATCAGCCAGATCAGACACGGTCAGGCCTTGGCTTTGTGTAGACTTAGGGGCCCACAGAGGAGAACGAATTGTCCCTTCCCCTCACTTACCATCATAGTCACATGGATCGCTGGATAGACTGGTCCCCTGAAGGGCCAAGTCAGCCATGGAGGCTACTCTCCAGGCAAAAAATCCTGAACGAGGACCTGAAAATCACTGTGGCAGGTTTCCTCTACTTAGCCATCTTTTAAATGAAGCATGCATGTTTATTGAAATACCATGCAGCCAAGGATCATTTAGGGTGGAAGGAAAAAATCCTGGTTAGCCTCAGCATTAGAGTGTGGTGCCATGACTTTGGCCTGTTCCATTGGAACCTGGGACTAATTTGGCTGGGGTAACAGCCTCAAGTGGGTCCCGAGTCAGAGTAGTAACCCAAGCAGCTGAAGTTAGAAATGTTCTCGTGTGTTCCCTGTGCCTCCCACAGGCCCTTCTCCTCAGCTCTGCAGCTCAGCATCCTACTCTCTTTTCCTTTGGTTTCCTTCCCTTCTCCTCTCTCTCCTCCTCCCCTACTTCCCACCAATGTCGTCTCCTATTTTTCTTTATAAAATATTAGATTTTTCCAATGCTATCTGTTTTGTGTTGAGTTTGGGGGCCACAGCAACTGAAGAAGCAGGCCTTCTGTGCTCTGCCCAGAATAGGACCTGGGTTTGAAATTTCTGGCATTAGACCTGCATTTCCATAGGTAACAAGACAAAATGAATGTTCAGGTCTGGTTTAGAGTTCGTGTTTCTGCCGCTAGAGGTTGGGCAATTGGCTGTCTGGGCAGTTTCTGGAAATAAGACTGATTTCTGCTGGCTAGTTGATCTATTGTAGATTCCTGACTAGTGGTAAAACAGGCCCTTTATTGTGCACAAGGGCTGTAGTGAGTGACCTTGAGCCAGATCTATTAAACTCACAGCGGGATTGTCTGGGAGAGATAAACATGCAGGGAGCAAGGGGCAGATCTGGGTGTCACAATTCAGGCCTGCTTGGTAGAGTAAGTAGGCTGGGTCTGTTCTTTATTAACTATAAACTATTTCTCACTGCACAGAATTATCCCACCAGCCGGAAAACAAATAAACAGAACTCATACAGTTGAGGGTGCATGCGCAAACTGGCACAAACTGGTGTGTGTGTGTTCTTAAATTGGAGAGAACACCGATGAATACACACACACACACACACACACACACACACACACAGTCCTGGGGACAGGAAAATCCAAATGCAGACATGAAATAATTCTTAGGACCTCCTGTGCATGTTTTGCATGATAAAAGACACCGTCAAAAGGATAGGACAATTAAAGCTTACCATTGTTGTAAGAGCGAAAATTTCCTACAAATTTTATGTATTCATAAGTTGGAAATTCCTTTGGGTTCAAGCTGCCTCTGAGAAGGTGGCAATAAAACTCTAAATCGTTGTCAGCTGGGCCGTTAAAAGGAAGAGAGAGAAAGGGAGAGGAAAGGTTACACAGACACCAGACTAAACAAGTCGTGCCTTCATGATCTACTCCATGAATGGCCTGTGTGGATTTCTTCTTATAATGGACTGTCGGATCTGGCTTCTAACCCTGGAAGCTATGGGCCTGTCTCTCCATAGCTCATCCATATTCCGTATTCTATACTTGGACCCAATTAGTCAATTTGCTCACAGATGTCTGTGGTTGGTTGTGTCGGCATCGATTAGTTCTGGTTGTTTTCACATGCCATACTAAAATAAAGCTGCTCGTATAGAGCCACTCTCTTTAATTTAATCTTTTCTTGCTTTGCTTTGAAGGGAAATCAGATGTACGACGGGACCAATTATGCATGGAAATGGACTGGGGCTTGAGCAAATGCAAGCATCTTTGCTACCGCCTGCAATTGCGTATGCTTCGTTAAGCGGCGCGTGGTAAGCAGGCACCGAGGCCCGCCTTCTATCTGGGTTGCCAAATATTTTGATATAAATCTCAAACTCCCATGAAATTGCACATGTATATAAATAACCAGATGACAGCCCCGGGAGGACAGACTATGGATTTCCGGACTAATTATTCAGTTAGCAGTTGATTATTTTACTACCACAGAAACTTTACCTTTTAGTATTCTCTAAAAGCAGCAAGCTGCTCGCTGACTTTTGCCCTACTTATTACCCTCATGTGAAAAGGCATCTCCTGTCATACATGCAAAACATGTTATCCTTATGAGGCCATACTTGCAACTTTTCCACATAAAAGCTAAAATGTCTTACATTCTCCAAGTTCCAGTTTTAGCTTCCCCTTAAAATATACCTCAAGGGATCTTGGAGATGTTCTGAGTCACGAGGAAAATTATTCTTAAAATTAGTCCTCCCCTCTTAATTCATTCTGACCTCCTTTCACAAGCTAGAGCTAATTCTTGTCTTGAGATCCAATAACAGCACCAGGAAGGTGAACTTACATTTTAGGAATTCTGGGGAGGGGGAATCCGTCACAAGCATATGGGAGGAAAGCATTTTATAAACTTCAGAATGTTCTTGTTCTGGAAGGAAATTTAACAAGTTCTGATCCATGACATCCGACTGCAAGAAAAAATAAAGAGAAAAGGCATACGCTCGACCTAATGAACGTCAGAGGGAGCAGAGCCCCAGAGTTCTTGGAAGCTCAGCACTGATGTAAAGATGAAAACTTGGGGGCCACATGGTCTGTGAAGACTCTCCATGGACCACCCCTCCTCTGTACTGGGGAACTGCAATGTGAAAGCTTTTACAGGGGACCACAGCTCAACGAGAGAGTGCTTGCTTAGAGTACATGAGGTCCTGGACTTAGTCAGCTGAAAATATATAGATTACAAGGTAAAAGTTTTAGGGACATCTATTTATGACTCTTTCCGTATCTCAGGGGACTTTGTAGAAGAGGGGGTGGAAGGAACGGAAGAGCCAGCGGATGGTGGGGGTACTGTCTTCTGGACATGTAAGACTGCTGGGCTCGAGAACTCACAATGGCTGTGGGCATCTTCCCAAGGCCTGCACAAGATGCTGGCCCCCATCACCATTCCATCATAGACTGCAGAGAGCCTGGGGGGGGGTGTTCCTGAGCTATTGGCAATTAATGGTTTCTGGGGAAGGGGGAGTCATTTAAGTAGCCACCGGTAATTTGCCCATGATCTTGTAAATAACACACCCACCCATGGCAATCCTCCATAAACTCATTGGGTCATACCAAAACAAGACAAAGTCTTGAGAGTAGGAAGGGGACATATTGGTTAGAAGAGAGGGCCTGAGGGGAGTCGGAAGGAGATGAGAGAGGGGGGTGATGAGAGGTGAGAATGATTGCAACACATTATGTATGAAATTGTCAAAGAATAAAAGCATTAAAGGCTTTTTAGATGCTCTCTAGCACCCTCAGGAGATTGTTGAAGGATCTTCTGTGGAATCCACCGTACAGTATTTTCACAGAACCTGGGCTCCAGTCATCTCTAACAGCCTCACAGTGCCTGAGGCAACGTGCATGCCCTGCACGGAGTTGTACCATTTAGAGACTAACGACACAGAAAAGGGGTCTGCGTATGTATGTATGGTCAGGGCAGGCAGTTTTGTCTCAAGTGTTTCCAACCTGCAGCTGGTTTGGTCCATTGGCCAGGAGGATTCTGCACTTGCTCACATGCATGTGCGCACACTCGCTCACATTCATATATGCTGCTGTCTGTGGCTTAGGGAAAACCCAAGTGTCAAGTCTGACACAAGTACAAAGAACCAAGCCCCTTCCTGCCTTGGAGAGCCCTGTTTGCCTATACTGCCTTCTGGCTGGAGTTGGTGAGGACCATAAGGAGCCCTGGAGAGAGGTCAATCGCTCATTTAAACAACCACAAAGAGAACACGAAGTTCCCTGGAGCTTTAGCCCAGCTAAAAGCTACTGTCTATTTCTCATAGGCCCCTAATTCATGGAGTTGGATTTTGTTCCCCTGAGGGCCCAGACAGTGGGAATACAAAATGAATACTGCATATGGTCCAGGTTCAACTATGTCCTACAGAACTGCCAGTGGAGTGAATGGAAGTGGATATTGTCTTGATCTGTGAAAGAAGGCACCATCCAACATAGATGCTGAATTCTTGGGAGGTGGCCAGTGTGACTGAGGTACAATGGTTTGACTAGAGGTGTGTGACGAGGAGCTCACAGTGAAGAGAGGAGACCCGCATGTCTCACCCTCCTCCTCATTTTCCCCTAGTAGATACACCCAGTCATTTAGCTTTAATACCACCTGTATGGAGCTTAGCTCGAATCTTCACCAACTTCAAGTACACAGACCCAACCTTCCATCAATCACTCAGATTCCCCAGGACCATAGAGTCATGGGTAATCCATGTCATCTTAATTCTTCCCTGTCCTCTCTACATCAGGGTTCTCATCTCTACAGATGGTACTACTAATTGGTCACCAGGTCACCTGGTACATCACCCATGAAAGAGGCGTTCAGATATCCTGTCTCCTTACACCTTCATTGCCACCCCCAGATAGTTCTATCTTATAGTTTTTGTTCCTGTGATAAAACACCACGACCAAAAGCAATTTGGGGAAAGTCTTAGCCAGGGTTTTTCCTCTTTCTTTTTTTCTCTCTTTCATTTTCTTTTTTTCAAGACAAAGTTTCTCTATGTAGCTTTGGCTGTTCTGGAACTTGCTCTATAGACCAGGCCGGCCTCATACTCAGAGATCCACCTGCCTCTGCCTCCTGAGTGCTGAGATTAAAGGTATGCACCACATTTGCCTGGCTTAACTAGGGTTTCTATTGCTGCGATGAAACATTATGACTAAAAACAAGCTGTGGAGGAAAGAGGAAAGAGGAAAGAGGAAAGATTTACACTTCCACATTGTAGTTTATCACCGAAGGAAGTCAGGACAAGAACTTAAACAGGGTAGGAACCTGGATGCAGGGGCTGATGCAGAGGCCATGGAAGGGTGCTGTTCACTGGCTTGCTCACATGACTTGCTCAGCCTGCTTTCTTATAGAACCCAGGTCCACCAGCCCATCCGCAATGGAATAGACCCACCCCCATCAATGACTAATTAAGAAAATGCTCTTCAGGCTGGGCCACAACCTGATCTTATGGAGGCATTTTCTCAATGGAGGTTTCCTCCTCTTGGATGACTATAGTTTGTGCCAAGTTGACATAAATCTGGCCAGCACAACTGGTCTCTTGTCAACTTGACACATAAACACATCGCTGTTAAGTCACAACTTTTCTTTTCTTGGTCATTCCCAAGATCATATAGTAATAAAGACATCACAATATAAGACATTTTCTCCAAACTTAAATTCAAATTAGCTATAAAAATCCCAAATCTCTCTCTCTCTCTATCTCAAGTTTAGTGTCTCAACTGTGGGCTTCTGTTAAAAATCAAAAATTAAATACTTTCTTATTTCAAGAGGGAAGAACTAGGGCACGGTTACAATCTGAACAGAGCAAAGCCAAACTCCCAATGGTCTAAATAAAGGAATTTCCAGCATCCGGGGTCCACTCATGATCCCCTGGGCTCCTCCAAAGGGCTTGGGCTACTTCTCTGGCTCCATCCTCTGCAGCACACACAGCTTGTCTTCTAGGCTCCAGCCGGCTCCACTACACTGCCATTGCTGTTCTTGGTGGTCTTCCCGTAATACTGGAATTCCAAAACTGCTGGGGTCATCTGCTACAACTGAGCTAATGACCTTTCATCAATAGTCTCTCATAGGCTCTCTTCGTAGTGCCATGATTCCTTCAGCCTGGGCCTTCAACTGCCACTGAGGCTGCATGTTCACCAATGGCCTCTCCTGGCCTGTCACAGTGCCAAGCCTCAGCTTCTTCCCATAACCCCTTCCTGCCTTCAAAACCAGTACCAGCTGGGTGACTCTTACACTACTAAGTTCGCTTGCCGGCACAAGTGACAGCCTCAGTCACTTCTGAAACACAGCTTTTGCATGCTGACTCTGGGGAAACACAGCCCAGAATATTTCACCTCAGTGATGCTGGTCTCTACTTAGCCACTACTAATTTCTTAGCTCCACTTAACCAGCACTAGTTGTCCCAGTAACACAAAGGTTTAACTTCAGTGGTGCCAGTATCTGGTTAATCATGGCTGGCTCTTGGTCCCAGCTGACCGGAATGACAGCTCTTAATTCAAGATAGCAAAAGGCCCTGATAGAGTCTTTAAACTTCCCCCTGAAACTTCACAAGCCAGATCTCCATCTGCTGAACTTCTCTCAATAGTCTTACCTCACAAACTCATACAAAACATCCTACTGAGCTCTCAACACTCAGTGGCTTTTCTAGTTCAAAATTTCAAAGTTCTTCCACAAGCCTCCCCAAGTCATGGTCAGGTCTGTCACAGCAATGCTCCACTAAGCTCGTACCAACTAGTCCTTTCTGGGGTCTCTATCGCTGCAATAACACACCGTGACCAAAAGTAAGTTGGGGAGGAAAGGGTTTATTTGGCTTATACTTCTACATCACTGTTCATCACAGAAGGAAGTCAGGACAGGAACTCAAACAGGGCAGGGTTTATTTTATCTTAGACTTGCAGGTAACAGTATACTTTGCTGCAGGAAGTCAGGGTAAGAAGTCAAGGCAGGAACCTGGAGGCTGGGGCTGAAGCAAGGGGTGCTGCTTACTGGCTTGCTCCCTATGGTTTGCTCAGCCTGCTTTTGTTTTTGTTTTGTTTTGCTTTGCTTTTCAGGGAAGGATTTCTCTGTGTAGCATCTCTGTCTGTCCTGGAATGTAATTCATATATCAGGCTGGCCAGGCACTCACAGAGATCCACCTGCTTTTGCCTCCTGAGTGCAGGGATAAAAGACATGTGCCAACAACACCCAGCTAGCCTATTTTCTTATATAACCCCGACCACCTGCCCAGGTGTGGCACTCCTCCTACCCCGGGACCTGAGCTCTCTTACAAAAATCACTAATCAGTCTGATGGAGGTATTTTCTCAATTGAGGTTTCGCTTCCCCAAGAACTCTAGCTTGTGTCAAGTTGTCAAAACAAGCAAACAAACACCACCACCAAAACAACTAACCAGGACAGTGTCCTTGGGGCTGCTTGGTGTCATTCCCTGTAATTCTCTCTGCTCCACTCCTTCTGTGGTTTCTACCTATGTGGATCACCTTTATCTCTTACCTGAGTCATGACATGGACAAAATGGGCTTTGCACCCCAGTGCTGGTCCTTGTCCAATGTGACCTCCCTAGCTGCCAGAAGAGGTCCTAGCCATCACCTGATTACCACTGTCCCTGGATTTCCCCTGTCCTAAGAACAGAGGCTCAGCTCACCCCTGTTTTTAAGCTCTGTGCCCTTTAACTGCTCACTGTTCCCAGAGGCCTTTACCTGCCCGCTATCCCTAGTGCCGCTTTACCAGCTTCCTGTCCTTTCATCGTTCAGGTTCCTCAGGCCTTCATCCAGCTGGACCATCCCACACCTTTGTGCTCAGCGAGCTGTTGAGTTTTGAAGTCACATCTTCTGAAGGAGCTTGCAGCTTCCTTCCTGAGCATGCTCTCCCTAGCTACTCACCCCGACCCCTCTTCCAATGCGCTCTTACGTCATATTGTTGTTGCTGGCTTATGGGCCTGTGAGGACAGCCCCTCTGCTGGATTATCAGCATGCCTCCATGTCACAACAAAGCCCACAGGAGTCCCAGAAGGGCTTTATACATTGGCTCTGCGCTTCCCTCAAATACAAGAAAGAGGAAGGGTAAAGATTAAATGAGATGAAAATGCTGCTGACCAAATAGTATACAGCAAACACTCCATAAATGCTAGGTATGCTGAGCAAACACTTGGGGAATGCATATAGATGCATCCACACTGCAATGATGTTTGCTTGCTCATATACCTGCAGACTGGTGTCCTCTGCTTCCCTTGCCATCCACAGGAACCCCAGAGCTGGTTCAGTGCTATGTCCCTGATCCCCAGCATGTCTTGTGGACTAGCTGGACAGCCAGCCCCATGAAAGAAGGTTTTAAAAAGTGCCCAGAGAACCCCAAGTATTGCTGCTGATTTCACATGACAGGCGAGGAGGTCAACAAGGGAACAATTCCAGAAAGAGGACTTCTTGGGATCCAAGAGCAGGATGGAGTTTGGGGGACGATCAGAGTGGAAAGGAGCTCCAGTCAATGCATACACCCAGCACACGGCTGCCAGAGGATGGGAGCAGGGGGCGGGGCATGTAGGTATGGAAGAGGAGGTAGCAAAGAGAATTGCAGAGTCCTAGCTGGAGGAATTAGTGTACCAGGAGGGCGCTGAGACTGTGAGAGCGGGTGGTGGGCACAGGATGGACATTCCCTGGTTTACAATTTTCTGACTTGCCAATGGCCCCAAGTGGACTGCAGAAACTGCACTTAGAATTTAGAACTTTTTTATCTCTTCTGGGCTAGAAATATGTGGCCCACTCCTCTGTGGAGACCTGGGCAGTGGCAGGAAGTCAGCTTTACAATCATGACAGAAGCTCCAGTATGTCCTGGGATACAAAGCCAAGGCACAGACCCAGGTCCATGTCATGCATTTCTGACTTAATGATGATCACAGCTTGCAGATGGGCTCGTCAGGACACCACCCTGTTACAAGTTTGAAGAGCGTCTTGCAAAGCAAAGAAGTCTCACGTCTATATTCTGAAGGGTGGGACACCTGAAGCTGGGTTGGAGATGCTCCGAGTGTGAACAGGAACCAGGAAGGGAACAGGGAGCAAGGACAGGGTTCACAGGACTCAATTCACTGCTAAACTCCAGCCAGCAGTACTGGAGGCTCCTGGGTGTCAGGCTCCATTTAGGAGTCCGAGAAAGCATTACAGAGCAGGTAAATCCCTCCCCTCCTGGAGCCAGCATTTAAGCAGGTGTGAGGACCAGGGACAGGTGGTTGGCTGACTGGGAGTGAGGAAAGGAAGTACCCAGGCAGCTTACACTGGAGATGTGAGCTCGTACCTCCGTCAACAGACCCTGCGGACACTCTATCAGCCCATGCCATCCTTCCTCCGTTTGGCTCTCACCACCTCCCTTCTGGCACTCGGGATTTTATTTTAAGCCAATTCCCTCTAGCATTTTTAGCATATGACTAATGCTCATCCAGATGACAGTAGCCTGTCTTCTTAAAGATATTTCAGACTCTTGCAAACCCTAAGCCCCTCCATAGTCTTTTCTCTGAGGGTTCTATCTAAATCCTTCCCCTAGGTGGGTGTGGCAGAGTAAAGCGAGAGACCTTTTGGCCTAGATCCTTAGGAAGGAGAGCAATGGTAGGCTGGAGGGCTGTGGGATGCAAGGATGAATAACTGTTTAGAATGAAGATGAATGGGTAGGGGTAGGGCATGTGGGGTATATGGGAGGTTGTGAGGTTTTGGTCAGCTGACATTTAAGCAAGGGCTCAGTGCTGCTCTTATATCTTACATGTATTTGCTAATTATTTTACTATAATGCCATTTTCAGATGACAAAAACTACTACAAACAGTGATAACTGGAAAACTTAAACCGTAGTGCTGAGAGAAGGGTACATTGCCTCTGCAGCTGAACTGTTTCTTCAATGAGCCGAGCTCTGTTGGTTAAAATAATAGCAATTATAGAGATGGAGGAGGGACCACACTCTCTACAGCTATCTTCCCACCTGATTCTTCTCCAGGAGCGTCACTTACTTGTGGGAGGCGGGAGGTCATAGGGGCTCTCTCCTACTTGTTGATAGGCCCTGGGCTGACTGATCTAGGAGTTAGTCCCACTCAGGGACTTTCTTGGGAAGGACCTCCCCTGAGTTCCACGCTGTGTTGTTCTCAGGTCTCTCTTTGCCAAACCTTAGGAGTCTTGGGATTAGCTGAGACTGTTGTGAACCCAGGAAACATCTGAGGCTTGAACAGGTAATGGCAGTTCAGTGGCATCCAGCAACGTGTAGTGTACCAAAAGCAACTTCAAGATGTCTGGGGGTCTGCAAGTAGGTTGGGTGAACATTCAGCTCTAGAATGTCCCTGAAGGGCTGTGGCAGTTCTGGCTGAAGCTTTGTATTGGCTACAGGTAAAAAGAACCATCCGAGAGGTCCCAGGGTTGGTTCCTAGTGAGAAGACAAGCCCATAGGCTTAGGGGAAATCCTAAAGGCCTTGACTCAGGCAAAGAAAACAGGTAACTCGAAACACGCTTGAGAGTCTTAGATTTATCTAAGTCTCAAGTCAAACCAGACATTCAGGCTCCCAGACGACAGTACAGAAATCCCTCTGACCAAGATTCCATGAAAGAACATCTAAATACAAAAGAAGCAAACACAAAGGAAAAACACCTCTGCTCACCAATATATCTTCAGGAGAGGGAAGCGGTAAGCCACATGAGGAGGCGGTGTTTACAGGTTAGCTATCTACACTAAAAGGCTCCAGACTGAGGCTCAATGTTATGTGGTATATATTCTTGGCACCTGGAAGCCTGGATGGACTAACTGAAAGCTATTGTCAAGAGACCAGGCTACTTCTTGCTCATTCCAGGATGGAGGATTTGGTGCCAACCTATGCAGGTAGAAAGATTCAAAGAAGCTAACTAGGATCTGTGTGCATACCCCCATCTTGTTATTACAAAGTCAGTTTCCCTGTGAACCCCCCTTCATCTATGCAAAAGCTGCCATGGCCCTTTGGATACACAGTGTTCTCGTCTCATGGGTTCTGGACATGGGTAACTCATGTCCTGCTATCCATCTCTTCTATCTAGTGTCAGGTATCATTTGCTGTGTTTGGACATCTCCAGCAGGATGGGGCCTGAGAGGTGACTGAAGCAATCCAATCCTCCCTGAGAATCAGTGTCCAGACTGTAATGAGAATGCCTGCCACATGCTACAAAGTCAAAGTCCAATAGCAAAGTGCTGAAATACAAGACATAAGCTGCATTTGGATATTGTGACTAGTGATGGGCGGTGATGAGTGGTGATGGATAATGTAATATCCTGGTTGTCCCATAAGGGACTGTTTACTGTACCCTTTCTGCTCAGATATACAAACACTTAAATACTGTCACAACTGCTGCAGTATCCAGTACAAAAACAAGATGTATAGACTTCCAGTCCAGCAGCAATAGGGGAATCCATCACACAGCCTAGCTGTGTGGCAACACCAAGCATACACTATGTTCACACAAGGACAAGCAGCTACTAATACAGGCATCAGAACGAACCCCCAACTGTCCTTGAGTACATGCTTCGCACAAGAGAGCATCCACCTGGCCAGTAAGCACATGACAGCAACCAGGAAAAAAACAAAAAAGAAAACGACCTCTTCATGTGATATCTTCTTACACACGAGATTGCCAAAAACTAAGTACCCTGACAAACAGCAAATTCTGATGACTCAGAGTTCCCAGAATGCTGCCCCCTGCTGGCAGAGGCAAACTGACACAGCTTTGGGGGGCAGACAAACTTCATCTAGTGAGGGTTAAAGCTTCTCAGTCCTGCAAACCAACATCCTATACAGGGTCATTTCTCTAGGGCTGTTTGCTCATGCTCACCAGGAAGCGCGAGGAAGAGGCACACAGGAAGAACAGGAGTCCATTCTTACAACGGGTCCTGCCCTGTAACGGAAACCAATGGCTGCTCTGGAGATCACAAAGAGATGCCTACTCTGCCCCTAGGTTCCAGGGCTGTGCCTCAGGTCATCGGGCTTGTGTGGCAAGCACTTTGACTTGCTGGGTCCGCGCTCCAGCTTCGTAATCTGCTCTTATGACCCCACTTACACGAAGAAGGACAAAGGAACGGAGCTTGAGCACTTCTGATCTAAAAGCCCCAAATCTGAAACTTTTTGATTTTCTTGGGATTCAAAAAAATTATTTCGTGTGTGGGTATTTTGCCTGCATGTATGCAGTGCCCACAAAGGCCAGAAGAGGGCGTTAGATCCCCTAGAACTGGAATTACAGAGGTTGTGAGCTGCCATGTGGGTCCTGGGAATTGAGTCCAGGTTCTCTGGGAGAGCAGCCAGTACTCTTGACTGCTGAGCTGGATCTCCACTCCCAAATCTGAAACTTTTAGAAAAATTCTATACCCTGAAATGTCTAATGCATGGAATGATTTTAAATATTTCCTAAAACTTTCCTCAGGCTACGAATGTCAGTTGAAGCATAGATGTATTTTGTTTGTTTAGATTTGGGGCCATTCTCAAGATAGTTCATTATGCAAATACAGAAGCATAAGAAAATTGATGCAAATAAATAAAAATCTTAGCAGGAGGAGGGGTAATATCCCATACTAAAACACTCCTTGTTCCAAAAACATTTGGGGTATGAAATTTCTTCCTTCCTTCCTTCCTTCTTTCTTTCTTTTTCTCTTTTCTCTTCTTTTCTTTTCTTTTCTTTTCTTTTCTTTTCTTTTCTTTTCTTTTCTTTTCTTTTCTTTTCTTTTCTTTTCTTTTCTTTTCTTTTCTTTTCTTTTCTTTTCTTCTTTTTTCCCCCAGACAGGGTTTCTCTGTATAACAGCCCTGGCTCTCCTGGAACTCGTTTTGTAGACCAGGCTGGCCTTGAACTCACAGAGATCTGCCTGACTCTGCCTCCTGAGTGCTGGGATTAAAGGTATGTGCCACTACTGCCCGGCTGGAGTATGAAATTCTTAACCTCCACTAAATTACAACTCAGCAAACAATTCAGCATTAATAAGACTGCAAAGAAAACAAGCAAGTAGTTAGGCTAAAACTTAGGAAGACAGTTGTCTCTAGGCAGAGGTGGGGCGTGGTGAGAGGGTGGCAGATGGGCCCTCGATGGTCTCAGATCTGTTCTAGTTCTAAATCACGTTGACAGATGTTTTATCTGTCTGTTCTTAGTCATTAGTTTAAATTCTAGAGATATCACACACACACATGCACACATGAACTTTGGAGATTTGGACTGCAATGTTATCAACTTCAAGTCGCAATCACATTTGTTGGGCTCTCTGCCTTGGAGTCCTCTAATGATGTGGCCTGGAGGTAGGAATTTCCTAAGGGGGGGGTGTTTCCTGGAAAGTGGGTCTGCTGCTGGCCTTGACCTTGCTGGTGAATTTCATAGCAACACAAGCCAGAGGCTGAGCCTTTCCTTTCATGTGACCTGCTTCCCTACTGTGAACTTTGTGGGACTAACTTGTACGAAAGGACTTTCCAGCCTCTAGACTTCCTTAATCTTATCTGATTTCTTTCGGTGGGACTGAGAGATCTGCAGGTTTGCCTTTCTTCTGGGACACGCCCACCTTGATAAACTATGTGCAGGCAGTTGCTCCCATATGGCAGGCCTATTCAGGAAGCTGGTGTGTTTTTCATAAACACTCAGACATATATATATACCATGCTCAGGGTTGGGGACGTGACTTCTGTCTTCAGAGAGCACAATGACCTAGAGCTTCAGGCAAGCACCATGTTTACAAACGAACCAGAAATAGGAATCAGAATGGTAGTCTAAAAGAAAATGAAATAAGTCCAAACAGGAACCCCAGATCATGCCTACTGTGGTTCTGCCTTAACCAGACTGTTTCCCAATTTTGCCCTTTGCATGCAGTCTGCTTTCCTAGCATTTCCCATGAAAGTCTGACATCTCAAAAGCTCCCTTTAGCCCTGGGCTTCCAGAAATGTGTTCACGTACACTCACACTCACAGGCACAGTCAGGCACAGGCACACACACACACACACACACACACACACACAGAGGCCCAGAAAGGTACATACACACACAGACAGGGTACACACACTCACAGGCATAGTCAGGCACACACACACACATGCACACACACATATACACACAGAGGCCCAGACAGGTACATATACACATAGACAGGGTGTACACACACACATACACACTCACAAGCATAGTCAGGCACACACACACATGCACACACACATACACACACAGAGGCCCAGACAGGTACATACACACACAGACAGGTGTGCACACACACACACACACATACACACAGAGAGGCCCAGACAGGTACATACACACATAGACAGGGTGTACACACACACACACACACACACTCACTCACAGGCATAGTCAGGCACACACACACACATACATGCACACACACACACATGCCCAGACAGGTACATACACACACAGACAGGTGTACACACACACACCATTTCTGCTTTGGTTGCCTGTGCTCATTCTAGACACTGAGAAAGGCCAACTGTTGATGCTAACACCACTGGGGGAAAAATTGCTTTTATCTTAAAATCACTTTCTATTTTGGGTGTGTTTTTGCTGTTTGCTTTGTTTCATTTTTTTTTCCTCTGCCAAACTGAGAATGATGTTTCATCAGAAAACCACTGTCTGAGAATCTATCAGGAACATATTATCACATGAAGATGAAAGAAAACAGCCTTGATGCTAGCTCACTCATGGGAAGAATTCTGGTGGGCTTTTCTCTATCGTGGACGACCCTCTCATCCCAGTCACCCGGGAGATGGTGGGGTTGGACCTTGGCATGCCAGCCTGTGCTAAGCAACACGGGGGGGGGCACTGCTGTTAGGAACTGTGGCCTCCTGACCCTCGTCCTGATTGTCCCCAGCCAGCCATACCTTTCTTCAATGGCCGCCTCTCCTGTAGAATGATTGCCTTCCAGTTCCTCACCATTCTCACTACAATCTGAGGAGGTAGCGCCTTTTTTTTTCTGTCCTCTGGAGAGATCTGAGTAATGATTAAGCTCTGAAGCCATTGCCCCAGTTCACACCACAGCTGGCACTGACTGAGGGACTGTGGGCCAATTACTCAACTCCTCTGTACTGCCATGTTTTCTTGTCTGTGCACAGGGGCAATGGCCGTCATGGCGTCACTGTGAGGATCAGTAAGGAGAGCAAGAACTGTTCCAAATGCTTTACAGACATTGAAACACAGGAACTTGGTGGACGGCATGTGCTCAATGAGTGTCCCTAATAGTGGAAAAGGCGGAAGTTCTCTGATTGAAATCCTGAAGGAAAGTCACCCTCACATGGCTTCTGCAAATATGAAACACTGTATAGATGGGTCCTGGTTTCATGCCAGAAAATAAGACCTAAATGAATTCCCAAGCTGGAATCCAAATTCTTGGCCCCAGGAGGACACCAGAGAGAAATGGCAACCAGCTTGGTCTTGCCATAGCGGCACCTGTTTCAGACCCTGCTCTGCCCTCCGTGGCTGGGTCCCTGGGCTTCCTCAGCTGGAAGCTGGAAGCAATAGAGGAGTGGTTCCCAGAAGAAACGGTTGAATGCTGTTGAAACCAGGGACATGTCTGCTCTTAAAAGCTCTTGCCTACCCCACTTGCAAAGGAAGACCCCAGTGAAATTTCAAGCCAGAAAAATTACCAAGTTCCCTTTGCCACATATAGCAACTGGGTCATCAGATAATCATGAAGGCATAAAGCAGAAAAGAGTAACCCTGTTTACCCAAACAGCTCTGGTCTCTGGCCTTCCTTCCCAGCCAGAAAGCAGGTCACACTTGACTGTTTTCAGTCAGGGCCCATCACTGTGCTATCTTTGCCATTCAAAGCAGAATAGAAGTTTTTCCCCAGAAAGGCACCTCATCTCCTCTTTCCCCAGCCATCCTCGGATAAGCACTCCTTATCCGTCACCACCCTCCTTACTGTGACAAACATCAAGGCTTGGATGCACTTCGGCATTCTTCAAGACCAAAAGGAACCTCTTCCAGCAGCTGTCCCCAAAGAGACACCCCGTCTGCCCTTCCCACTCTGGCCTCAGGAAACACTGATGATATATCTGATGCCATGGGAAAGGCATCCAGATACCTTTGATGCCATGGGAAAGGTCCTCACCCAGAGAGATCAGAAGTACCTTCCAGACCTAAGAGACAGGGGTAACGGAAGAATGCCTGTGATAGTTCTGTAGGCGAACAAAACTACCTGCAAAAATGATGGGTTGGGAGAATGACTTCTGAGGAACCAATAGGCCAGGAAAATGTAGAAGGAAGCCTGAGCTCCCATCCACCAGAGTGGAGCTTATCACTACAAGACAGACAGAAGCTGCTCATGAAGCAAAACCGTGCTGCCTGCCTCCCAGCCTGGCATGGCCATGAAGAGGGGAACCACATTTTCCTAGCATCATGTTCATCCAGGATTTCCTTTAATCCAGGGCAAGAGACTACCCTGCTTGTCACATAAACTGGAGGCCTTACTTCTGAATGCAAGGGTTAGGAGTGGGGTGGCGGTTTCTGTCAGTCTGGTTAGGACCAAGAAGAGAGGATGTTTATCCCTCACTCACATGCATTGCTCCCAGTGGAGCTGACGTTTCAGGCCACGTTCTGTGGCAATCAATAATAGCAAGGCAAGAATGGGATGCTGGGAAAAGGCTTGAGGCTTCCTCAAGGGTGGATCCTCTTCTAGCTTGGTACAGATCTGCAAGTGACTTCTTGTCGGGCTGTTGTTATCAAGGAGCCATCAAGGCTTATCGAGAGGAGGGAGGAAGAAACCAGGAGAAAGGAAGGAAGATGAAGGGAAGGAGAAGGAACAGAGGGGCCTGCAGCCGCCTCACACTGAAGCCTCTATCATCCATCCGTGGCTGCAGAGCTGTCCTCTCCTCCCTTCCTGTACAGTCCCTTCTCATTCCCCAAGTCCCCCACAACACTGGTCCGACGGCATCTTGTTGGAGTATTTCAGTTCCCAGGAAACATTGCTGCAGTGAAGGGCTCAGTGTGATGAGAGTTACAACCTACTTGCAATCTCATACGTGTCTCCAGAGCTTCAAACCACATATCCCACAGGAGCCATTTGTCTCCCTTCCTTAATCAGCTCTCCGTTGACCAGGGACATCTGCTGTCCTCTGAGCTCTGCTAGCAGCACTGAGATATGATCATGTCAGTCCCATCCTGACTGCAGCCCTGGGCCTGACGAGATCACAGTTCCATGCCTAAGTTTTAGGCTAATACATGCCTTCTCCTGCCCTTCACCTGCCCTTCACCTGCCCCAGGATGTTGGGCTTGGCCTGGTTTGGTTCGGCAGAGCTTGGACACTCTTGAACTCTCCACACACCTCCTTCTCACACAGAGCTTCCCTCTACCCACACCACTTCTGATTTTAGATCTGTATGCTTCTTCAGAGAAACATAAAAAGGTGCATGGGCCAAGGCCGCCAGAGCAGAAACTCACCGGTAAGTGCCCAAGGAGAGGTGTGATACTGTCGGAGACATAGATAATGCTGCCGTCTGTTGTCACTGCGATGATGAAGCCATCTAATGCCTGGGGAAAATGCAACATTTGAAAGCTTCTTAGAGATGCTTTTATGGAAGAACATGATACTGAAGCACAAGGTCCACCTTTTATGACGCTGGCTTTGTTTCCCAATCCTCAGACCATTTCTGTGAATGACCTCACAGCACTTTCCTGAATTACACACAGGATAGTTTCGCACACAATTTGTCTAGCTCAGGCAAAGTGATTGCAAAATCACTGTGTGTTTGGTGAAAAAGTTGACCTATTGGTATCATAAAATGAAACACAGCCGTGGAAACTGCTTCAGCAGGTTTCATGGCAGGCACGTTACTGAGCTGAATCAGAAATATCATGTTACCATTTCACAGCATCAGCAACAGGTCACAGTCCCCAGGCCTTGCCCCTAAAGTCATTGTGCACTCAGGAGCAAATAAACATTTCTTGCAAGGTATGGAGAAAGATACCTTACAAACAGAAACGTGTGCCTGCAGGCCAAAGCAGGTCTCTGTGGGAAGCTGAGTAATGAACTTGCGAAGGCCTGAGCAAACTTGTGTTGTTGACATAAGTCCGCCATGTCAAGGACCCTAGTGCCTTAGGCCTATGGGAAAATGGCAAAGCCTTCCTTTCCTATCCAAGTGAAAACATGGATAGTATGTGTAGAAAATGTCCATTGAGGCCCCAGCCCCCCCAACGGATGTTTAAGGTCTGAAGACTGCTGCCCACCAGAGACTGCTCCTACCAAGATTAGCCAAACCTGCCTCTTGGTTCAGCTGTATGCATTAGCCAAACCTGCCTCTTGGTTCAGCTGTATGCAATAACCCTGCCTCCCTGTTCAACTGTATAATAAGCACACTGAGCTTCTGGGGTGCTGCAACTTCTATGTCAGGCAGCCCAGTCCATGCAGTCCCAATTTTTCTGTCCACCTGTCTCTCTGTGTGTCTCTTTTTCATTCCCTTACTGCCCTGGTCAAGTCCATCCCTGGAGCCATGCTGGGTACGGCAGACCTCCATCAGCATCCAATGCCACAGAAGTAGCCACCGAAGGAAGAACATTGTGACGGCAGTAGGCCATAATACTAGCATTTGGGAGGCTGAGGCAGGAGGATAGTGAAACTTGTTTTTAATCCCTACTGACTCCAAAAGGAATCACCTTATTCCACCAGGCTGGGTGGGAGTGGGGACTTTATAACTAACTCATCCAGACACAAGTGTTTCCAAACATCTAAAAATTCCATGTACGTAGAAGCATCTATACTGCTTGCCTTGGCAATGAGAAAATGAACACGAACGCTCTTTCACAGGGTAGGGTCAGTCTCTTGAGGTTTAGTGCTTTAGATTTACAGAAATCTGACCGTGAATATTTATAATGCTTTCATAAGACACAACTCAAAGTCAATTTAATTTCTAAGACTCAATCTATGCAGTTCAGTAAAGAAGGGGTCACGCTGGCATCTGGCTATCTGGGGAACCTAGTGAATGAACAGCCAGAGCAAATGAAGGCAAGGCCCACTTCACCAGAGAGTCAGTCTATGAGGGAACAGCACACAGGCTCAGGTGGACATCCATGGGAAGCCTGCCACTGCTGGTACACCAGCCATGTCTTTGAAATACTGTCTTCTCCAAATCTGGGAACGTTTTGGCTTTGGGGAAAGAGGCAAAATGTTTGCTTAGAAGGAGTTGGGAACATTCTGGATGCCTTTCCCTAGATTCTCCCAGAGTGCTGTTGGGAACCTAGCCCCATGAAGGGGCTGTGAAGTCAGGAGGGTGTGCCTGAGTGTGGGAGAACAAGGAACAGAGCAGGGCACTAACTGGATGTGGTTTGTGTTTTCCTTTGCAGCTTTCAGAATGCTTCCTTCATTTTGTACTTAGTGTTTTAAGTATGATATGTCATGGGAATTTCTTTCCTGGTCTTTTTTTATTTGGGGCTCTGTGGACTTCTTGAATTGGTATGGGTGTGTCTTCTCTTAGTTTGGGAAAGTTTTCTTTTATGATCTTTTTGAAGATCTGGTCCATCATTGACTTCTCCCTTATCTATGCCTATAATTCAAAGGTGATGTAGGAGGGTCATCTGTCTATGTGTTACTTTCATTGGTTAATAAAGAAACTGCCGGCCCTTTGATAGGACAGCAGCTTAGATAGGTGGAGTAGACAGAACAGAATGC
>LOEQ01000421.1:133475-145129 GCA_001685075.1 Bramus lutescens | reverse complement strand
AGATCTGCCTGTCTCCACTTCTCAAATGCTGGAATTAGAAATGGGCTTCACCGTGTGTGTATTTTTAAAAACGTGGCTTCTGAGGATCAAAATCAAGTCCTCGTGCCTATGAGGCAAGAGCTTTACTGACTGAGCTATTTCCTTGGTTTTTGTTTGTTTGCTCATTTGTTTTGTTGTGGTGGTGGTTATTGTTAATGTTTTCAGATAAAGTCCTTGTGTATGTGTATCTCAGATTGGTATCAAACTTGCTAAGTAACAGAGTATGGCCTCGAACTTCTGATTCTTCAGCTTCTGCCTCTAGAGTGCTGAGCTAAAAGGAGTGTGCCACCACAGGACTTTGTGTCCATTCTGTAAGTGTCCCCTCAATTCGTTCCCCACTGTACCCCCAGCTTTAGTAAGCTAGCTTGAAAGTACGTTCGCTTTACCTCCAACATCAGCTGGGTGAATTCTTCATTACTGAGGAATGAAGGCTTCCAGTCTTGCTGAATGTCACAGATTTCTGTTTGGGCTGAAACTTCTAAAAAAAAAATCAAGAAAAGAAACACATACATAAGCCTTCATATTCAAGGCACCTCGAATCTGGAATTAATAAACGAAGCACATGTCTCTTCTATGTTATTTTGTGTAAATCTTTAATTAAAGAAAGCAATGGGCATATGCTAGCCTTGGTTTCCAAACTCTGAGCACTCTGGATATAATGGGCTGAAAAACACTTCTGATGGTGTCACAGCCTTTAATAATGCCATGGAGAAGAGAATATCCCGTTGTGAGCACAGGTAGAGCACAGAGTGTCTGCCACTGCCGTGACCTTGACTCTCTTATGTGACAGAGCTGGAGCAGCAAGGATTAGGCAGCTGGCACCCTCAAGGGAAGGAACAAAGACTGATGTGGTGGTATCTTGTCAAGTTACTTATTCATGGTCCAAGGGCCAGGGGTAGAGCTCAATGGTTAGAGAGTGTGCTTCCCGTGTGTGGTCCTGGGTTCTGTTCCCAGCACTTCAAAGAAAAATCCCAGAACCACCATAGGCTTACAGTAAATAAGCCTACTGTATCATGTAGGGCAGAACTCATTTCTCACCCTTTCCGTCATTACTCATTATTCAGCTGTGCCTTGGTGGGGTGCAGGCATCACGCTTGCTAGGGAGGCACCTGACTCACAGCTCCTGGCCTCCGCCCACAGAGCTGCTTTCAAGATCTGAGTTTACTGTTCTCAAAACTCTTATTGCTGTTATTACTCTAATCTATTCTCTGTCACGATGGTGCACTGATGGCCTGGTTCACACTTGTCAATTGGATTCTCACTGGTCCAGGTAGGACTCTTTAGATACCCTAGCTTTTCATACACTGAAATTTTGTTCTATTATTAAATTACCTCGATATTACCATGGACACTATAAACATGATAGCATATCTATTTGGCTTTCCTTATTTATCCTCTATCTTAAACCAACATTTCCCCCACTTACAACAAGACAAATGCAAATGTAAGACTATACCACTTACATGGCGTGGGGAATAAAACTAACCCGTGGGACTTCTTCCCTCAGAAAGCGGATTGTGCAGGCAGAGAACCCACCCGAGGTACACAGGGAAGATTTCAGGGTTGTTTTTCTTAGCACCCTTTACGTGCTAAGCACTAAATCCAGAACCTCACACATGCCAGGCACACACTGTTGATGAGCAACACCCAACACCTGCACCCATGATCTTGGCAATCTCTTTCCCATGGAGAGGGAGTTGAGTCCTCTCTCTGAATGAGTCTAAACAGATTCCGTAGTTACTCATGAAGAAAGAGGGTGGGAAGTGCCAAGCTACAAATGAGACTAGACCTTGACACATTCTGCCCGTCACCAGTGTCCCTAGGAGAGCTAAGGTCTCTGGGAAGTTTTCTCCGTCCTAAATGCCCGAAAGAACATGCTGCTGTTGTTGTTAGACAAACTTGGGCTGTCCTTCATGTATCGCTGTCTCTGTCAGGATTTCTGTTGCTGCAATGAAACACCATGACTGAAAAGCAAGCTGGGAGGAAAGGGCTTATTTGGCTTACACTTCTATATCACTGTCCGTTACTGAAGGAAGTCAGGACAGGAACTCGAGCAGGGCGGGCACCTGGAGGAAGGAACTTAGGCAGAAGCCCTGGAGGGGTGCTGCTTACTGTCTTGCTCCCCGTGGCTTGCTCAGTCTGCTTTCTTATAGAACTCAGGACCAGTGCAGGGACAACTCCATGAGTTGAGCCTTCCCCATCAGTAGTCACTAATTAAGAAAATGCCTGCAGTCAGATCTTAGGGAGGTGTTTTCTCAATTGAAGTTTTCTCCTTTTAGATAACTCTAGCTTATGCAAGTTGACATAAGACTAGTCAGCGCAGAGGTCTTAAAAGCTTGCAGAAGGACTTCGAAGAGACTTTGTTAACTGAGCACAGGAAGAGATCTGGAAGAGACCATGTGGGCTGTGAGGCCATTCATTCACATCCATGACAAGGGCTGCCCCACAGTGCTAGGCCACATGATACACACAGTGAAATGCACTCTGGGAAGTAGAGAGAGGGTACTACATGCAGCTGGGCTAGAGTTCATCTCGGGGTTGTCAAGTTGATGCAATGGAGTAAGGCAGAACTCCCAGGGCTTGACACAAATCATTGCTATAGCTTAAACCCCCAGAAAAGGCAGACTGAGCTCGCTATAAGGAGCAAACCCGCAAGTAGCAACCCTTCATGGCCTCTGTTCCTGCTTCCAGGTGCCTGCCCTGCTTGAGTTCCTGTTCTGACTTCCTTCAGTGATGAACAACTGATATGGAAGTATAAGCCAAATAAACCCTTTCCTCCCCAACTTGCTTTTTGGTTATGGTGTTTCATCACAGCAATAGAAACCCTAACTAAGGCATTTGGTAGAGTTATTGCCTTGTAAGCACAAACATCTGAGTTTTATCCTCAGAATTCACAAAAAACATTTGGGCATGGTGGTGTGTGTTTGTGAGCTCAGCCCTGAGGTGGGAGGGGCAGGCACAGGTAGATCCTCAGAGCTTGTTGGTCAGCCTTCCTAGCTTACTTGGCAAGTTCCAGACCAGTGAGGAGCCCTGTCTCCAAAAAATGGTGAAAAGCACCTGAATAATGAGGCTTAAAATTGTCCTTTGGTATCTACATGATGCACACACACATATGTGCATACCTGCACACATATGCATCGTATGCACAAGTGCATACATGGACAAATTAGCACTTTTTCCTTGAGCTGGCACCAGCAGGCTCCAAGCACACTGCTGGGGAGCTACCCCAAGGTTCTGGTTATCTTATCCCTGGAATGGATTTTTCTCAAAGTGCCTGCCTTGGGTGATTCTCATTGGCAGCCAAGGTTGAGAAGCAATGATCCGAGTGGGTATACTAACACACACAACTACAGTGCAACTATGATGGACAGTTCTCCAGGAGCCCTGGGCATTACACCTTGTAGAGAACAGTAGGAGGGGACTTAAGAACAGGGCTCTGTAAGGCAGGCTGCTGCGTTTAAAGACCGCATCTTCCTGGATGTCTGACTCAGGGAAGTTAACCTCTTATACTTCAAGGGTTTCTCCTTTGCTATGAGACTTTGCGTAAAGCACTGTTGTGAAGTTTAGAGGCACGGAAGGGAAGCTGTCTCTCTGCGTTAACACAGAAGGAAAGCCACCATTCCACTCTGTCACTTGGATCTGGGGAGATAATCTGCACATGGAAAGTGGCCGAATTGGTTTTTTTCACCTTAAGCCATAGTTTGGTGCGAGCACGGTATTTCCATGTGAAATTTACTGTGGACCTCCTCTTCTTCTGAATGGGGAATCTCAGAAACATGTGATTCTGCATAACTCTGACTGCACGTAGATAGTCCTGCAGACAGGCCTCGCCTCATGAAAAGGCGAGCCTGGAGAGGCTCTCCTGGTGTCAGGAAGCTCACCACTACTGATCTGGCCCATCTGGGGTCCAGAGGAGGGAATCTGGTAACTCTGCAGTGGACAGAGAGCGGCATAAATGTCACACGGATGAACTTGATCCCAGCTGTCCTATTTAACAGCTGTCCTGTTTCTCCGTGGCACTGACCTAGTTCAAGTAATTTGCACAAAATATCTTGGCAATCAAGCCAACCTGCTATTTCACTTGGCTACAATGTTTCTCAGGAAATAGAAGTATTCTGATGAAACTATCAGGGTGATAGAACTGTTGCCATTCAGCTTGTGTGGTCTTCCCCAGACTTTGAACAAAAGTAATTAACACATTCTTTACTCTCTCTTACAGCAACTCCAAGATAAAGGACAGCCTGTCACCGCTGTCAACGATGGTAACAGAAATATACAATTCTCAAGGAAATAATAAAAGAATGGCATGTACAAGGACACTCTCCCATGTCCCAGCACTACTTCCTGACGTGATTCCATCTTGTCTAAGACACGTCCAGAGGAAAGCAGGGTCAGATGTGAAGATCAGGACTGTAATTATGTTCTCGGTGATTTGGACTTTCCTGATTTTATTCTGTTTGGTGTCACAGGCCAAAAGATTTTTTTCTTTCCAGGCTTGTGAGTGGTTCCTGATTCCTCTCAACTATTCTCTGACCTTTTTCTTATTTATTTTCATTATTGTGGCTTTGGATACCATTCAAAGTGAGTGGCAGAATTGGTGTGATCAAGTATAAAGAAGTAAGAGCACCAAGGGAGGATGATCTGAGAAAGACACGTGTTCCAGATGTGATTCCAACTAAGATCCCAAAGGGCAGAAATGGCTTCAAGTGTGGAGTCAGAACAAATGTCACATGTGGGGAAAGATGTCCCATTAGGGGCAGGTACTGGGGGGAGTTTCAAGGGTTTATGATATAGGCAGACACATGGTGAGTGTCTGTGCAGGCTGTGGGCCACCTGTGAGGCTGCTCTCAAGTCTCCCCTCAGGATGACAAAGTATTTTGTAGTGAGTGTGACTGTCTTCTCCCCAACTGGACATAGGACTTTTTTATTTTTTTGAGAGTCTAGATAGCCTTTGAGGAGAGCTCATGGGTGATGAGGGTGACTTTGTGATAACAGGCAGTGGGCTGCCCTGCCTGACAAACTCATCACCTGTGGGAAGGGCAGGGCGGAAGAGATATGGCAAGAAGTGCAACCTTTACCGTTGTGTTTCTGCAAGAATCCGATGACCTTCTCCAGCACAGTCGTCTTGTCCATTTTCCGTGTGTTGCCCGGGAGCATGGAGCTGAGCTCTTTGATGAGAACATTGAATTGGTCCCGGCGCTTCTTCTCAGACTTGTTTCTAGAGGCTCTGGAAATGCACAAAACACAGGTAACTAGAATGTTCCACTCCACAAAGGCTCTGTTCTTCAAGAGGGGTGCCTCCTCTCTCAGAGCGCATTCTGCAGAGAGCACCCGACTGAAAAGACTCCCATGGAGGTGGTGTTGGCCACTGCTCAGAGCTGAGTAATGGGGCAAGAAACATGTTTTGCTAGACTTTTGGCCACAAAGAGAGACAGCATTAATAATAAGCAACTTCTGACTCACGTACAAAACCTTACATGGCTTAGCTCCCCTGACAGATACAGCCTCCCAACTTCATAGAGCTTTAAGCTCCGGAAGCAAATTGCATGCTGTTTACCGGGATCTACTCTGAGAGCCCCTGGTGAGGTTCCAATCCTATTTCCTCTAGCCCAGAGCACCCAGCCTCATGCCAAATCATGAGGTGTGGCTGGGTTTTCTGGCTGTACCACTCATGCACATGTCCTGGCCCATGCCCCAAGAACCACCATCCTGTTGGAGGGGTAAAGCTGTCTTGGCACAGTCTGTGAGCTGTGCAGATCCAGGGTGATATGCGACAGACACTGCTGTCCTATTTGTCAAGTGGCTGGTGAGCCATGGAAAATAGAACACTCGTTCTTCAGCCTGACATGGAAGAAACTCAGACGTATGTTCCTAAGTCAAAGAAACTGGGGTGCTAAAGCCAGATATTGTGTGACTCCAACTATATGACCTTCTGGAAAAGGTGAAATGCCAGAGGTGGTAGAGCAATCCTGGCTCACCAAGGCTCATGGGAAGGGATGTCTGGGCGCAGCACAGAGGATTTAGGAGGCAGCGACACAGCTGTGTCTGATACCACCATGGCAGGCATATGGCACCATACTTCTGCAAACACATAGACTATGCAGCACCAAGAAGGACCCCTAATGTAAACCATAGGAAATCGAGACATGCCAAGGAGTCTCACCAACTGTGACAGGTATGCCTACTACTCATCTGGAGGACATGTACAGCAAGGAAATTTGTGTGGGTGCAGGACAGGGACTATATGGGAAACCTCTATACCTCCCATCCATTTTTTCCCTGTGGTTGTTGGTCTTCAAGATGAAGTCTGCTTTCAAGAGAACATTCTGCACTGGGTGTTTGTAGAAGAGATGAAAGCAAGGTTACTCAGGTTGAGGGCCTCTGAAGAACCCCAGGCTTTGAAGGAATCAGAACAGAAAATCTGGGTTTGGGGCTGTCCCAACAAGAAGAATAAGTAACACATGGTAGAGGGACTCCCTCCCCCAAAAGCTTAGGAAGCAGCCCTATGGTGGAGTCTTGAGCCTCAATGACACACCAGAGTTTCTTCATCAACAATCAACTTATGGCACTAGAGAGACGGCTGCTCAACAATTCAGAGAGCTGTTTTTTTTCTTCCAAAGGATCCAGGTTTGATTCCCAGCACCTACATGGTAACTCATAACCAGCTGTAACATCTGTAGTTTCAGGAGATCTGATATCCTCTCCTGGCTTCTGTGGGCACCAGATATATATGCACACAAAAGGCCACACACATTAAAAATGAATAAAAATAAAGATTTAATTGATTCTGAGGTGATCCACGGCTGGGAAAGCTGCCTCACCCCTCCCAAGTATACCCCGGATGAACTTTTAACAGAGAGCCAGCTTGCTGACAGAAATGGAAACCCCGACATGTTGTCTGCCTTCTGGTCCATGTACTTCAGGATCTGAGGGTCATAGTTCCCAGGGGGAGTTAATCCTGTTATCAGGAGGCTATTTATGAAATGTATGGTTAGGGCAGAAGATTCTGGTGGATAGTGGCTCACTTCTCTTGGGGCAGGTATTAACATCTACAGGTCTTAGTACCGTTTCTCCGAAGAGCTCATGGAAACATAAGAACACTCAAATACCCTTTCCCCAGATACCACCATAGTTTAGCCACTTTATTTGCCTCAAAAATCCACATCATTTCAAAAACACAGGCACAGTCCAGTTCCCCTGATTCTGTCTCAGACGGGGCTGTTTCCTTACCACATCTTAGCAGCTCTCCAAAGCTCAACTCAAGTGCGTGATCTCCAGGCTTTTCTTAGGGGTCCATTCTTCCTCTGATGTCTCCTTCCTTCTTGCCTGGTCTTGGTTTTGGGAGTAAGGGATTTCTGCAAAGGTCTCATTTCTGACTAAGCCACTGTCTTCTTGTCACAAATCAGTGTCCCGCGTTGTGAAATGTGGAGGCTCTTCATTGCTCAGGGTAAAAGGCCGAGTGTTCAAATGCATGAGACAGAAGAAAGAGACCCTTTCACTTGCTGAGTGGCTATGTATTATAAATCATTTTTAGCCTAGATTTTAAAGAGTGACATGCAACCTCCTCAGCCAAAAAAAGCTCTGCTCTTGTCCTAGTTTGCCCGTTATAAATTATTTGTGAGTTGATAACACCCAGCTCATTATTGCTCTGCTCTCATCTTCAATGGGTGTAATGACAATGAACACGGCCTGGCGGAGAATCCGATGGAGGCTCTTATCGTTAGTGACAGGAACACATGCTTGTTTCCACTGGCCTCTGCCTGGGATGCACCGCGGTGCACCCTGGAAATCGGTCACTGTCAGCTGGATCTGCAGCTCAGAGACAAGAGGAAGCCAAGAGCCTGGGATGACCTTGTTTCCAGTAATGAGCACTGCTTAGACTGAGGATCTGGGACAACAGGTTAGATGACACTGGGACACTTGGCCTCCGGGATTTTTGAAGGCATTACCTGCATGCCATGAAATGGATCCACGTAAAGCACGCAGTTTGATGAGTCTTTGTAGTTGATGACTGCCACCAACACGAGAGAGACAACTGCTTCATCTCAAGGGATTTTTTTCCCCCAGCTTCTTCTTTTTGTTTTTCCCCAACTGCAGCCACTTAGTTTTGCATTTTCTCGATATTTGTGTTAATGGCCTTTGTGTAGATATGCCATGCTTGGGATGTCTCCAGTTTGAGGGTATCATGAATTGGGAGTGTAGAGGTAGCTCCGTGGGGAAGACACTTGCTGCCAAGCTTGGTTACCTGAGTTTGATCCTCAGGACTCACATGGTAAAATGGGAGAGGTGACTCCTACAAGTTGTCCTCTGACTTCCACGCATGTACACCATAAAAACAGATGATGTCATTGTTTTTTTTATCACTAAGTAATACTCCATTGTGTAAATGTACCATATTTTCTTTATCCATTCTTTGGTTGAGGGGCATCTATGTTGTTTCCAGGTTCTGGTTATTTTGAATAACACTGCTATGAACATAGCTGAGCAAGTGTTCTTGTGGTATGATTGAGCATCATTTGGGTATATGTCCAAGAGTGGTATTGTTGGGTTTTGAGGTAGATTGATTCCCAATTTTCTGAGAAATTACCATCTGATTCCAAAGTGGTTTTACAAGTTTGCACTCCCACCAGCAGTGATATAAAAATAAACGTAGCAACAACAATAATAAAAGAAAACTAGGCAGGCATATTAACGTGCACCTATAATCCAGTACTCAGGATGCTGGAGTTAGTTGACTGGCCTGGGATTCATAGCAAGAAGCTATCTCAAAACACTAAACAAAACAAATTAACCCCAAACAAACAAACAAACAAACAGGACTGGAGAGACGGCTTAGTGGGCAAAGAACTGGCTATACAAGTGTGAGGACTGGGGTTGGATCCCCAGCTCCCGCATTAAACCTGGAAGGCTTGACAGTGTCTCTACAATCCCAGACTCAGGAGGTGGAGACAAGGGATCCTTGGAACAAGAGGGCTAGCGGAGTAGCCTATTGACAAGCTCTGAGTTCAAGTGAGAGATTCTGTCTCAATAATAGGGTGGAGAGTAATCGAAGAAGGCACCTAATATCAACCTCTGGCCTCTGCAAGGATGTGCACACATGCAAACATGCTTACACACATACATGCCCCTTAACTCCCCATCCCAACGCAACAGGAACAATAACAAACTCTAAACAATGCACTCTGAACATTCGTCTACATGCCTTTAAGGAGCTGTAGGGATTCATTCTCTTGGGCAAATGCAGAGGCATAAAACTGTCGGGTCATTTGACAAATAGGGGCTTAGCTGAGATACCACAATATTGTCGCATGAAGTTGGCTATAGCAGGGCTTCGTTTCTATGGGGAACAAACGAGAGTCCCACTTTGCCACCATCTTTGCCGACACTTGGGACTGTCAATTTTTACCACTGAAGTGTGATTTTATTGTGGTTTGGAGTTGCCTTTTTCTAATGAGTGGCGACACTGAAAATCTCTTTTCATGCTGTATGGCCGTTAATATGTCTTCTTTAGGAAGAAACATTCAGTTATGCCTTTATAAGCAACTGTGTTGTCTTATGGGGGGGACAGAGACACAGAGATGACAGAGACAGCAGATTGGAGGATAAAGGAGATGCCTCTGTGCTGACACATACCCTCAGTCTTTGGCTTTGGAAGGAAGGTCCCAGGATACCTTTTGTGAAATGTCCATTATTGGACATTTGAGGAGCTTGATTCTGGTTACATAGGCCTCATTTGTTGGGTACTTACGACTTAAGAGGTGCTATGTGGTTCTTGACATACAGTTGCATGCCACATAAGGTTTCCATTAGCAACAGATCATACATGTGTCACCAGGCACATAAGAGTTTAACAGAGCAGAAAAATTATAGTTGCCCATTGATCTCACAACATCATAGTTCAATATGTTGCTCGTGTGATTCTGACAGCACTGGTATGAACAAACCTACTGTGCACTCAGGTGTCTAAAAGTCCAGCATGAACAACCATGCATAGGAACTAATATTTATGAAAAATTGTAATGTTACCGGTTAGTGTATCAGCTGCATTTTAAATTGTCATAGAGGTATATACGCCTGCTTCTGAAAACATGTTGACACCTGCTTATCAGGTTTCTTGAAGGCATCATTTTCTCTTGTGCTTGATTCAACCTCATAGTATTTTGTTTATAGTAGTCCTAAGAGCAGTAGGATAGGGCATACACATATGTATATATGCCATACATATATATTCCATATATATATGACATAGATATCTCTGTATCTCTACATCTGTATCTGTATCTATATTAACAGCCTAGGTGTGCAGAAGGACATGCCCTCTGAGTTTGTGCATGGTATAGTCTATGATGCCTGCAGAGATGACAGAATCACCATATGATTCATTTCTCGGAGCCTATTTCTGTCAGTAAGAGGCACATGGCCATGCTGAGGTTTTCATGCTTACAATGACCCTATTAGGTAGGTACTATTCTATTCATCTTCCCATCGCAGAAGCCAAAGCACGGAGAGACCATGTAACTTGTCAGTGCACACAGTGGGGTCAGTGGCAATGCAGGCTAGCGTAGGCATCTATGTGTGAAGCCCAGCACATCCCTGCCTCTTTCTGCAGCTCCCCTTGGCCATGTGGCATCATCTGCTAAGAAGCCACATACCTCCGTGTTCTGGAAGCCCAGAGCAGAGGGTGACTAATGCCTATGGCTTGTGGTTCATTCATAGCACAGGAATGAAACACACGCCCTACAGAAGACAGCCTTGCAGACAGTCCGTGTTTCCCTTTGGGACTGGATATTATAGAAAACCAAGCAGAGTGTGACTCCAGTCCCAGGTTCTTAAGGAGTAGCCTTTCCATGGCTGTGGTCACCTGTGGTCACACTGTACTGTTGTGGTCACCCATGGGCAACTGTATTGCTGTTAAACTATAATATTTCCATGTTCTCTTTTAGAAAGACTTAGGCTTGCCTTTCTCTACCCTGGAAGTCGGTCATGCTCTGACTCTTGGACACGGAAATGTAGGTACGAATAACAGGGGTCTGTTCCCAGTTAGAGACTTGAATGTCCATTCAGAACTGCCGCTTCCTGCTTTGGCAACAAGGCAGGTGACACTTCTCTCATCCTGAGCCCCCAAGGAAGGACACTTAATAGCAAGAATCTTGGTAGGATAGTATGGAGAGGTGGTGGCATCCTTAGGGGGTGGGGACTAACGGGAGAGTATTAGGCCATCACGCTGAGAAGAAAATTAAGATTAATGCCTGATGGGAGTGGATTAGCTACCACATGGGTCAGTCGCTATGCAGCAAGTTTGTTTTCTTGATCTACTCTTGTCCCTCCTTGTAGTGATATTTTATTTGTATTTTAATAAATAAAGCTTGCCTGAAGGTCAGTGCAAAGCAGCCACACTAGTCAGCCATACAGTCCAGGCAGTGGTGTCACACACCTTTAATCCCAGCAGCTACACTAGTTAGCCACAGAGGCAGGGCAGTGGTGGTGCACGCTTTTAATCCCAGCATTAGAGGGGCATATAAGATGGGATGAGACAGGAACTCCTCCTCTTTCAGTCTGAAGATTTCATAGAGGTAAGAGCTCTCTAGTGGCTTGGCTGCTTTGCTTTTCTGATC
>LOEQ01000421.1:110273-125508 GCA_001685075.1 Bramus lutescens | reverse complement strand
GAGAGAGAGAGAGAGAGAGAGAGAGAGAATACGAGTTTGTGCCTGTGTGTGCAGTACCTGAGGAGGTCAAAAGAGGTCTCCCAGAATTAGAGTCAAGCAGTTGTGAGTCCCCTGATGTGGGTACTGGGAATTGAACTTAGGTCCTCTGCAACAGCCCAGCAGCATCTCAACTGCTGAATCACCCTTCTAGTTCCCTCCTTCTTGTGGTGGGAGCTGGACAGTGGCATAAGACACTTTCTTTTTCTGATGTGAGTACAGCCACTGTAGCACAGAGCACCTGAAACACATTCTCTGCTTCATTCAGCCAATACCGTCTCTAATACTCCTGGAGACATCCTTTTTGACCCGTGGGTTACTTAGAAGTTTGTTATTCAATTTCTAAGCTCTAGAGATCTTTTTTTCCCCTAAAGTTTTTCTGTTTCTAATTTAATTTTGGTTCATTTGGATTTCTCCACATTTGTTTAATGAAGCAACATTTGGTCTATCTTGGTACGTGTTCAATAGGTACTTGAAAATCGGATTCTGATATTGCTGTGTGGCATGTTCTATAAATGCCAATCAGATTCTGTTGGCTGCTAGTGCGTTTTAGCTCTTTGACATCTTTGCTGTGTCTCGGCTCGCCGGTTTATCACTGAGGAAGGCGCAGTGAGGACTCCTCTTGGTTCTTCAGGTTTGTGCTGCACAGACTTGGAAGCTCTTGCTTTTCAGTGTGCACACATTTAGAATTGTTATCTGTTCTTGGTGAATTGATCTTTTATCTTCATGGAGTGTCACTCTGTCTTCCTGGTACGAATTTGGGCTCTGACATACACTTTGTAATTACTTTGGCTTTCTTTAAATTACTGTTTGAGCCAAATATAAGTTTCTGTTTTACTTTTAACCTAGTTACAGGATTAGGTTTCTGGTAAGTGTCTCTTGTGACAGCATGTATTTAGGCTGCTTTAAAAAAATTTTTTTTAAAATCCTGCTTGATGGTAAGACCCTGTTGCTGAAGACATCACATGCTTTGGTTATAGAATTTGAGAAATCAAGCTGGTATTGACCCGGAAGCTTTCTCCCAGCTGACTAGAGTTCATAGTACCAGAGGAAAGAAAAATCATCAACAGCCTTACGGCTGTCAACTTTGGGAGCCACAGTAACAACTGACCTGGCAAGCTATGCCTATGGGTGCAATAGTGTCATTTCTGATTGGATTTAAGGCCGTTCCACAGGAGGAAACTCATGCCTGGTACTGGAAATCTGAGCAGAACCAGGGTTGGGGGCTCTGAGGCTCCACAGGTGAACCTACTACTCTTACTTTGCTCAATGGACACTGTATCAAACTGTCTTCTTAACATGTATCTCTATACCCATAGATTAGTGCAGCTTTCTGTTCTCATCAGAGAAGCATCTTTGTTCAGTGGGTAGTTAATACTAAGATCCACAACAGGTCCAAGTGCAGAGAATGAGAGTCTGGAGAATGATCAGACATTAATGGGACTTCTGTGCCACACCCCCAAGGGTATGCCAAGGCTCAGGAAACATTGTAGAAGAAGGAGGCAGAAAGATTCTAAGAGCCAGAGGTCAGGAAGAACTAGGGTGAAACAGTGTCTTCTGGATGTGGCAGGACCTTTGAACTCTGGAACTCAAAGACCAAGCACAGCCATAATAACACTCTAGTATGGATGCAGGAGGGAATATGAGCCCCCACCCCTAGATGAGGAGCTGTTGATAGCTGATGGCTGCTAGGCGAAGAAGAGTTGGTTTTCTTTAGGGATACCATGCTGGATAGTTTTACGGCAATTAACACAAGCTAAAGTCATTCTAAAGGAGAGAACCTCTATTAAGAAAATACTTCCATAAGACAGGGTTGTAGGCTGTATGGAAGCACTAATTTTCTTAATTAGTGATGATGGAGGAGGGAAGGCCCAGCCCATTGTAGGTGGGGCCATCCCTGGGATGGTGGTCCTGGGTTCTATAAGAAAGCAGGCTGAGCAAGCCTTGAGGAGCAAGGCCATAAGCAGCACCCTTCCTCACGGACCCTGCATCCGTTCCTGCCTCCAGGATTCCACCCTGATCGAGTTCCTCTCTTGACTTCCTGCAGTGATGGAGAGTGATATGGAAGTGGAAGTCAAACAAGTCCTTTTATTTCCAGGTTGCTATTTGGTCATAACTAGGACAGGTACGGGCTGTGGCAGCCTTGTCCATACTTCAGCAGATGAACCCCCACACACCACACACGCGCATATATAGGCAGCACTAAATGGCTTCTGTGACTTATAAAAATAATAAGAGGATATGAATTGGAGGTCAATACAGGGAAGAATTGGGGTGTGGGGTAATTCTGAACAAAACTGTACACATGTATGGTGTTCTCAAAGACTATATAAGCATATTATAATTAAAAAATATTGCCCTGGAGAGATGAGTCAGTGATTGGGAGAGAGCACTGTTCTTGGGAGAGCAAGTTTGTTTTCCAGCACCCATGTATTCAGACAACTCACAAATGCTTGTAACTCCAGCTCCAGAGGATCTGATGCCTCTGACCTCCGCCAGCATCTGCACTCTGTGCACGTACCCACACACAGACACACACACACACACACCTAGTTATAAATAAATAAATCAATCAAAAAACCCCATTGAACAACCTCTGTGTCATTGTTAGATAATTTGCATTTAACAGAATAGTGTATGTGTGTGTTTGTGTGTGTGTGTGTGTGTGTGTATGTTTAGGCTTAAGATATCATCCTATAATCTGTTTTCTGTTTGTTACTCACTCCTTTTGGTTGTTCTTGGTCATCTTTTCTATCTTCTTTTGAATTAAATGAACATTTTGTTTAGTATTTTACTTTATTTCATCTAACATTCCTTTTTATTTCTTTGCAATGTGTGTAGTAAACACTTTAGGGATTCTACAATGGAAATTTATCTTTCCAGAATGTGCACGTGACATTTTACTCTGTGTAGTTCTCTTTATTTGCTCTCCCAGTTTGCAGTGCATCTGCGTTTTTGTACTCGGTGTGCAGATGCTAAGCCCCGACTACACTGGGAGATTGTACAGTTTTAATATGTCAGACATTACCGTCTCTCCCCAGTTAGCTGCCATTTCCTTTATGCCTTCCTTTATCTCTCATACTCCCCGGTTTCCTTCTGATATTATTTCCTTCCTATTAGTGTCACTTGAGTAATTCTTCTCTAGCGGGGTCTCCTGACAGCATGGCCCCCTTTCTTAGATATCATCCTCACTTAGCGTCCTCCCTGAAGGACAGTTTCATTGGAAATAGAGTTTAAGATGAACACTTTTTCTTTGACACTTAAAAAACATTGTCCCACTTCCAGACTCTTCTATGACTTCTGCTGAGGACTCCATAGGGCTTTTCAGATCAGTCCCACATGGCCAGTCTAGGATTCCAGGTGGAGGCCTAAGAAAGGGAACCATCTTAGAGATGTCGGGGTGGGGGGATGACACCATAGCCTTAAGTATTTTGTAGAAGAAGATGTTATTTGGGTTTTAGGGCAGAAAGTTCCGTACGGGGCAAAACAGGTTGGGTTGATGCCACCTGAGGTGAAGTTGGGGACCTAGCTATGACTTCTCTGCAGGTTTCAGAGTGGTTTCGAGGCATTTCTTTGCATCTGAGATGGTGCAGGACATCTTTATTCTTAGCCACCATTTTCAGAAAAACGTCTGCATCCCAGTGGGAAGCTGGCCTAATTTCACAGTGACTCTTAGTTAACACGTACATCCTTTAACTTGAGTCTGGCCCTTCGCAGCTTGTCACTAAATTCCTTACAGGAATGGCTAGCCTTTTCCAAGGAAGGATGGTCTGGCCAAGAAGGTGGACACCTGGCCGTCCTTGATTACTTGGCAACTTATTGAAATCATTGAACTTGCTTTGAAATAAATTATCCTTTACCTCAGATGCCCCAGAGAGGTTCTGGGTTTCCCTGAGCCAAGACAACTCCAGGTTTCCAAACCTTCCAGGCACAGATTTCTGATGACAGTTCTCTTTAGTCAAAAGAGCAGAAACCAGGAAGGTAAGAGCTAAAGGGCCCCAGAGGAGGGAGCCCCCTCTCCATTCTGCTGTTTACTGGGCCACGGGAAGAATTAGCATTCTGCCTGCAAGCACAGTTCTACTTTTCCCTTTGTTTTGAGAACAGAATCACTCATCTGGAAATTACAGGGTAATATAAATGAATCCCGTGTCCTGTTACCGCCCCTGTTCTTGCAATGCCTGCCGCTGCCTTAATCACCATCTAAGCACAGAGAGAAAGCCTCGAAAATGGCTTACTGTCATCTCTGTCCCGTGATGGAGCTAATGATGATATACATAAAACCAAGAGCAAAGCCTGGGATAGAAAATCTCAGCAAAATGAGTATCCAAGATCCAACTAGAGCAATAGCACAGCGCCCAGGGTGTGGTGCCTGTCGGCGTGGCACTCTGCGAGCACACATGGATCCCACGTCTTCTATGTTGGTCACAACCTTTGTCTGTGAGCCTTTCCATCCACACCTACATTATTTATAGGCAAAGAAATCATACAAATGAAACAAGATCAGGGTGTGAAAAGTTGCCTGAGAAGGCAGAGCTCATACCTGGATCACTCACTGCCCTGGCTTTGCCTCACAGACTGCAGGCTCTGTTTTCCCCTTTATGATGGTTTCCATGATCGCCCCNCAAATGTACCCTTTGCAGGCAGGATGCCACCTGCCTTCCTCTGTAGCATTCACTTGTTTACTGTAGGACTCGGTTAACAAATGCAAATGGATGGTCCCAGGCAGCGGTCCACACCCTTTCCCACCATCTGGGAATTGAGAAGTAGCCACACACCTGGGCGTGGCTGGAGCTCTCCCTCACGCATGGCTCCCCCAGTGCAGTGGTGGGCACAGAAGTCTTGCTTATCCTCTTTGAATGTCTCCCTTTTGCCCAAGCCACACTGAGACTAAGGATTAAGGTCAAAGAGTTCACGTTTCAGATCCAGCAATCCCTACTGAGAACCCCAAATGCCAGCTAATCTTGCCTGACACTCTTGATTCTCTTGAACAAAACACAGCAAAGCCATAACCTCCTCCCACCTCCTCACCTCAGCTAAATGCTTGGGGTTATGGAAACAACTTCCCAGCCAACTGGAAAGAGGAGAGCATAAATTTCTTCAATACCAGGTCAAAGATGAAGTGAGCATCAAGAGTCCGTTAGCAACGAGTCAAGCAAACTATTGCACAATGCAGACAACCTGCAGACACCTGTGTTCTCTGCGCAAAGCAACTGCCAGCACTTACTGAAAAGCAAATGGAGCAGCTTCTACTCATGAGCGTGGGAGGAGGTCAGGGATATTGAGAGTTGATCCCTGTGGCCACTGGTGGGCTGTGGAATTCCAGGTTCCAGGACTTCTCTACTGTAGGACAGTAGAGATGTAGGGCAATAATAGCCCACTTTCCAGGGATTCCACGAGAATGGGACAGGAGCTGTAGACTGGGAGACCCAGGAGTACCAAGGAGCCCATATACCTTAGCTGTCTCTTCAGCACCATGGATGCCTAGCGGTGCCAAAAGCTTATATACACTGAATGCCTGTGACTGTCTCAGTCGCCCCTATTTTACCGTAGATGAAGCTGAGGTTAAGGGCAGTTTGGTGGCCTGCCCAAAAAATAGACAAAAATAATCAAAGCCAGCTTTGTGTGATTGATGCCTATGTATCACACACATTCACGTGTGCATACACATTCTCTCTCATGCACACACACACACTCACACATACATGCACACATAACATGCAGAGTGATTCATACTACTATACAAAATGGCAAACAGGGAGCTTCATTATCCTGGGACCTCACATCTCTCAACCACAGTGTTTCTCTTTTGACCTCTTGGATTTAAGAAGATTTCCCCAAAGAAAGCAGTAGATGGTCCTGGACACGTGACAGGAATTCAGTTAACACCCACTGAATTGACATGGAAATTCACAGAAGACAGTGGAATCAAATCCTTTCCAGAATATGTGAGCCATCCATCTGAAGGCACTGTTTCCCCCCAAAGCTGCTTCACATAAAGGAAGTTTTTGGGGGGAGACAATGAGGATAATGATCTCCAGCTAATAAACATTGCTAATATCGCAAGAATGTCTTGTGAATGCAAGGAAATCCTTCCAGGGTCTCCAGGTGTGCTAAAGGAATGGCTTCCTGTGTCGCTGCCATAAAAGTCTGCAAAACTGGAGGTTTTGAAAAGCGTGTGGAACAGTCTAAGGTCACAGTGTTAGGAAGGGCTGCATCTTGGCCAAGGCTTGGGGTGTTAACAGTTGTTCTGAGTCCCTCTGTGCATCTGAAGGTGAGAGAACCGAGGGCTAGCAGCTTCTGTAGGTAGATATCCATGTAGCGGTACCCTGTAGAAAGGGACATTGTAGGGAGTGGTCCTCAGTGGGATGGTGTGAAGAGATGGTGAGAGACCAAAGATGTGCGGCCAATGGGAAGTAGTGAGCCTGGCCTCTCTCTACTCTGGATTCCTGACCTGTGATGCTCATGATGTGACCTTTCACCTCTCTTCTCCTTCCCTCATCCTCATCCTCCCCACCCCTTCTTTTTCTCCTCATCCTTTACCATAATCTCTCCCTCTACTTCTTGGCTCCTACAGTGATGCCATCTCCCACAGTTTTCTTGCCAGAGTCCCTTCCCTTCCATCACCATAACTCTGACTGAAGGAACCCCCCCACCTTTATTCTCTTATAGCAATGGGTACCTTACTAAATGGAGAGATGTTCTTAGCTCAGCACAAATGGGATTGGGAATGAATGAAAGCAAAGTGCAGGGAGTCTGACTGATTTCAAGGACTTAAACAGAATGTCTTGGTCTAGGCCTGTGGGGGTGAATGTGGAATTTGTACTTAAATGAAAAGACTCTTGCATGTCCAAAGTGATTAGAGCAGAGTCTAAGGTTAAGAAAGCCTGCATTTAATGTTCCACCTGCCACTTCCTTGATTCTCCTGAGCCTTAGCTTAGAATAAAACCAATATACATATCAAAAGGATGTTGAATTGATGATTTGGGGTAATGGACACAAAAGTACTTAGTTCAGTACTCAGCGGATATGTGTAGGAAACTCTCCATGTATGCTGGCCACCACTTTTCTCTGTATAAAGTCTCATATTGCTATTCTGTCAGCATATTATTGTAAAGCACTATGAATTTTTCAGACACATACGGCAATCAATACCCAAGTGTCACTTGGTGTATGTGGTGGCCGGCTCCAAAAATACCTCGAGTAGAACAACAGACCAGGTCTTGTGTCACAGGTGAGAGAACAGGAGTGTGGGATCATAAAGGCTGTTCTGTCTCCAGTGCTATCTAGCTTACCCTGCAGGAATCCAAAAACAAAACGCTCCAGAGGAAGACCTAGGTGCCAGCCTGTCCATGCGAGCAGGCAAGAATGTGCTTGGCCTTTGTGGTCGAGTTCACTCCTTTACTTGTTTGGGAGGACACAAATGGACTTTGTGACCTTGCAGGCTGTGACTTCAAAAGCATTTCTGGAGGAGGCTGGAACTCCCAGGACCAGGTGAAGGGCCCAAAGCTGTTGTTTCAGAAGAAACTCAAGACTCGCAGGCATCATTGTTGGACTGTTTGGGCAGGGGTGTCTGTGTGCTTGGAAAAGTTTACATAAGGATAAAATAACCTGGCATGCAGGAGGCCTTAGGTTCTCCCTTTAGTTCCGGCTACCCCCCCACCCCCCAAAAAAACAAGGAAAATAAGATTAAAGGAGACAACTGGCCTGCCACTTCCTACCCCTCATTCCATGCCACACTTGTCCCACCTGAGCTCCTGGTCAGCACACTGACCTTTAGTTAATGGAACTATGAGGGGCCGTTAAAACAGTCCAGACTGCCGTAGTCTTGTGGAATCAGATTGAGCAACTTTGCCATGGCTGTAGATTTGTGTCTCTCATGGCTTTCTCCTCAGGGGACAGTGGCTCTAGAGCTACCACAGTGCAAGTCAGTCATGAAGCTATATAGAGGGAAGTAGGTATGTCTGTTAGGGGCCCCCGAGAAGGCCTAGAGTCGAGGACGGAGTGCGGAAGGGAACAGGATGGGATTGGAAGGAGGAGGCTGGTCTGTGGCTCTGCAATGGAGGCTCCTCTGACGGCATTTCAGGTTACTTCCTCTACTGCTGTCCTGTCCCTTGTACCCTAATGATTTTCAGTGAGCTTTCCTCGCTCACCAATTTGTGTATCCCCAGGGAGACTGAAGCCACTTACTTACCCTTGCTTTCCCAGTTTACCAAGTTTAGCTCAGTGACTGCCCACTTGGGTAGGTTGTGTCAAGTCTGAGGGCATTTGACCATTCTTGACCTTCAGTATCAACTTCATGACTCCCTTGAAAGCGATAGGTATTTAACGAATGCTCACAAAGGAATACACATACACAGGGTTATGGGTGCTTTAACGTAACAACTGCCAGGCTAGGAAATCCAGACCATTCAACCGTGGTACCAGGGGCACCATGCTCCTACTTCATAGATGGAGAGATGTCAGGACAGTGCTCAGTGCAGTGCTGCTTGGTTACGGCCCACTCAGTAACAACTGAGGATGGATAGAGTAATGATGGGGTAATAATGATGCTACTACTACCCAAAGTCAGCCAATGCCCCAACACCACCACCAGTGCTTGAACCCCAGCAGGCTTGGCTCCTATTAGCCGGCCTTGCGAAGCTGTATCTGTCCTAAGAAAGCAGTAACCAGAGGCTCTGGGGACCACCGTCAACAGGGTCCCACACAATGGCTAACTTCACTGGTGAGGTGCAAAATTTTGGAGCCACTCTTAAGTATTTCAGGGAGAGAGTATGTAGATGCATCTCACAGCTGCCTGCCATGCTTTGTTAAATAGAGTGCAAATGAAGGCAAGCATTGTGAGGCAGGAGCATGCCTTCCACTTACCTCTTTGCTCTGTCCTTCTCATCCTCATCCATTAGATTTTCTATGCAGTTTTGCCTGCAAAACAAAACGGGGAAAAAATCTGATGGTTGCAGTCTGTTTCTAGATCTTTCTTACAGGTCTGTATGGTTGTCACTATTTTGGTCTTATCTAACATACATGCTTCAATTCAGTGGTTCTTGAACTTAATGACCACAGCAGCTTCCCTCCTCCCTGGATTCTAAAGTGTTCTTGTTCATGTGAGTTCGAACACTTACGTTTCGGTACAAGCATTCATAGCATCGAGCATGGAAGGGCAGCCCACTTGTCATCCGAAAAGTCATCTGCTTAGGAACCACACAGTCAAAGTGAAATTGCAATGAACCTTTCTGATGGCACTGGAAGGTGGCCCAGTGCTTATCATGCAAGCCTGAGGACCTGAGTTTGGATTTCTAGCACTCACATGAGAGCTGAGCATAGTATTGTGTGTGTGTGTGTGTGTGTGTGTGTGTGTAAAACCCCAACACTGAGGAGCACAAGCAGGTAGATCCTAGGACTCACTGGACCTACAGTTTGGCTGAAACAGTGAGCTCCAGGTTCAATGAGGGACCTTATCCTCCACCCCCCCCTCAGAAAAAAGAGATGGATAACAATAGAGAAAAGATATATAAACTTCTGGCCTCCTTATGTGCTCAATGGGCAAAGACCCCCACCCACATGTGCACACATATAACACACACACACAGAGAAACCTCACAATGTTTCAGGTGTGTTTATGATTTTTGTATTGGACCATAATGACAGATCCTTAGGGGTTGAAAGTTGGACATATCTGGTACTATTAGAGTGATAAGTCATCGGATACTTAAGCAGCTTCTAGAAAAGTTCACTGTAACCCCAGGGAATGAGTCTTTTTGTTTTTAAGTGAACAATCATTACTTTTCCAAAAGTAGATCTAGGTGTATCCTGGTCAGTGTTGAGAATTGTCCTAGAGACCCTTCTCAATGAAGCAGCGTCTCTGTCTTAAACCAGTCATCAGGAAGTTCCTTCTGGCAAATGCCTGTGATATCCTGGGGACATTGCCCTTGACTTGTCCATTCAAAGACGTGTTATGGGGAAGACTCAGCCCCAAAGGAATGTGACCCATATAGACCTTCCTTAAAGCTCATGGATATGAAAGACTATACAATCATTCTGGAATGTTCTTGGATCCCAAATTCTACCACTTGGAGCCTCTACTCTCTGGGCCATGGGCCCCAAAGATGCAGTTTCCCTATCTACCCTGGGTGACCCTGGGTTTTCTTTCCACAGCAGAGCATATCCCTGATTCTTTCTTCTATCCTGCACCACCTGCCTGCCTGCAGTGCTCCCCTGACAGCCAGCGGTCAAGGAGAAACAGTTTCGGGGTGCCCATGAGGAAGAGCCCACTGGGGTACTAGAAGCAGACGGTGGCAGTGCCTGAGAAGGCAAAAGGGCTGAGCTAGGCTGGGGTCAGCGGGGACAGCGAACTAGCCTCCCCATCATGCCTTGCTCTTCCCCAGACGTCTGAACTCCACCCTTGGTCCGCGCGCCTACAAATACGCTCGAGTCTTTGAAGTTTCAGATAAAAGTTATCCCGAGGCGGTTTCGTCTTGTGATCTTGGTTGCTTCCGTGCACAAGCACACAGCTGAGCTAGAGGAAGGGCAGGAGATTCTGCAGCCTTGGTGGCTGCTCATCTCCATGGCCCTCTTGGCGAGTGACAAGGAGCTCTACTTAACAGCTGAGTTAGCATCACATCCACATCGCGGCTCGCACCTGCACAGGCACGCCCTCAATGCTTTCCAGATGGAATCTGCTCTGAGCTTTTGAGGAAAAGACCTTAGGGGCATTCAGTGAGGCCCTGCCTGGGTCCTGTGCTGCCAAGGGCAGTGGCAGTAAGACGTGTCCACGGGAGGAGTGAGAGCCCACTAAGCTGTGTTCTACAACGCCTCTGGACACACTCGCAGGAGGGATGGAATGCCTCGGGTGCTAGATCCTGACTGCCTGAGTGGGAGGATGCATCATAAGCCAAGCATTCAAAGCTGACTAATAGCTAGTATTTATCTGCATTCATAGCTATTTGGATCCTCAAAGCCTGGGTGACCACACTCATTTCCTCTTCTTCCTCTCCCTCCCAGGTCTCTGCCACCATTCCTTCCTCTGGTTAGCCAAATTGCTCCCCTTGTAAAGCAAGAATCCCAGCTCCCCAGCAACACCTGCCCAGAGTGCATTCTTGTCCCCACTGCTTTGTCACCTCTGCCATCTCCCAAGTCTTCCCTACGCGTTATTTTCTTACTATAAAAACTGGTGAGATACGACGTATAATGAATCACAGTGTTGTAGCATTCATGACTGTGAACTTCAGTGGCATGGTGCTCATTCATCCTACCGTGCAACCACCCCCAGCGTCCATCTGCAGAACGCTAATCCTCCTCAAAGCTACAACTTGATATCCCTGTCCTCCACTGTCTCTGGCCCGGGCAACTCTCGTTTTACTCTGTGTCTGTGTGAGTTTGCCCATGAATATAGCTATTAAAGTGTTAAAGTATTGTCCTCTGCAGATGGTTTCTTTTACTTAGTCTTAATGCCTGTGAGACTTCTCCATGCTGTATCATGTGACAGCATTTCCTTCCTTTTAAAGGCTGAGTGATATCCCGCCGTCAGTTATAGCGCGTCTTGTTTATTGGCTCGTCTGTCAGCGCACACTTGGTTTCATTAAAAGATTAACAGAAATTCAGGAAGAGGTTAAAAAAATCGTGGAGGCATGCAATAAAGAAATAATGAAGGAATATAATTGCTTTACACAATTATATAGAGTTTCCAATGAGGAAACTTTGAGCAGCTGTTCTCCCATGACCTGAGAAAGACGGTGAAGAGAAATCAGTGGAGAGAACGGAATTTCTGCTTGGGGTTGGAGAAATACTCATTGGTGGGATTCACCACTAGGGTGGAGTGTGAAGGGAAGCCGAGGTCTTCCCTCCAAATAATCAGAGTCCTAAGGCTTGGGAAGCCTGGACTCTACAGAGGGTACTGTGAGGATACCTGAAGGAAGGCTCACTTACAAAGGTGTATGGGCCATAGGGAACTAGGTGGGATGGGATCACCACAGGGGTCGGCAACAGTTGAGGTAAGGGGTTAGAGGAAAAGTGGTTTCCCACACCTGGAGGTACCAGACACACAGGGGAAGCAGCCTTTGATAAACTGAGAGACAAACCAAGACGGGATCCAAGAAGTGACCCATTGCCTCCTTCTCCCCGTCTCTCCAAGAGAACTACAGGAAGGGAGGGTTACTATCAGCAGCCAGCAAGGAGGCAGGTTTAGCTATTTTTGGGATGGAACAATCTCTGTAGAAGGAACAGTCTTCAGGTTGCCAACAGCCGAAGAGAGAAAGCTGCAATGGACATTTTCTTCACATACTGTCAACATTGACACTCAGATCAGGAGGGCAGGCCTTGCTACTTCCAGCGGTCCTTGACATGGCCATCCTCATGCCAAGAGCACACTCACTCATGTGGATTTGGGGAGGAATATCCCAGAGGTCAAGTGGCCTCCCCCAACACTGTGCTGTCACTATAACCTATCCTGTGGATGGTGTGTGTGTGTGTGTGTGTGTGTGTGTGTCTGTGTGCGTGCACCATACTGCACACATGGAGGTCAGAGGACAATTTGCAGGAGTTGGTTCTCTCCTTCAACCCTGTGGGTCTTGGGATCTTAGGTCAATAGATTTGGTAACAAGTGACTTTACCTGCTGGGTCTGGTGAACTCATCTTTAAGTGTGAAGTTAGTTTCCTGATAAGGGATGGTATATTACCATGTGCTATGTACACACTGTGTAAGAGTCATATATAATAAGTAGTACATGTAATAAAGCACAGGTATGTCAGTTATATTTCCACAACATGTACAATGTGTTCTTTCAGCTTCCAGACACCCTTTGATCTGGAGGGCGTATAAACTAAAAGCAGATGCAGTTTCTAATCTGAATGAAAGGTCACATGTGAAAATTTTCGTGTCTTCACATCGAAGCCAATGGACTCATTGACTTGCACTCAGAAGCACCTGGGCACGTGTTGCACATTTCTTAAGGAAGCATAGCTGACCCACATTTGAAGCAACAACATTTTCCGCACTCTGAAACACCACGCCGACCTGTCTTTATTCCAATGAAATCCTTTTAAATTTCCTACATGTTTAGACTTTCTCTTTCTTAGTGTCTGTCTCTCATTCTTTCTCTTAAACATATATTCTTTACATATTTATTTTTAAATGTATGTGTCTCTGTGTGTATGTGTACATGTGTGTGGGTACAGAAAGAGTCCAGAAGAGGGCTCAGATCTCCTGGGGCTGGAGTTACAGGCGGTTGTGAGCCACATAATTTGGGTGCTGAGAAGTGAACTCAGGCCTCTACAAAAGCAGCAAGCAGCTGAGACACCTCTCTATCTCTTCTCCCCTCCTCTCCCCTCCCCTCCCCCTCTCTCTGTGACAAGGTTTTATTACTTAGTCCAAGCTGGACTTAACCTCTGGCCTCAACTCTGTAACCATCCTGCCCCAGTTTCCCCATTGCTGGTTCACAGATGTATACCACCATGCCCAGCTAGTAGCAATTCTTGACAGTACTGTGGTGTGGATCTTCTGATATTATTCTTACTTAAGATTGTCTTTTCTATACTCACTTAGTTAGGGTTGCTAGTAACATGATGAAACATCATGGCTGAAAGCAATTTGTCTTATATATCCTGAGTCACAGTTCACTGAAGGAAGCCAAGGCAGAGATTTAAACCAGATAGGAACCAGAAGACGGGAACTGACAGAGGACACGGAAGGGTGCTGCTTACTGGTTGACTCCTCATTGGTTAGTTAACTCGCTTCCCTATAGCATCCATGACCACCAGCACAGGGGTGGCCCAACCCACAAAAGGACTGAGCTATCCCACATCAATCACTAATTTAAAAAATGCGCTACAGGCTTGTGCATAGCCTGATCTTATGGGGACATTTTCTCAATTGAGGCTCCCTCCTCTCGGATGACTCTAGCTTATGACAACTTGGTGCAAAGACCAGTCAAGACACTCAATTTGTATATTTCCATGAAAAATTAGAATTAGCCTGTCAGATTTCATAAAGATACTTTCTGTGATTTTTATCGCCATTGTGATGTTGAGTCTAGGAATCAGACTGGGGAAACTGATGCGCTAAAGGTCTGGTCCATGACTAGGACATCTTTCCCTACCGCTCCTTCCAAGTTCTGTGATGAGGCGGCTAAGAAGCCAAGACGGTGGGTGGAGTTGATGCAGGGGAGATGAAGTCAGAGCAGTTGGGGGCCCATTAGGGAGATGGGGACATTCTGGGTTTTTATCCAAATGGGGTGGGAAGACACTTAGGGTTTTGGGCAGAGGAGTGACAGACTCTAGCCTCCAAGGATAGCTGAAGCTTTTAATGAGTTACGTTTACAAAGCCAGATTCACAGCTGACACAGAAACAGCTGGCCAGGCTTGAGCATAGTGTGTCTTCACAAGTTTGTACATCCAGCCACTTTTCAGACCGTAGTTAGTACACGATATAATCATGAGGCATGAAGAAGGGACAGGAACAGGGATAGGGGTGGGCAAGGACTATCCTGGGCTGACCCCCTATCTGAATCTCCTGCAATTGCTAACATTGCTCCCTGAGAGCATGGAGAATCCAGGGTAACACTATTTATGTAATATATTTCAAGGTACAATTATATCCTCATGACTAAGATGAAAGCAAGAACTGCTGTGTATGCAGGAATTACCTACTGAAGAGAACCCTCGGGGACAGAAATGATAGCCCATGTCCAAGGATTCCTTCACCGCTTCTCGGCCACAGCCAAGTTTTGGTAAGCCAAAGCTCCTGTCTCCATCCAGTTCCATGGTGAGTGTTGGGGGTATGCTGGCCAAAGCCATCTTCTGTGTGGGAGTAAGGAAGTCACCTCCAGGCGGGCTGTATGGCCTGCCCACAGATGCAAACTTGGAGGACAGAGTCCCTGCCACGGACACAGCCACTTTCCTCCATCACTGCTGCTCAGAGTGACTGGCTTTCTTCCAGCCTGACTTTAATTTTCCTTTGTTACCTATTTGTTCCATGACACCAGTGAGCCACTTAGATGCCAGTGTGTTTCTCTATTCTAGGAGGAGGCTATGCACACCAGGCAGGAGACGTACCTGTACAGCCAGGGGCCCAGTCTGATGCCTGGCACACATCATCTCACATCTGCCTCAGACCACTGTTCTGCCTTTTTCCCACTCTATCATTGGTGCGGGACAATGGTCTATATTCTGTCAATTATATTTTAAATAAACACTGATTGGCCAGTAG
>LOEQ01000421.1:91178-102664 GCA_001685075.1 Bramus lutescens | reverse complement strand
GCTGTGCTCCAGCCACCTTGGGGTGCCAGGTGGGCGTTCTTTAGACAGAACACACAGACTCAGACGGCCATCTGCGCGCTCCTTCAGAAGGCAACCAAGCAAGGCCAGACAGGCTTAGCCTGCTGTGGGCAAACAGCAAAAGTGGGTCAGCATAACAGCCCTGCACTTCCTGGATGATAAACCATGAGGAAGGCAAGGCCTGTCCCAGGCCCAGCCTGAGCAGTTCAGGATGGCCTCTAGGTGGCAGCCAGGGGACCCACAGAAAAGCACTGGGGAAACAGCAGCTCTTAAGGCAATCTGCCTCCTTAATCTTCTGGACTCCACGGGCACCTGCACTCCCACGAGACCCCCTTCCCCCTTAGACCCACATAAGCACATAACTCAAAATATAAAAACTGGTCTTTCAAAACAAACTAGAAAAGGTGGTGAACCTAAACACAGAAAAACAGCCCAGATCCATGCTCCCAGAAGCTCCTGGAGGACCCGGAGACTTGTCACTAAAGACAAACTGGCCTAAGTCTTTATTGCGATGCAGCTGGCTCAACTGCACTCACTCAAGGCTCTGTTGTGACACTTTACGTGGGCTACCGAGAAGGCAACACGACATCCCAGGTCTGCAGGTTCTTCTGCTGTTCCCCACCTCCCCTCCCACAACCAACCCAGAGGCCATTGGAATAAATGCTGCTGCCTGGGAGAGAGGAATGACTTGGTTAAGGGTTGCTGGGACTGGTGGGAACAGAGACCTCACGAGGGGTCTGCTGTCCTCTGCTGTTCCCATGGCGTAACGAGGCTGCAGCTGTACAGACAGAAAGGTCTAGCTGAGACTCTAGATCAGTGGTAGGACATTTGCCTACCAACAAGGCCCTGGGTTGGAGTCCCAGCACTGCAAGAAAGTGTACGGAAAGGCCTTCCCCAGGCATTTCTGTCTAGAAGTTGAACAGAAATCAACCAGAGGCAGGTGAGGTGTGGGAACAGGCATGTAGAGGCAGGTGGTTCCAGAAGGGTCTAGCATACACCTGCAGGGTGGTTAGAGCCCAGAGCTCCCCCAGAGAACACTGGAGTGTCACTCTCAGCAAATGGGGCAAACGAGAGCGAGTCTGGGGTCCAGAGCATTCAAAGTAAAGCGGCAGCAGACACGCTTCTCAGAGGGTTTTCTAATGCACGTCGCTGTTTATCCTGAATGCTGTTCCACAAGAGATGGATGGACGGGTGAGGAAGCCTTGCCAGTTGGTCCTTGAGGAACATCTAACAGGAAATACCCTGGACTTTGGGAATATTCTCTCAACCTCTTTTAGGAAATGACCCAATGAAAAAAGTTTTCTCTGACTTTCTAGGAACTAAAGGTTATAGTAGCCATCTGTCTATCTTTCCTTCTCTCTGTCCTTCCATCCTCCCCTCTATCTCCTTCCCTTGACCGGTACTTATGAATTTATTTAGCAGATGATAAATGGACCCCAACACTAATGAGTGAGACTGGGATTCGCCCTCCAGGAGGCACGGGTCTAGGAAGATCCCTTATTCAAATGTTATGTCTGTTATCCAGCAATCTGAGTGACCTGAGCCATATTACTCTCTCTGTTTGTCTCCAGCCTGCCCAGGGGCTGTGAAACTCAAGAACACAATAACTTGAAAGCACCTAGAATGTAAAACACCAGGGACTGACTGGCAGGTGACCATTTTTGTCATAACAGTTCTCAAGGGTGTCCGTATGTCTTTACAACTGAAAACCAATCCCTGACCAGCTGCTATTAGCTTTACTTATAAACTTGCAAGACAGTCGTCAAAACAGCAAAGTGTGTCCTTTTAAATGGACCTTGCTATCTACATGGTTGCTAGACCAGGGAAGTCGGCTGGCATGCAAGGAGTTTCCTGAAGAGCTGGCAGTAAACATCTCTATGAGCTGAATCACACTTTGAATGTGTGAGTGGCTCACAGCCACCAGCTAGGGGAGCTCCGAGTCCCACCCACCCTCACTAATGAGCCTTCTGCCATGCAGAATTCCTCACTGCCAATTAGGCTGCCAAACAAAGTAGCACACACCTGGTTTCCAGGCAACCGGGGCTAAATGCATTCTCTCTCTCTTTTTTTTTTTTTTGTTTTTGATTTTTTTTCTCTCTAAACTTGGGAATCCTAGATAAAATGAGAGATGTCTGAATTGTGATTATTGTTTTAATTTTAAGTAAAGATGCTTTCTTGTGCGCTTAGCTAAATTATAAAAAGTCAACCGCAAACCGGAAGGTTGTTAAAAGTGGCGACGCATCATTTCTATCTTCAACGCCAGGCATTTAACGCAGCAGCAGCATTCTCTCAAAGAGTGCTCCATCCCCAGAGTTACTTAAGTTACAGGAGCAGTCCAGTGTGTCACTGGGCAAGAAATGTTAAGGTTAATTTTTTTTTTAAATTAAGCAGTCAAGTTCTCTTTCTCCCGCCCCCCTGTATATGTGTGTATATATATTACATTCTTCAAAGGAAGAGTAGTAAGATATTACACCTTTCCTAAGCCCTTCTCCTAGGAACACTGAATCATCCTGAAGGATGAAGACCATCTTCAACATTTGTCAGAGTTGATGGATGCTTCGATCTTATGGTCATCAGTGTTGTTTTTCTCTCTTCTTCACCTACCCCTCCACTAAGTTTCTCACTTGTGAGTCTTCCTTCACACAATATTTAAATTGCATACTCTACCTTGCTGAGGAACACCGACTAAGTTAGAATGAGCCTACTCTGGTTCCCTGTGGAGGAGTGCCGTCCGTGTGTCCAAGTTTGCAAGCATTCCGAGGGTGACAAAGGACTAGTTACCAATAACAGCACTGCCACCTTTACTATTCTTGGTCACAAGTAAGACCTAAAGAAAGTCTGTATCTGTATGCACAGAGCCAGGTAATAGTAAACTTTTGTCTTAGTATATTAACATGACTTGTTTAATATAAACAGTCCAGTGGCCACAAAAGGAGTCCACTAGCTGTACTCATCAATCCCCCTGCTTTCTTTACTCATTTGGATTTAGGCAGAGACTCTGGTGTTCCTTGGGATGGAAGCTACGTTCCTAAGTACAGGACATGGGATCTGAAGGAGTTTCCTGATGACTTAGTTTCTTTTTCTTACACAGAAAGGCAACTCTTATTCTCAAGACTATCCAATTTCACCTCTGAAAAGAAATATGGGTAAAAGGAGCTGGTTCCTGTCCCTTCCGAGCACACAGGAACAGGCCTCAGAACAACATGAAATACTTCAGGCTTTTACTCAGAGAAAGTACATTGTGCCTCTGTGTGTGTGTGTGTGCATGTGTGCAACTATGCCTTTGTGTGTGTGCCCATGTGTGTGTCTATGTGTGTGTGTACCTATGCATTTGTGCTGTGTATAGGAGTGCCTATGTGTGTGCACTTATGCCTCTGTGTGTGTGTGCACATGTGTGTGTGCATCTATGCCTCTATGTGTGTGTGCCTGGGTGTGTGCCTATGTGTGTGTGACTATGCCTTCTTGTGTGCCTGTGTATATGAGTGCCTATGTGTTCACCTCTGCCTCTTTGTGTGTGTGTGTGTGCCTCAGTGTGTGTACACATGTATACCCATGAGAGAAAATATTAGGCAACACTGAGGATGGCTGTGTCACTCCACACTGAGTGACCTGCTTTTCGGTGTGTTATGGTTCTTTCCTGCCACTAGGAAATTGGTCTTTATAAAATTTGTCAAGGTCTCTTTTTTTTAATTAAAATAAGGGAATGTGTCAACATGGTTGCACAAATCTATACTGTTATGAAATGACATTGGACCTCACACACCTGTGCCTGCGACAACTTTTGGGCTGTGAATTGTGCTGCAGCAATGTCAGCTGTCACTAATGGATGATGGAGGCACAGAGCATGAACCTTTTTCACTTCCTCAGAATGCATACTGTTTCAAAGAAAACGTTGTTGTATCTTCGGAAATTTGTCTTCTTTTTTCCCCACAAGTTCTGGGGATTGAATATAGGTGGTCAGGATTGGTAGCCAGAGCCTTTACCAGCTGAACCATCATCTCTCAGCCCCAAGGTGTGTGTGTGTGTGTACATGTGTTCATGTGTGTGCGTGTCTGTGTGCATGTGTGTATGTGTGTGCATGTGTGTACCTGTGTCTCTCTGTGTGCGTGCATGCATGTGCGTATGTCTGTGCATCTCTGTGTATGCATGTGTGTGCACGTGTGTGTGCATGTGTATGTGTGTGTATGTGTCTCTGTGTGTGCATCTCTGTGCACATGTGTGTGCACGTGTATGTGTGTTTTTATTATTTATTTTTTAGGGGACAGCCAATGGGATAATGATTGGCATACTGTGAGGGGCCCTATGTCATTAAACATCAAGGCTGGAGGGTGGCTTTACCCCACATCTGCAGTTCAGCCTGGGGAGGCCTTCAACTCTGTACGGGATTGAATACCAATGGGGCATGGGGATACAAGAACCCTCATCCATCCCTCTGCTTGTTTAGAGTGCTGGAGATTGTAGACCTTAAGCCAAAGAGCAAGGAATCAAGGCTGGAGAGGTAGATCAGTGGTTAAAAATCATGACTGCTCTTGCAAAAGACCCAGGTTTGGTTAACTTCAGCCTCAGTAAATTCAATTTATGTGCACATAATCACACGCAAACAGATAATTTTCCTCCCTCATCTTAAAAATATATAAAGAGCAAGGATTCTAAGATCACTGTCTTGCTATCTGGTTCTAGGTTCCAGGGGTCTGCAAAGTAGAGTGCCCCATTTGTCAGTGAAGAATCCAAATCAGGCAGAGTTTTGAAAGGGGAAGGACAGGCATAAGTCTCATGGTGTCAGATAAGAGCGTCATAGCAATGTCTACAGCAGGTGCATCCTTCCTTAGGCCCTACAGTCATCATGAGGAGAGCAGACCCTTCCTGTCCTAGCTAAGACTCTGGTGTCTCTTCAAAATGGCTCTGCTGCTGCCAGTTTCTTACCCTAAGGAAACTAACTACCCAGTTCCCTGTGCTTGACTTCATTCTCACCTAACTGGTACTTTCAGCGAGGCCCTGCATCCAAACACCAGGCAGGGCTGGGAACAGAGATGTCAGAAACAAGAAACTGAGCTAGGGAAAGCACAGGTGTGCTGGGCTCCTGGGAGTGGACACAGCAGAAGGGGCCCAGTGGTTCCTCCACTCTTCGGTTCTTTTCCCTCAATATATTAAATATTTACCTAGCTTGGCTCTGGGCAGGACATGGAGGTGAAAGAGGGGGGAAGAAAAAGTAAAGATGAATGAAATAGGTTCCCAGGACTGGTGGCGAGAGCATGGGACTGGCCATCCCAGGAGATGGGCAGTGCTGAGGCACTGCAGTAAGAGAATTCCCTGTGCCTGGCCTTTCTCAGCTGTCAAATGGTGACATTTGTCACCTGCCCTGTGGCTACTTGTGGTTTTGAGAAGGTAAAATGAAGGGCTGGGGAGATGACTCAGAGGACAAAGTACACGCCATGACACAGGAGGAAGGGATTTCAGCTCTCCGGCACATCTGTAAAACCTGGTGGGTGTTGTAGGTTATCCTAACACTTCAGAGGCCATGACAGGGAATTCCCAAGGCAAGTACAGATAGACTTCTTAAATTACTGACTCAATGGATACAGTTGAGAGCTAGGAAGCCATTTGGGTCAGCTTCTAGCCTACACACACACACACACACACACACAGAGAGAGAGAGCAGAAACACACACCATGTGCAAGAACCCACACACATTCTCTCATCCATATACACATGCATGAGCAACACACACACCCACACAATAACATGGGAACATGCAATTCAAAGCATCTTGCATAGAAAGGCCTTCAGCTCACACAAGTCACCTCCCTGGGATCTTTTAAAACCAGCTCCCAGACTATCAAGGTGAATCAAACATTTGTGCCTGTTCTGGGAAGGGAATGCCTAAAACTGGGTGACTAGGCCATGCTTTAGACCAGTGGCATGAGCATCCCTGGGTAGGGATCAAGTTTTTGTGATTGTTTTTTTTTCTTTTTAATGTTGCCCAGGAGATTCCAGGCTGTAGCCAGTGAGACAGCTGACACTCCCTAGCATGTATTGCCTCTCAGTATCCAGCGGTGCTTCCTGGGTCCCTCACTGCACAGAGAGTTGCCTGGCCACTTTTTCCAGTTACTCCCTGCCTGTTCTGCTAATTGTACTTAGCAGACACTTCTTGTTGAGACAAAATACCACTGCCCTCCCTTCACGGGGCATTCAGTCACGGCTTCCGACTCTTGTTTCTAGCACCACATAGAACGGCAGCTCAGATCATAATGTTTTAATTGGGGTGATCCCATGTGAACATTCAGCATCTTAAATGCCCAAGTTAGTGCCATTTACAGCATTCACAATGTAATGCGAAGGCCAGCTGGATCTCAGTTCAAAACTTTCACCACCACAGAGAAAGCCCTATATCCATTAACGAGTGCCTCCCGTTCCCATCATCCCCAATCACCTGTCTGACTCTTGATTGGCTAGCTACATCCTATAAATGGAACCACGTGATATGGGACCCATTGTTGTGAGCTTCACATTTAGCATTGTAGTACAAGGGCTCATTCATGTTGGAGCTGTGCCAGAATGCTTCCCCCTTCTAAAGAGTGGCTAACCTATCCCACGGTAGACCCCATTTTGTTTATTCCTTTCTGCTCCTATACACAGAGCTTCTAGAGATGTGGGTACATATGGATCTATGTGGACCTAGGTTTGCATGTCTCTTGGGGACAAAAGAAGGAGAAGGATCGCTGGGTCACACGGCAATTGCATGTTTTAAGAAACTACTGTTTTCCTCATTGGCTGCACAGCTTACATCTCCACTAGCAATGTCTGAGTGTTGTGATTTCTCTGCATTCTCACCAATACTTATTTGTTTCCATTAAAAAATGTTTTTCTCATTCAAGTCATTCTGGGGTTGCAGGCACAGATATTGGAGCAGAATGACCTTGTCCCCTTGCCCAAGTCCTCCTTTTCAAGCCTAGCATCTACACGCATTCTTCTCTTTTTAGGTGTCAAGGATCCTCGGACACATGCTCGTTGGAGGCATCCAGTGTCACTGCAGTGATGGGCCTAGGAGTCTGCTGTGCAGGCAGCCAGCTGTAGCCAGCCTTTAGCTCCAGCCCAGAAGCCTCTGCTGAAGTGGTTTTCTAGACCCCTGTGAATGCTTTACAGGTGTTTTCTAAATGGAAAAAAAAGTGACAGTCTGTGGTGAAGTTCAATGAAGACATGGAGAATGTCGTGCTGGTGGGTGTTCAGAGCAGCCAGGTCTCCCTGGGTCTGAGAGAGCCCATGGGTTCCCAGGTGAGGGAGGGGACAGGAGGCTCCAGAGTGGCAGGAGTCATGAGAGAAAAGTGAGGGGTGGGGAGGCTGATTCCAAGCAGTCTGACCAGTATGGGTCTGCATCTAGACACCTTCCAATAGTGGCCACCCAGAGTCCAAGCGAAGTGTGGTGTCTAAGTCAATGTTCTAATGCTGTGACAAGACACCATAACCATGGTGACTCTTTTTTTTTTAATTAATTCATTAATTAATTTTTATTTTACATTCCAACCACAGTTTTCTCTACCACGCTTCCACGCGTCCCCTCTCACCTCCCCCCAAAAGCCCATCCCTATCTACTCCTCCCAATGGGTAAGAGCTCCCATGGGGAGTCGACCAAATCTGGCATATTAAATTGGGGTAGGACCAAGCCCCTCCATCATGCATAAGCATGGCATCCCAACAAAGGGAATGGGCCCCAACAAACCAGCTCATGCACCAGGGATAGATGACCCTGGCAACTCTTATAAAGGAAATCATTTAATTAGGGCTTGCTTATCGTTCAGAGGTTTAGTCCATTATCATCATGGTGGGGAGCATGGCACGATGCAGGCAGACACGGTGCTAGAGAAGGAACTGAGAGTTCTACGTTCAGATCTCCACAGCAGGAAGAGAGAGACTCTGGATTTGGAGGGGGCATTTTGAAACCTCAAAGACCAACACCAGTGACATACTTCCTCCAGCAAGTCTACACTTCCTAATCCTTTCAAATCAGGCCACTTTCTGGTGACCAAGCATTCAAATCTATACGTCTATGGGGGCCATTCATACTCAAACCACAACACGTAGAAATGCCTCTCTGTCCAGCACCCAGCCATGCGCACCTATTCCTTCTTGTATTTAAGGAACCACATTTCCCCCTTACCTACTAAAATGTTAAAAGGTTTGTGATTTCTTCTTTCCTAAAGAGAGATTGTGACTCTAGATTTAGAGAGAGATGATGTGATGCTTAACATCGTAAACATTTCTGTTTTACCAGGGAACTATTATAATACTCCACACCCAGCATCCTGTTCTGGACACCGACCACCCAAAGGAACTGAAAACACAGACTCACAAAACCCCTGCTGTGGACTGCAGTACTGTTCCCAATAGCTGAGATGCGCAGATAGTTCTGGTGTCTACACTAATGGGTAAAGGAAGGTGTATGTGTACACAGGGGAATATTATTTGGCTATAAGGAGAGCCCACAATTTGCCACAACATGGAAAAACCAAGAAGATGTTACACTGAGTGAAGGAAACCAGATGCACAAACATAAACATTGCATGGTTGTTCTTATTTGTGTTTTTTTTAAAAAGGGGTGTGTCAAATATAAGATAAAACATTGGTTATCAGGTATGGGGGAATGGCATATATTGTTCAAAGAAGACAGAAAATACGTAAGAAGAAACAATTCGAAAGTTCTAACACATGCCATGAATATTTGGTAAAGATCATGTTACAGTAAGGTTTTTCTTTTCTTTCTTTCTTTTTGTGCTAAAGAAGTTGATCTTAACTGCTCATGTCACCCAGAAAGTAAACCCGTGAGGTAATGGCTATGTCAGTGAGCCTTACAAACGCGACTTTCCCCTTCTTCATGTCTCACAACATCATTTTACAAATGCCAAACACATACAGTAACATACCATGAAGTTGTGTCAAAAATAAATTATCCCTGTCTCCAACAGACACCCCAGGGACATTTTTTTTACTGCATAGTTAAGAAAACATTTTGAAAGCATTTTGTCAAGTAATTTGTAGTATTAAAAGATCAATAGTGAACATTTAAACCCAGTGAACATTTAAATCCACAAGCTTGGATGAACTTCAAACAAGCAGGCTTCACGTCCTTGGAGTTCATTATCAGTGAGAATCCACCAAACTGGCATCAGTGAACTTACCAACAAACAAGGAAGTTACCTTGAATGATCAGGCAGTGAGCTGGAAGTAGACATTCTTGTTGAGCCCTGCGTGCCCTTCAAGACCATCTCCCATGTCAGTTGACACCAAAGTCAAATACTTGTTCAGAAGTACAAACACAGTGCCCTGTCTTTTCTTCTCTCAGTTTTCTCTCTGCCTTGTGGGGTGTGTATGTGTTGTGTGTGTCTGTGTGTGTGTCTGTGTGTATGTGTGTCTATGTGGGTGTTCTTAGCCAACATTGCAAAGACTGTTATCTGTCCAGACTTCTACACAGATACTGAGTGACTCTTACCATTTTTTTTTTTGCAATCGAAGTAACCTTCTAGAAGACCTCTAAGATACAGCATTCTTGGATCAACTATATCACATACAACTGCCACGTTGCAAACTGTGTTAGCATTCTCAACACTTGGGCTTTCGAGATTCAGCTATGCTGATTGTTTGGCTTTTGTTTCACTTGGTCCTTAGTCTGGTACAAGTAAGGTCTCTGGTATGCTTTCAAGACAGTTAGTTCATGGGATGAAAACAATGGTTCATGGGTTGACTTGCTGAAGCTTGGGATGATAATCAGAAAGGCCAAAAACATTGTAAATGTAGGGTTGTGTTAAATGTGTGTGAGAATACTCACAGGATGCTTTCAAACAAGGAAGCTCCCCCCTGAACATCTCACAACTACTGAGACCACTGGGGAAGACAGGGGAAGAGAGGGGAGGAGAAGGGAGGAGAGGAGACGAGAGAACACAAGAGGAGAGGAGGGGGGAGAAGAGGAGAGGAGGAGGAAAAGATGTGTCACCCACATAGACACACATACACACAGACACACACACTCACAAAATGGTCTTGTGTGGCTCCATGAGATAGGAATACAAATCCTCTAAAAATACTGTTGCTGAATTTTCCTTCTTTTAACCATTTTGGATGGATCGGTTCCCATTTGGATCTCACACCATCTTGTCTGCCTCAGTAGGGTAGATGGGACAGTTTTTACCTCTCGATGGGCTAGAGCAGTGGTTCTCAATCTGTGGGTTGTGACCCCTTTGGGGATCCACTGGCCTTTCCACAGGGGTCGCCTAAGACCATCTTTCACATCAGATACTCACATTATAATTCAGAACACTAGCAAAATTACCGTTATGAAGTAGCAATGAAAGCAGTTTTCTAGTCGGGGGGTCACCACAATGTGAGGAGCTGTATTAAAAGGTTGCCGCATTAGGAAGGTTGAGAACCACTAGGCAAGAGTCATCTAGATGAACTGGATCCATGCAGGTGTTGCTTTCATGCAACACCAAACCTCTTCAGTTCATTTGCCCACTTTCTGTCATTTTTCTGTCCTTTGCCTGGTCTGAGAGGGTCGCCCACCTCTCCTGGCACCTATAGCCCCTGTTTTTCACAGTATTCCTATACTGAACTCTGGGGAGTAGATGTCACCTCCATGTATCTGCAGTAAGGGGTCAGTGAGCGCTCTGCTCCTCCTTGGGGGCTCAGTACAGTGGATCCTGTTTCATATTTTTGCTGTGTTCTCCAGAGTGGTAAGATGAGCAAAGAAATAGATTTCAGTCTCGAGTTCCTAAAACCACATGCACCATCCTAATAAGCAGCTGGGATTTATGAGGCTCTCTAACAGCCATACATCAGGTCCACAATGAAGCCCTCTGTGGATGGCAACAGATGGAAAGGCAATGACTAAGGCTCTGGTTCCTGAGTCTGGCTGAGAAGTGCAGTGATATAGAGAGCAACTATTTAGTCTGTTTCCTGTTTCTATATTATAAGACCTAAGACCTAGTAATGTATGAAGAATACAGGTGGATTTGATTCATGGTCCTGGAGGCTAAAGAGCACAAGAATATCACGTCAGTGCCTGCTTGACATCTGGTAAGGGCTTTCCTCTTGAAACTTAATGTAGTAGATGACATTACTCAGTAAAACAGAGAGCATCATGCTAATTTAGGCCTTTCTTATAAAGTCACAGATGACATCAAAGGGGCTCTGCCTTCATCCAGTCCTAGATGAAACACCTTTCAAAGGCTCCACCTCCAAGTACCATCACTCTATGGCCTCAAAGATGAACTCTCCAACTCATGAATTTTAGTCACACTCAGCAGCAGCAGATACTCAGGCTCCTGGACCCCTCAGGATGGAGATTGTGACATACAGCTACAACTGAAAGGGCTAGAAGGTCAAGTCCAAAAGGAAGAGGCAGTGATGTAGGAGGGTCATCTGTCTATGTGTTACTTTCATTGGTTAATAAAGAAACTGCCTTGGCCCTTTTGATAGG
>LOEQ01000421.1:64715-89065 GCA_001685075.1 Bramus lutescens | reverse complement strand
AGCAAAGAAAACCAGCCTACAAATCACAATCCCAGAGAACCTAGTCAACAATGATGACCCTAAGAGAGACATACATAGCTCTAATCTACATGGGAAGTAGAAAAAGACAAGATCTCCTGAGTAAATTGGGAGCACGGGGAGCTTGGGAGCGGGATGAAGGGGAGGGGAGAGGCAGGGAGGGGAGCCGAGAAAAATGTAGAGCACAATAAAAATCAATTTAAAAAAAAGGAAGAGGCAGATCCTTCACTTCACATTCTTCTGAAGAGCTCTTAGCTTTTGGAGAGCAGAACCCCATAACGGTGGTAGGATAGGCTGTCCACCCACAAGGCAGAGGACAGGCCCACTGCTGAGTTTCTCAACTCACTACCCTCCAGTCCTCCCCATCCTCCCCCCCCATACAAATCACAGAGTTTGCTTTGGGACTGGGCATTACCCTCCTCACCCTAAAGGAAGGTTGTAGAATCAGCCTACAGTTTCCACATTCCATTCCCAGTACCAGTTATGAGGGAGACAGGAACAGAGCCAGTTAGGCCATGGGTTGCCCCAAAGTAGGCCTGAGTACCTGAAGAGAGAGGCCTCTGCAGCAGGTCTGCTCATACAGAACCAATAGAAAAGTTTGTCATGGTGAATGTGGAGAAAGGCAGATGGCTTGATCCAGTGCAATGCAGTGGGAGAACAGAATTCATGGCATTTTTGACACTAAAAATAATGTAAGAGGCCTCACTTCTGAGGTGCGCTGTGCATGGCTTTAACCTGTCCCCTGAGTCTTTGTGCTGGCATCATGTGGCTTGAAATTTGCTTTCTGTGATACTTGATTCTGTGTGGGTGTTTTCTCCCCCCCCCATTTGTCTTCGTTTTTGTTACTTCAGGTGAAGAACAGCCCCGAGAAAGCTTTTATGCGGCAGGCTATTGTTCTGCGTTTAAGGTGATATAAAGTACACACTGCTTAATCTGAACGAGAGAACAGGTGACTGGAAAATTCCAGAAACTTTAAATCTTTGTTAAAAATGCCAAAGTAAACAACCTTCGGTCTACAGAACTAACAGAAGGCAGCCCTGCCCAAGCCTTTCAAGCCCCAGCAAGCTCTGCTTCCAGGAGTCAGGCAGGGTGGGACCTTGCTGAGGATCACTCTTGCTGTCTGCTGGGATGCTGGTTGCTGGATCATCATCATCCTCACATCTTCACTGTCCCCAAGGCCATGTGTCTGCTAAGGCCTTTTAAAAAATAGATTACTTGCTTATTTCACATGAGTCTGTGTGTGTATGTGTGCTCTTAAAATACATAAAGCAAAAATGTGCTGAACCACTAGGAAAAGCTGACACTACCACGGCCAGAAATTTCTGGCATATCTCATCTCACAACTGATATATCAGGGAATACAACAATTTATTAGAATTATAGAAACTGAGGATCAGAGACCCAGTGGAATATCATTCCCAATTACATTAGAAGAAACAGTTTTCAATAAAAAAACCCGTAACAAATATTGATCATCTAAAAAGTAGGTTTTTGGTCTGTATAACAGAGAATTTCAAGAAACCATTTCAAACTCTCCCTAGTTGGTAGGTGATCAAATATTATATTGGCTATCAAATAAATTAAGCTGCAAAGACCTGTCTTTAAAATAGACTCATGTCACCAAAGAGAATAAACATTGTCTATTCCAATTACACTCAGATCCCTGAATTGAGAAAATAAAGAAACAGCAAATAAATATCATCAAAGCTCCAACATCCAAAACAGCTGTCACTATAGGTCCTACAAATATATTTTGCCCAAAATTTTGCATGACTTGTTACTGGCTGAAGTATTAGTGGGATTTAATGATGATATTTGTTTATAGATAGGGCTGTGTCTGGCATATGGTTACACATGGTAGATAGTTCTGGAAAACTGGATGAAGAAATGAGGTTGCTCCACTCTACTGGATATTCTCTTGCCTTTCCTTGTGACATGAGAATAGCTACTAACATTTTGTGGCAGACAAGTCGATTGGACAAGTGAGCAATTTAGTCAACCCACATTCCAGTTCTGACACATATTTTAGAAAGAAAGCTCTCTGTGTTTACATTGTTTTTCTGTGCTCCACATGCCAGCTCCATGCCATCTGAAACGGGTGGACAAAGAGATGTCCTTCAGACACACCTGGGCCTGCTGTTGGGGCAAAGCCTGCTGGGAAAAATAGGAGGGAGGGTGAAAGAAAAATGACTGGATCTACACACGAATGGGCCTGTCAACAGCCAGACATGGATGGAGGATGGAGCTTGGACCCTACCCCTTACTGTTGAATTATTGCTTCTGATAGATTTAGAAGAGGGGAAGTCATTGCCCTTAGTTATGTACCCACTGGTGACCCCACCAGACTCCCACACGCAGCTCTAAGCCGATGCTCACACAGTTGAACTGAGTCATAAAACAAAACTGATAATCATGAATCTGGAAAGAGTCTGGTAGGAGGAAGGAGAAGAGGGCTAGGTAGAAATTGAGAAAAATAAGAGGGTAGGGAAGAGTGACCAGAATGCATGATATACATGTATGAAATTATCGAAGAATTAATTTCCTTAAGTAGAAAGAAGAATGAATCAAGCTCTTGTTCCATAGCATTTTTCTTACAGATGTGGGAAGGAAATCTCACAGCACACAAGGGACTTATGGGTATCTTATTCCTTCAAGAGTGTCTGAGAAGAAGTAGAAGATGAGCAAGAATTCTCTGCATGGTCAGCTGCTCCATTTTATCTTAAATCCTCAATGCCAGCACTCAGTTGGGTTTCAGTCTTTCACCTTCACTCATGGTCCAGCTAGGGCTTAGCAACGGTCAACACCAAGGACCATCTCAAGAAGGCGCCATGTATTCCCCACCCACGAAAGTAGAGTGAAACATGAGTACTCAAGCAGGTGTGGAGGATCACACTCAGCACACAGCCTGAGAAGTGTGTCTCAGGCTGGAGTTCAAATGGGTGTAAAAGCAAGAAGCAGAAGATAGGAGGATGAGGGTCTAGGCAAGTGCTTAGGATTGCTGGAGGCTTTCCAAAAAGCCAACAGTTTGGTCCAAACGGAAACAACTTTGTTTCAAAGTCAGCATTATCCATACATAGCAGAGAAACTTCAGTTTGTAAACCTAATGGAAGCTTGATCTCTTGCACATGGGTTGAAGGTTCAGGCAATAACATCCGACACCTGAAATTGTTCCCTTTCCAAATTCTTCTCTGAGGTAGGACAAAAGGTGGATCCTGGGTGCTCAGGAGCTACCCTCTCAGCTTAGTCAATAGGGATGGGTTTCTCCAGGTTCCCTGAGTTGAACATAGGTGTCTGATAGAACAGAACAGGTCATGGGACCACAGGAATCAGATGAGCCATCCAAGGAACAACACTGACTGGGTGTGGTGGTTTGAAAGAAAATGGCTCCTAAACAGAGTGGCACTACTAGGTGGTGTGGTCTTGTTAGAGGAAGGGTGTCACTATGGCGGTACATTTTGAGGTCACATATATGCTCAAGATACCTCCCTGTGTCTCAGACCACTTCCTTTTGGCTGCAAGATGTAGGAGTCTCAGCTACTTCTCCAGCACCATGTTCTGCCTGCCCACTGTCATGTCCTGCCATAATGATAATGGACTAGACCTCTGAACTGGAAGTGAACCACCACAATTATTATTATTATTATTATTATTATTATTATTATTATTATTTTGGTAAGAGTTGCTGTGGTCATGGTGTCTCTTCACAGTAATAGAAATCCTAACTAAGACAGTGGGAAACATCAGCCTAGGAACACGAAGAAGCTAAGTAGGGAGTTAGTGTCATCCTAAGCAGACAAGAGAGGGGGCTGTGTCCTAATTACAGAGAGAAGATGGAGGACAAAAGATATCAGCTTAAGCAGGTAGAGTCTTCTTCCCACAGACTCCTCTTATCTTGTCTCAAAGAGCAGAATTTTCATTGGTTCAGGGTTAAATATCCTTGTTCAAATAATTATTAAGATTGTGATTTCCAGGATGTGGTCTAGGTCACTCATGATGGCATCTGCAGTCTGCGAAATCAAAACTAGTCTCTCTCTTTTTTCAACTTTAGTTTCATAATAACACCAAGACATTATTTTCCTTTCTGAAGCTCACTTTTCTCATGAATGTGCAGGGGAGTTCCCAGGGGTTATTGATGTGTGATATTTGCCTCTGAGAAGCCAGACACTGAAGAGATTTATAAAAATTAAAGCAATGTCATTCTTCTCACCAGATTAAACTGTTTTAGGAAACAGTTACTTTGTTTAAATGTACTTGTTACTTTAAAAAGGAATAAACAAACACTCAAAACCCTTCTCACATTCAATTTCTAAGATGGCAATTATTCACAGATAGGTTTGTTTTTTATTCCTTTTTCTCTCCCTCCCCTTCTCCCCCTGACTGTTCTTTTTGAGATAGGATCTCACTAGATAGCCCAGGCTGGCCTCAAACTTGCAATCTTCCTGCCTCAACCTTCTTAGGACTATAGATACGCTCCTATTGAAACTTTTTAGGAATGTCCAGGAGTGTTGAGATCAACCAGTCTAATACTTCAGCTCTTCACTGTTAAATCTTTGACTTCAAACCATTGCACTCACTGGGAACATGAATCACTTCATAAACTTTGAGACGGGGCTGGAGAGATGGCTCAGCAGTTAAGAGAACTAACTGCTCTTCCAGAGGACCTGGGTTCAATTCTCCATACCCACATGGTGGCTTATAACAATCTGTAACTCCAGTCTCCGAGGGGATCTAATCCCCTCTTCAGGCCTCCATGGACACTATACCCATGTGATGCATAGAGATACATGCAAAAAAGAAGCCACCTATACACACAAAATAAATAATAGATTTAAAAACAAGACTACACAACTATTGTGCCACATTTTGTTGTATAGATGTATGGGTCATAGGGAAGTGGTGGTAATCATTTGTTTAATGGCATTTTTCTTGTACCTCAGAAATGGCTCCATAGTTTCAAAAGTAGGCATGTTATGTGTGTCCCAAATTAGGGTCCTCATGGAGCTATTTATCCCAAAGACTTCTTGGCTAATCAAATGGGAACTCAGCTTGGAACTGTCACGATTAAATTCTGCAAAGGCTTCATTTGCAGCCTCTTAGGAAGCATAGAATCTCATTATATGACACTATTTTGGAAAACATCAGGACATTTTTGAACAATTTGGATATACTCCTAATATTTTCTCTCAATAGTCAGCCAAGGCTTGGAAGTGAAGCTAATTGAACACATGACTGATACAATACCATAAAATGTTGCTATGACATTCAGATGAGCGCTCTTTCTCATACACAAGCAACACACAAATTAATAAGCCAAGGAGAAGAGAAAGGTTCTCCATATATGCTCTAAACTATTTCTAACTTCCAAAGAGATCCCATGCTAGTTCACAATAATCTAAACCAGTGGTTCTCAACCTTCCTGATGCTGCGACCCTTTAATACATTTCTCATGTTGTGGTGACCCCCAGCCATAACATTACTTTGTTGCTACTTCATTACTGCAATTTTTGCTACTGTTATGAATCATGTAAATATCTGTGTTTTCTGGTGGCTTGAGGTGACCCCTGTGAAAAGGTCATTTGATCCCTAAAGGGGGGTCACAACCCACATGTTGAGAAACTTTGATCTTAACCAACTGACTTCCGGATGAGCCTTTAGCCACTAATGTGCTGGTCACAGTGCCCTGCTTATCTCCAGACTGCGGCATAGCAACCTTACAGCTCCACGGGTGTTACAACATTTGAGCCTAAGTGGCTCCTCAAAACCTTGCCTCCCATCTCAGGCTATTGAGAGGTAGGTAGGGCCTAGTAGAAGCTACCCTCTTTGATGGGTGGGCTGTTTCAGTGAGAGCCCCAAAGGATTCATTGGGGGACATGCTATCAAGGAAGGGTATAGAACCCTGGTCTCTTTTTCTTTTGCTTCCTGGCCATGAGGTGGGTGGCTTTACTCTGATGAGCATCAGAAGGCCCAAAGCAATGAGGATCTCCAGTTGCTGGCTGAAACCTCCAAAGCTCTGAGTCAAAAGAAACCTTTTCTCTTCCGAAGTTGATCGTCTCATGCATTTGTTATAGCATCATGAAGCTAACAGAAGCAGTCTCACTGTAGGAGATGTTTTTGTTCATCCGTGTGTGGAATTGTGTTCAGCTCAGAAGTAACATGTGCTATGAGCCGAATGTTTACATTATGGAGAACACTGTGGAGCAGTAATACATCAGCAATAGCATCATGAGGTGGAATCCAGGGAGTTCCGTAGACATCACATATATAACAGGATCCATTAGAGCTCACAGATGGAAGAGACTAAAATAAAAATGATCAAAATAACAAAGAGATAAAAATATTGGCACAAAGCATTTCTTCGCCATTGTGTGAAATTGGTCTAGCAGTATTTAAATATGCAATGCATCAGCATCTATAATTTCCCACCCCAGTGCTTAGTTAGATAGTAGGACAAAAAATGGAAATGCTATTTAAAGTCATTCACATACCATTCTGACCCATTAAATATATTTCCGCAACAGAAGTTAGTGATGGGCTTCATATATTGAGAAAAGCAAACAGTGCATCAAATACAGGCTACGTGTGTGGATAGTACAGCCAGATAGGAGCTTCTCTACCTGCCAGGAGCTCTCTTTCTCTCTCTCTCTCTCTCTCTCTCTCTCTCTCTCTCTCTTTCTCTCTCTCCCTTCCTCCCTCCCTTCTTCCCTTTCCCTCCCCCTCTCTTTTCTTCTCTCTCAACCCAATCAGTAATTGAGAAAAGGACTCAGGAGTAGCCACATGAGTGCTCACCAAACCAACTGGTCTACCAACAATCAAACTGTGAGAAAGGCACATTTAGCAGGTGTGGTCACTTTCTGGAACACGAGTGGCTAGACATCAAAGTGACTTTCTGCACATGCAGCACTCATGTGCTCAAGTTGTATTTTCACTGTGCTATGTCACATGTTGCTATAGGCTTTTGCTCACTCTCTTGTGTTGGGGGGGCATGCCATTTCCAAGGAGGCTTTTAGAGGCATCAGATCACCTGAGCAACCATGGTCTGCCATCATTACACTATTCTTCCTGGCCTGTGGTCCCTGATAGAGAAGTGAAGCCCGGTCCTTGCTCACTGCAGAGGGCACTACATAAGCTGTTATCAATGCTGTCAACCGGTAGGGGCCTAAGAGCTGATGTTTTCTGTATGACAAAGACATAAGCTAGAGGTGCACACGGTGAGCCTATACACAGACGATCTCATTAGGAGCAACCATCACCTGAGCTTTCCACATAAAGCTTTGATTCAAACTGACCAAGTGTAAGGCCAAAGCCTATGCATGTGCTATGTACAGAGTAGGTGTGTCATAAGCTATACATGGCTCACCCCCAGCCACACTGTTGATAGAAACAGTCCTGGGTATTCATTAGCTTTTGTTTATGTACCATGGTCAATGGCAGTCCTTGATTTAAAAATGAAACCAAAGGGCATCGGACATTCCCAATGTAGCTCCGCCGTGAGAACTGAATATAAAAACAACCTGATTAACATCAGCTGTTTCTGATTCAGAAGAAAAGGGAACTCAGTAAACATCACCCCAAATGCCAAAGCAAATAAACCTACATTAACTGAACAGATGCATGAAAGTCAATTGTCTCTCTCTTTCAGTCCGCATAGCAAGGCTTATGACCAAATCACTACATGTTTATGAATTATGTATTTGATTCAGTAGCAGTTCGGGCTTTGGTCCTGTGTATTACTCTGATATTATAGTAAAACATCCAAGTCTGGATAGTTTATAAAGAAAAGAAGTTTATTCAGCTGAGTTTGGGAGTCTGAATGTCCAAGGTTAGGTGACTCCATCTATTCAGCCTCTAGCACAAGCGCCCCCGTCCCAGCTGGATGACAGCGTAGATGGAAAGCAGAAAGAGGGCCAGTTGCGTGCATAAGCACGTGGGGGTAGTTCTGCTTTAAAACGATCAACTCTGGTAAGAGCTGAGTGGCTCCTTGAGATCATCATTAATTCCCTCCCCGCCCCCAGGACAATGTCACATGACCCAGCTGCCTTCCACTATATGCAACTCCCTAGAGGTTCTACAGCAATGCTGCCCCACTGGGGTTTAGCACACTCTACCTCTGGGGGACACATTCTTAATGTGCTCAAGCCACAGCATCTTCCTGGGTTGAGAAGGATTCTCTGCAGCTCCCCTGGGTTATGGAAATGCTGTGGAGAGAGTGTCTGTCGTGACTTTAAGCAATAATCTGCTTTTTTAAAACATATTTTTTAAATGTATAGTGTTTGATCAGAGGGTGCTGTTTGAAGTTTTTAAATATAGTTTCTTAGAGTTATTTATTTTTTGTGGTTGTGAGAGTTTTTGACCTGCCTACATGTATGTACATGTACCACATTCATGTGTGGTGCCCATGGAAGTCAGAAGTGGGTGTTGGTTATCCTGGAACTGGATTTAGGGATGGCTGTGAGCTCTCATGAGGGTTCTGGGAATTGAACTCAGGTCCTCTGCAAGAGCAACAGATGCTCTTAACTGCTGAGTCATCTCTTCAGCCCACGAAACACTTATAAACTGGCTTTTTGGAGCCCATTTTCTTATGGTGGGATACCTTGCTCAGCCTTGGTCCTGGGGATGGGGGAAGCTTGTTCCTGCCTCAACTTGGTATGCCAGACTTTGACAACTCCCCAAGGGAGGCCTTACCCGCTCTGAAGAGTGGATGGGGGTGAGAAAGGGGAGGTTGGGGGTTGGGAGAAGGGGAGGGAGGAGGAGCTCGGGTTGGAATGCAAAATGAAAAAAATTAATAAAAAATTACATGCTTAGATGCGTGCCTTCGTATCTTTGTGCATATGAATGCAGTGCTCACAGAAGCCAGAAGAGGACATCAGCTCTCCTGGAGCTGGGGTAACACACTGACTTAAGTTACCTGATGTGGGCACTGGGACCAGAGCTCAGGTCTTCTGGAAAAACAGCAAGTGCTCTTTACCATTGAGCCATCCCTCCAGTCTCCGGTCTGCTTTACTTTTTAAAGATTCATTTGTTTTGATTGCACAGCTATGAGTGTTTCGCCTGCATATAAGTCTGTGTATCATGTACATGCAGTGTCTTCTGGAGTTACAGAGGTTGGGAGCTACCATGTAGGTGCTGGGACTCAAACATGGGGCCTCTGGAAGATCAGTCAGCGCTCTTAACTTCTGAGCCATCTCTCCAGGTCCCTCTCAGTCTGTTTTTAATAATTTTGTTAATGTATCTTTGATAGTAAATGGTTTTACCATTACACATGAATACATGTTTGCACATACACACATCATGTGTTCTTCTCTTAGCACCTGCGTAGATCACTGAACACATGGACAAAATGTGACAGTTTGATGCCTTCCCTAGTGTGTTGGAGTTAGGTACCCATGAGATGGTACAAGAAAATAATCTATTTATAGTCGTCTTTCTTGATGAATATATCAAGGGCTACAGCCAGAAAACAGGCCCCAAGCTTTAAACAGCCCAAGGCTTCAAAATCTTCTGTTAAAATGCCAAGTATTTGCCAAGAATTGAAAAAAGAAAATAAGGCAGAGTACAACCTGCAACATTCACTGCTCAGGAGGACCTGATTGTGCAAGGGGAAACTGTGCTTGATTCTTCATAGGTGAGCAGCTCAAGCTGCCGTCTCTCCTCAGCCCCATGTTCCTGTGCGCACTGCCCCTTCCCATGGCTGCTTGGCTACCATTCAACTTTCAAGGTTCACAGGCTCAAACTAGAAGTCTGAGTCATTTCTGCCCAAACCTGCTCCTCTCTCCTTATCTCCATCCCCCTGTACCACTGCCATATCCCACCCATTACTTCTTCTGCCAGTTCTAGCTTCCCATAGACCTCAGTCATCTGCCTTTTCCTCCTGCACCATCACTGCCCAGCCCGTGCAGCTGCACCGTGCTCCAGCCATCCTCCTACTGCACATCACTGCCTAGCTGGTGCAGCTGCACCGTGCTCCAGCCATCCTCCTGCACCATCACTGCCCAGCCCGTGCAGCTGCACCATGCTCTAGCCATCCTCCTACTGCACATCACTGCCCAGCCCATGCAGCTGCATTGTGCTTCAGCCATCCTCCTGCACCATCACTGCCCAGCCCGTGCAGCTGCACCGTGCTCCAGCCATTCTCCTGCACCATCACTAATAAGCACTATGCAACAGAAGAACACTAAGTAAAATCCATCCTATAAAATGATGATCTGTTACTCTTTCAAAGTGTTTAAATCATGGAACACTGTGGAAGATTTAGTAACCTTCCTGGATGGAAGAGACTAAAGCCCCAAGACAGTTAGCTAAATGCAAGGTAGACTCTGGATGCTGAACTCCTGGGGACACATTGAGACAGGCCGTGAATCCCAGTGAGATCTGAGCTCGGAAGGAAATCCTGTCCTAATTTAGTTTCCCCAGTTTGAAGGTCATGTGCAGACAGAGAGGATACTGTTCTAATGTGACATGAGATGGTTTAACGGAAACCAACGACATCGATATGCATGGTAATTATAAGGCAAACGCGATTCTACGTAACAGGGATTCCCAGCGGAGGATAGAAGGAACTTAGTTGTACTATTCTTGGTCCTCAAATGTGAAAAGATTCAGAAAAACTGTTTGGTCCAACCAAATGACTTAAAAAGCATGTCCCAAAGCATCTTTGGCACAGAATACTTTAAGCTACATCAGAACCCTGGAACTCTAGCTGCCTGACCCTTAGGTCACATTTTCATTTTTCTCTGCTCATAATTACTTTAAGTTGTTTAAAAAAATCATGTGTATGTGTACAGGTAGAGGTTTGTGTACACGTGTGCAGGTGACAGTAGAGGCCAGAAGAGAGAGTCAGGTCCCCTAGAGCTGGAGTTACAGTTATGAGCTGCCCGGTGTGGGCGCTGGGAGTTAAACTTGGTTCTCTAAAAGAGCTCCTAGCCAGTGCTTTGTTCCTCCAGGCCTTCAGGGGTTTATAGACACGCCTTCTACTGCTGGGAAAACACCTCTTTCCACCAATCAGGCCTCCGCTTAAATGTTGCTTCCTCTGCCCTAGACTAGATCAAGGTCCTCACCACGGGTAACATTCTATACCTGCCCACTTGAAGTTCCCTCTTCCCCACCAGCCTATAAGCCAGGGGTTCTCAACCTGTAGGTCAAGACCACTTTGGGGGTCACATATCAGCTAATCTGCAATCAGATTTTTGCCCTACAATTCATAACAATAGCAAAATTACAGTTATGAAGAAGCAACTAAAATAATGTTATGGTTGGGGTCACCACAACATGGGAACTGTACTAAAGGTGGCAGCTTTGGGAAGGTTAAAAACAGCTGCCATAAACTCTAGGCTATACTTGCTTTCCCCACGTTCATCTTCTAGGTTCAAGACCCAGTTGCAAAAGGGATCTCACTTGCAGAGACGTGGCCAGGATCCTAGTCTTAGACAATAGTCTTTCCATGTAAACAAATTGATTTTATTGTTTTATTCTTAATACCTGTTTATCCCCCCCGCCCTGAGACATTGATCTCACAAGCTAACGTAGTTTTGCCAAATGTGTAAGTGTTGGGGGGGATCTTCACAGAGATGAGGGCTGCTATATTTAAACCCAAGTACAACCACAGAACGAGCGCAGCAACATACCAAGTGATGACCCTTAATGACTTAAAACAACTGACGCCAGTAATTAGGACTATTTTCATAGTACAGAGAAGATGATTTTTAGAAAGTGGAGCAGGGAGTAATTAATTTCTCATAATAGTCACACTGGGACCTATTGTGAGCTCTAACGTTAATGATGTATTTCTTTTCTGTAATTAATTTTTATGTTCAGTCCTGGAAGCCCTCCACTGACTTCTTCCCAACAGCTCCTTGCTCAGCCCTCCTAGTTCTCCCAACACCGTCGGCCACAGGCTACTACTCTCTTTAAAGTAGGGGACACGTGGAGAACCAGAAATAGATGCCCACCCAGCAGATTTTAGTTTGACCAATGCTCTCTCTGCTCAGAGAGGTAATTACAGTAATTAAAACAAAGCAAGGGCGCACTTTGGAACCACCATGCTTTTCTCTGGAGCTTTTAAAAGCAGAGAGTAGAAATCCAAAGACCAAGGGAGAGAAGCGATATTCGGAGAAGAGTAGGGCAAGAGATATGTGTTCAAATCCGGGTTCTTGCCATCTACTTTATTTCCTTAGGTGCCCAAGTCAGTTTTAAATGAAGGCAGCATTGTGAATGGAAGGGCCGAGTCACATGACCAGTGACTTTTGTGATAAGACAGTGTTAAGTGATAGCAGAAGCTTGCTGGGAAGTACTTGTGATGGCCGGTCTCAGCTTGGCCGGAACAAAAAACTTGAAGATGGATGACATACACCTTGGTGTTGTCTGTGAGGGCCATTCTGGAGAGGACTGACATATATGCAGGGCAGTGTCTGGGGGTCACAAATATGTCAACATCAAGTAATGGGCTGGTGGTTTTCCAAGTAAGTGTGACTCAACTGTTGTTGGACTCAACACGGGCATCTCCCCTGGGAACTCCTGTGCCTTTTGTGCCAGATGAGAAGTGCTGAAGAGTCAGGCTTCTTGAACTGAGCTGGCAGCAGAATTTGTATTTGTGTGTGTGTGTGTGTGTGTGTGTATGTGTATGTTTGTGTGCATGTGTGTGAATGTATGTTTCTGTATGGGTGTGTTTGTGCATGTGTATGTATGCTTGTGCGCATATGTGTATGTGTATGTTTGTGTGCATATGTATGAATGTGTGTGTTTGTGTATGTGTATGAATGTTTGTGTGCATGTGTGTATATGTATGTGTTTGTGTATCTGTATATATGTAGATGTTTGTGTACAGATGTATCTATGTGTGTTTGTGTATATGTGTATGTTTGTGTGCATGTGTGTTAATGTGTGTGTATTTGTGTGTTTGTGTATGTATGTTTGTGTGCATGTGTGATTGTGTAATATGTGTGCATGTATGTATTTGTGTATGTTTGTGTGCATGCGTATGAATGTGTGTTTGTGTATGTGTATGTATGTGTATGTTTATGTGCATGTGTGCTTGTGTATATGTGTATGTGTGTGTGTGTGTGTGTGTGTGTATTCTAGTTCTGTTCCTCTAGAGTAGAGGATGCTGACTAACACAGAAACAGGGCTGACCTCACTCTCTTGGTCTAGGCCTAGCATGCAGACAAACTGATGAATACTAAGTCACATTTTTAAAGCCATAGCCAGGAAATGGGGTGTAGTTCAGTGGTACAGTGTTTGCCTAGCAATACTGAGGCTCTGAGTTCCAATGTGTGCACCAAAACAACAACAACTACCAAATAACAATAACAAAAACCCTGTTATAATCTTTTACTTTTTTACAAATCCTTGTATATATGCATATAGATGGCACTTGGGCAAGGGTTCATGTGTGCATGTGTGAGGTACAGGTATGTATATACCACAGCATATGTGTAGAGAGAGGTTAGAGGGCCACCTTGGGTGTTGGTTATGTCTTTCCCCCTTGTGTGAGACAAGGACTCTTGTTTGATGCCATAGGTCAAGATAGTCCTACTCACAGGCTTCCAGATTTTCTCTGTCTTGGACTGCCATCTCACTGTAATGGGGTTGGGAATACAGATGCACACTGCTGTATCTGGCTTTAGACACACACTGCTGTATCTGGGTTTAGACACACATTGCTGTATGTATCTGACTTTAGACGCACACTGCTGTATCTGGGTTTAGACGCAAACTGCTGTATCTGGGTTTAGATGCACACTGCTGTATCTGGGTTTAGACACACACTGCTGTATCTGGGTTTAGACGCACACTGCTGTATCTGGGTTTAGATGCACACTGCTGTACCTGGCTTTAGACACACTGCGTTAGACACACATTGCTGTATGTATCTGACTTTAGACGCACACTGCTGTATCTGACTTTAGACACACACTGCTGTACCTGGCTTTAGACACACACACTGCTGTACCTGGCTTTAGACACACACTGCTGTATCTGGGTTTAGATGCACACTGCTGTATCTGACTTTAGATGCGCACTGCTGTATCTGACTTTAGACACACACTGCTGTATCTGGCTTTAGATGCACACTGCTGTATCTGACTTTAGATGCGCACTGCTGTATCTGGCTTTAGACACACACTGCTGTATCTGACTTTAGACACACACTGCTGTACCTGGCTTTAGACNCTTTAGACACACACTGCTGTATCTGGCTTTAGATGCACACTGCTGTATCTGACTTTAGATGCGCACTGCTGTATCTGGCTTTAGACACACACTGCTGTATCTGACTTTAGACACACACTGCTGTACCTGGCTTTAGACGCACACTGCTGTATCTGGGTTTAGACACACACTGCTGTATCTGGCTTTAGACACACACTGCTATATCTGGCTTTAGACACACACTGCTGTATCTGGCTTTAGATGCACACTGCTGTATCTGGGTTTATGTGTGTTCTGGGCATTTGAATTCATCAGGTCTTCACATTTACAAGGTGTATGAGTTACTTTTCTGTTGCTGTGGTAAAATACCATAACTAGAAGCAACTTACAGAAGGAGGGGGTCACGCTGAACTTAAGGATGAAGGAGAATCTATAATGGCATGGAGGAGGCATGATGACAGGCAGCTGGAGCCAGAAGCTGAGAGAGCACAGCTTCAACCACAAAAACAAGCAGAGAGGGTGACCTGGAAGTGGAGGCAAAAGTCCACCCTACCGACATTTCCTCCAGTGAATCTCTGTCTCCTAAGGTTCCATAATCTCCCCAACACTGCACTTCCCCCAACTGAGGACCAAGTATTCAAACACGAGAGCCATGGAGGAACACAGATCATTCAAACCACCATACAAGACAAATGCTTTATGCACTGAATCATCTCCCAATCCCCTCTTCCTCCAAATTCCTAAAGAAAAAGAATGTTTTAACCGGCTTTCCAGCCTGCCTATAACCAGTAATGGTTGGATACACATTGGGCCAGTGTGTGAGAGGGGCGGGCTGAGTCCTCATACCAGGGAAGCTTGGGATATATGTCACAAAATAAGCACCAGTGGAATGTTTACGGAGCAAATAGGGACCTGGTGACGCTGTCCTACTTTTCTGTCTGCTGCTGTGATAAAATATCCTGACCAAAAGCAATTGAGGGGAAGAAAGGGTTTATTTCAGCTTATATGTTGTTATTGATCATTTCTGAGGGAAGGCAGGGCAGACTTTCAAAGTCAGGCCTACTTGGGATTCTACACAGTATGACCGCTAACCAAGGAGCTCACTTCACAGCCAAGGAGTTAGAGCAGGAACCAAAGAGGCACGCCAGCGGCTGCTTACTAGCTGCCTCACAGGTCAGTTCACACTCAGCTAGCTTTCTCAAAAGGTTCAGAACCACCTGCTGAGGGCTGCCACTACCCACAGTGGGCTGGGTCCTCCTAAGGCAGTTAAGAATCCAGACCTCTCCCATCCCCCCATTCCCCACCCCCACCCAGATGTACCTACAGGCCTGTCTGATCTAGACAATTCTCTCAGATGACTCTAAGCGTTGTTAAACTAACATCAAAGTTAATCGAACACTTCGCAAAGGAAGGTTGAGTTCCAGAGTGAAGCATGCGCACAGAGATGCAAGGGTACCAAAAACTGGGGACAGAGATGCACTCCCGAGTCTCTGAGTCAGATGGGCGGAGCTCACCTCTAACACCAGGAAGAGTGGGCAATTAATTCTACTTTTTAAGGCAATGGCCTTTCAATATCAGAACTCTCTCTAAAACAAAGGTCTGGTGCCCCATCTGATGGCGACCAGACTCGGCCTGACCCTCCTTGGTGAGCACAGAGCCCAGTGACTGTATTCTAGGGCAGCCAAAGCATTGACGGTCCACTCAGCTGTGCTTACTCATGACAGCTTTTTATGCAGAGACAATGGACTGTTTAGTTCCATGTCCCTGTGGCACATATGCAGAAGGCTTCAGCAGGTGTTCACAAGAAGTGGAAAGTCATCAGTATGTGCACACATGAGCGCATACATGCACAAGGTCACACACAATTGTGCATGTGTGTGCTTGTATGTGTGTGTGGTCTCAGGGCATGACATTTTAAGTTGTGTTTGGACATCCTGTTCTTCCTCCCCTTTGTCATTCCTAGAGATCTATGCCTAGTTCCATCAAAAGTGCACCCCTGCCATCCACCCTGGACCATCTGCCCCACTGACTTACACAGAGCCGTCTTTCTACTCTCTAACATTGCGAATGGCCTGTGAGTCTGGTTGCCAAGCATGCCCACACCGCTCCTTCTTATGTGGTGACCTCTCTTGGCCACAGCTCGAGCTCTTTTTTGACCCACATCATCTGTGGTTTTGTTAAACACATGCTCCCCTCTGGACTCATGTTCTTCTTGTGCTGTTTCTGATTTTACAGACACACTCAGAACACATTGTGTGGCTTTCATTAAGTGTTATTATATTCAACTTCTTTAACTGTATCTTTTGAAAAAAATTACAGAGTCAATAGTTCAAAGAGCAAAACTATTCTCTTTCTTATTTTTCTCCTTCACCCCAAATCTTCACTAATGTTATCTCTACTAAGGTATCTATGAAAGCATTTGACTATTAATCAATGAATATATCTTCCATGGTGCCCTAGCAGGTGAGATGGGAGCCTCCAGCTGGGGTCACACAGTGGACCAGAGGTTCATGAGTAAGGGGCCTGTAAGAGCATGGAGCATCAGAAATATTTCAGGAATGTGGGCAATAACTTAATGACACTGGCATTTAATTTTAATTAATCATGGATAAACTGTGTGCTTAATTAAAGAGGACAGAGACTAGTAGCTAGCATCTTGCCTCCTTCTCAGTGGACAATGTTGTCTCAGAGAAAGCCACTGGGCACCTACCGTAGGTCCATAGGGAAGGGTTCTCAAGAAGCCAGGCACATCTGGACCCCTTTCTATTTTGGCTTGTCTTCTCTTAAGCTGTGGATTTCAGGAAAATCTCATTTTTTTAGATTAATAGGAATTTCAGTTCTAACCCATCGAATCAAAATATATCTCTGAAAGCCCAAGCTAACTTATTTGGAGAGGACACAGGTGATCAGGAGCAGGGGCTTCTGAAGACGGATGATTGAGACAGGGGCTTCCACGGAGCCCTTTGGAGAAATCAGTAAAGACACCTGTCCCCACAGTGAACTTTCCATTGAAGCTGAACTCTTCTGGGTTTCTTCAATCCAAGCAGTAGCCTTTTCTGGGAGAGCTTTGGGGACACTGGTTTAGAGCCACTGACTGGTCATGTGTAAGGAGAAGTCATGTGTAAGTGGGGAGTTCATTGGCTCCCCAAGTTTGGAGAATGAACTGGTTCACTGCAATATTGCCAGCACCCAGCACCATGGGACATGCCAGTAATGGGACAAGATCACGGATGGAGGGGTAGATGGGTAGAACGGGGGAAGATGGCTGAATGGAGGAAGCAAGTGTGAGACCCATGAAGGAAAAGAGGGGTTCTCATTAAGATTTGAAGAGCTCCCTCACACCTGGGCTTTGGGACTAAACGCATGATAGGTCAGCAATGAGGGGGGTACATCAAAACACCTGTGAGAAATGAGGGGGAGAGAGAAAGAGGGAGACAGATAGACAGACAGACAGACAGAGAAAGAGAGATTCTGAATGCAATTGTTTTAACTGAGATGTGCAAACTTCAACAATGAAATCCCATTAGTTGTGACATCTTCCAGACACCATATTCCTCCTGGGTCTGAGGTGGTTCCAGTGAACCCACAGTCAGGCCTTCATGAGACAGACTAAACAAGTTAGGAGACTTTTCTTTCAGAACCATGAAGGGAAAACGATGACTCACTCCCGGAATCCCTCAACACTGGGAATCCATGCTTAAATCTGTGGATAATTCAAGGAAAATAAAAGACTATGACCCAGTTGGACAGGAAGCTTACCCACAATATGTATTTTGTCATATTAATATCCCCAAGACAGAGATCTGAACAGTCTAGAAGACTGCTATGCAGAGAAACATAATGCAACTTACATATGTAATTTATAATATCTAGAAGTGGGCCGGCAAGGTGGCTCCATGGGGACAGAGGCTTACAGTAGGGGCTGATGGTGAAAGTCCTGGAATCCACAAAGCATCAAGAGAGAACAAACACCCAAGAGTTAACCTATGGCCTCCACATCCGTGCCTCAGCCCTGATGCACCTGCACTCACACAAAGATAAAATAAATGAAAAACGAAACCTAAAAGACACATTTTTAGAAGATGATATAGGTGAATGTAATTTTGGTCAGATATTTAATTTTAATCAATATATCAAAATGCCATCATTCCAACAAGTAATAAATATGAAACATGCTAGCAGGATACTGCATGTTCTTTTTCCCACTGAATCTTTAAACTCTAATGTATACCTTAAACTTATGATGTATCTTAAGCAGAGCTCAGATCTCAGAGGCTCAGTAGCCGGCTCTTTGTGGGAGGCTCAGGTTATTTTATTTGATGCTTGTTCCTTTGAGTTTCTGTGACAGTTTGAATGAGACTATCACTCACAGGGTATCTGCCGCCTCACTCCCAGATGATTACCTAGTGTTGGCCTTCCAAACATAATTTATACTACAACAGTGGTCTAATAGGAAGACGTGTGATCAGGCAAGCCAAAACATTGAAAACAGAAGTTGGATAGGACAGGTGAGGGGGTGGTGGGGTTCTCTGTCTTTCTTTCCTGAAGTTTCTAGGATGTCATTCTGGGTCTCTCCCCATTATGAGTTGAGGCTGTCTCAGGATGGGGCCGTGAAGAGACAAAATTGTCACTTAGGATATCCATGAGCCAACCATCCCATAGACAAGCTATGGAAATAAAGCTAACACTGTCCTCACCCATACTGAAGGGAAAGGTACCCAGAGAAGGCCACTAAATGTAAATGTCAGAGAGACAAAGAAACAAAAACCAATGGCTCCACGCCCTGAGGCCGCAGTTCAGGTCTCTACAGATTTAGCCACCAGTTTCATTTCCTTCCCAGTCTTCTCGCACATGTGTAGACTAATCTGAGTTGGGTTTCAGCTACTGGCAGGGAAACACCCCCCTCGTCTAGACCCTATAAGCGAGACAACAAGTTTCAGAGAGAACATTGGGACACTCAACAGACAGGGCTGCATCTTCTAAGTTTCATCAGAGCCCTGCCCAGGTCACCATGTGGCTTCAGATCTTTGTCCTCACACCTCTGTCCTGTGGATAGACATGCACCAGGAAGTCAAGTGGTTCCCACCTCCTGCTGAAGGCTGCAGTTCCCCTCTGTGCTCATTCTGCAGAATGGGCCAGGCTTTGCCTTCCTACCAGGCTCTAAGTGGCCCCTTTGTCACTGCATAAAAGGCCTATTCTGAAACACCTACGTCTCAAATCTATCTAGCCCCAAAGGAGAGGTTCTAGACCCAAGGCTATAAGTACAAGGGTGACATCCCTGTCCTCTGCATAGGTGTGAGGTTTCCCCTTTACAGTAATTTCCACACTTGTCCGAAGAACTGTCACTCAGAGAATCCATGAGCTACTACTTGACACCCTGTGGAAATAGACCTGGGTGTGGCCTCAATGGCACTATAAATAGTAGTATATGCAAAGGAGTCTGCTACAGGCATATAAACTTACCATGCAATTTTATTTAGAAACAGAGTGCAATTCCTCCTTTAGTTCAGGTGCTGTCCCCTTGTTTTAACAAGTTCCTGGCAGAACCAGAGAGCTCTGCATTCAGATGGTAGCTGAGCACCACATTCTCTCCACAACACTTCATCCATTGAAGCAATAATGGGCAGGGTCACGAAATCTCAAACAGCCCTCCTGAGAACCCAATGAGGCGCAGCTGGAGCGCCTTCATTCTGTCACACGGGGGACAGCGTTTATAAGACTGACCATTAAAATCCACGACTCCAATGATTGATTCCTGCTCCCCAATGAAAGCCCAGGATGTTAATGACTGCCTCCTATCTTAAGGGATATGGAAAGATAGATGGGTGAATTCGTGCCAAGATACTTAATGGCTTTTTAAAAATCCCATTCAACCCCTGTCCAAGAACCAGTGCCAACCCATGTGTGCTAATCTTCATTATCAAAGTGGGTGATTGGAAAGCTGCTTAGTCAAGCCTGTCTCTGGGTGTGTCTGTGAGGACATTCCTAGAAAGGCAGCATGTAACTAAGGATGACCCAGAACTCCGGGTCCCCCTGCCTGTCCCTCCCAAGTGCGAGGAACATGCACAAACACCACCACACCTGATTTATTTTCTTTCTATAGAGGACAGGAGTAAAACTGGAATTTACTGGTCTTCGTGATTTCTTTTTGTTCTGCTCTTCTTAGGGAGTTCTTTATTCTTAGCGGCTCACAAATGTTTCTATATTTTATTTTCTTCTGTGTTTCCAAAAAAGAAAGAATGTCACCACTAGATGGGTCTGGAACTTAATGCAGACTATATAGGTAGGGTGCAATGAGGATGTAAATCTGTAGACTTTGTTTTTTAGTGTCTTTCCGTGAACAGTGCAGAATCACCTTTCCCCACGACAACTTCTGATGCCTCTTTTAGTTTACATCAGCTTTTTAGAGACAACGGCACCATTGAGGTGGAACCTGCTATCCTCTCCCCTCCTCTTCTCCCCCACTTTCCTGCTTCTCAGTACTTTTGGGTCACCCTTTCTCCTTTGCAGTAACCCCTTACCTACCTCCTGTTAGTAACCCCAGTAACAACTCATTAGCTCACCAAGAGGGGCTTCAGTCCAATGGTTACTTGGCTCTGCTGTGGGTTCCCTTTCTTGGAAAGTAGACACGTGTGTCTCCCAGGAATGGTTTCCCACACAACACCCTTGTACAAGGAGACCTGCACTCCTGACAGGAAGCAAGGTAAGGGCTTGAGGTGACTTGCTGCAGCTATTCCCTGAGTACTAAGTGGACAGCACTCCTGACCTCCACAAGCTATACTACAAGATACAGAACTTGGGGAAATAAAGCAGAGAAACAATCAGAGCAACTGGGAACATGCAGCAACAAGCTTTATCCCCCCCAAAAAGACTTTTTTGAACTTGCTCACGGTCGAGAGGGGTTTATACACATGGGTAGTTTGTCTATTATGGAAATACTGAGATTAAACTAATTCCCAGCTTCTTACCTATGCATTCATTGACTGAACTTGTCTCCCCGCTTATTGTTCACTGCAAATAGCTCCCAGGCTCTCACCTATTAAGGCTGAGAAGATTACTGCTTCAATCTATGCTGGCATGGGTGTGTTCTGTCCTTCAAAGCAGGCTTTTGAAGGGACTGGAGTTAGTCCTAGCTGGATCAGCAGGTAAGGGCATATGCTACTCTTCCAGAGGGTCCAGATTCAGTACCTAGAACCCACAGCTTATGAACCCCTTGTAACTCTAGTTCAAACACCCTCCTCTGACCTCCGTGAGCCCTGCACGCACGTGGCACCTGCAGGCAAAACACCCATACACATAAAACAAAAGTAAATAAATCATTTTAAAAGGGAGGAGGTCTTTGAGACACAAAGCATTCATTCCCTAGATATGGAATCAACCCTTTTATGGTGTGCTGGGAGAGCTCAGGCCAGGTGTAGGGAGGCTGAGCCTCTGGAATTTTCCTTTTCGCCACCCATTTTCATCTTTTTAGATCCTCTTTGGATCCAAAAAGGATCCCAGAGGATCCAAGTTAAAAGTCCAGTTCTAACCCAGGTCCTGCCCTCTCCCTAAGGACTCCCAATGGCCTCACGCTCCTAACTTTAGGGTCTGTGGTTCTAGAACACTATTTACATGGTCCTGAAACCAGAGTCTTAAAAATAAAAACAAAACCCTGATAATGTCAACAAAACCACTATCAGGGCAGAGTAGGGAGGTTGCATCTGATTTGTGTGAATAGTTGTAACACTCCAGGCCCACCCACACCGCCAGTGCCTGCCCTGGCTTCCTCAAAGGGGAAAGTCCCAAGGACTCCACTCCTGAAGGAAGCCAGACTCACTAACATGAAAGCCATAGCCCGTGACCCCATCCTTCACAGTCCTTTCCCCTTTCCTCTCTGGCTTCCTCCCTTTACCGGCACCCCTACTAAAAACACAGCTCCGAATCTTTCTCTGCTTTTGTCGCATCCTCATGCTTCATTAAAACTGAAGTGGATTTAAGACCACTAAAATGGGGCGGGGGGGACGACACCCAAAGTCCTTCCCTTGTCTCAGTCCTCTAAGGCCTTTACGCGTTGCTAAAGCTTTCTGGTTGCTCTTGAGGTCAACACAGAACATGAGCATGCCTTTGAGACTCACGGACATCACACCCTGCCGAGCATGGATTTAAAAATGAATATGTATTTACACGTCCATTTCATCTTATTGTGATGAACTAGCCATTAGGTGAATTTTATATTTGCAGCCACTTTTAAAGGCTCGTTCAATGGCGTCATTTAGTTGTACAGAGAGAACCACAAGATAAGAAGAGAGCCATGGCATATTTTTATCAGCACCATTCTCTGTCCTTTGGACCCTTCTTCAACTTTAGCTTTCGGGATAAATCAGCAGCAACTGTGTCATCAGCCCCTTCAGGTCAAATTCCCAAAGAGAACACAATGGCCATTATTATCTCTCCGACTGCAAAAGCCTAAAGGGTTCTTAGGTAAAATTATATATAACAAATGTTTCATTTCCTTTCCAAGTGTGCGTTTCAGGGAAAACAAGAGAGAAGCTGAATGTCTCAGCAGCACACAGCAGAACGTTCTCCGGTCAATGCAGGCTTATGGTGAATGTCTGGTGGCCTCGGTTTAATGAGAACATATTTTCTGCGTGATCTCAGGCAAATGACTGAACCTGTCTGGCCTTCAGATCCTAGCAGAGTTTGAATGTCCCCTCAAAAGCTTACATTGGAATTTAACTGCCATTGTAATGGTATTAATAGGTGGGGCTTGCAGGAGTGATTGGGTCATGAGGGCTCCACCCCTTATCACAATAGTGCATTTTGGATTAAGGGGTGCAGTCAACTGGACCCCCTCGGCTTCAGTGCTCACCTACTCTTCTGCCTTCTATCATGAGATGGAGATGAACTGCCACACCTTGCTTTGGACCTGCCAACCTCAAGAACCATTACCCAAACAATCTCGATTATTTATTATTTGCCTGTATGTTTAGAATTCTGTCGTGCAGTGGAAAGTGGAGCAAGCCAGTCTGCAAGTTATAAAGTGGGACAAGGCCAAGGAGCCCTTGTTAGTACATCCAACACATTTCCAACAGTGAACGGCACAGCTCTGTCCTTCACTAGATGACACTGACCCTGCCCAAAGGCCAGCAGCCAAGACATTTTGGGTGCAAGCCTTATTTCATGCTATAGAATCTCAAAATGCTTTATTCTTAGAACTCAGAAAAATAGTTTAAATAACTTAAGGACACAGATAATTGTTCTTTCAGGAACAAAAATAAATACTCATTTTTTTAACTTAAAAAAATCTTATTGTTATTCTTGGTAGTCAATGGCACAAGAGTTGTTATTAGGAGGGGAAAAAAATCTTGCCAGCTTTAACTCCTACACACAGTAGATGTCATTTAATTTAAAAGCCAAACACACACAGGGACAGAGGAGATGTCTTTCTAAAACCATCCCCTCGTCAAAAATTGCAGATGTCTTTCAAATCCCTACACAATGTTTTTAGTTTATTTATAGAACTTATGTAGTTTAAACACATTTTCTGTAAAGCTTTAAGGCTTTAAGCTGCAAGCTTCCTCCCCACCCCACATATTCTAGAAAAGTAAAAGGTCTCATTGCATCTCTTGACTATTCGACCTGTTTCCTGTAAATGTCAGAACAAAGCCACACAGAGGACCCCCGGTGTCCTGAATGTCAGAGGGCTATGGGTCCCACAACTGCGGGGGATGGGTAGCTAAACCTGTGCTACAGCCTTCAGGCTTCCATTCCTGATGCATCCAGGGCAGGGAAGCCACGGCACTGAGCTTCCAGGGTGGCACAGGAAATCACTGCTCCAGAAAATTCAAGAATGGTTAGCATCATCCATTCTTGATTGAAAGCCCTTCTGCTGCGGCGAGGACCAGGTCAAAACTGAGAGCAAGAACCTCAGTGTGGGTTCTTGTGGGCTGACCCTGTCCTCTAAATGGCTCTGCCCTTAGAGAAACAGCTTTCGAACATCATACATTGGCTCTAAAAGATTGAACGCACAGACAAGGCCAATGAGCTTGCAGGGCCCAGCCCAGGGGCCCAGCGTGCACTATGTCACACTTGTAGAAGCCACACCATTATATAACAATAATTCCTCAAGCCAAGTGATGTAGGAGGGTCATCTCACTATGTGTTACTTTCATTGGTTAATAAAGAAACTGCCTTGGCCCCTTTGATAG
>LOEQ01000421.1:52236-64670 GCA_001685075.1 Bramus lutescens | reverse complement strand
TTTCGGGGTATAAGCTAGCCGTGCGGGAGCCGGGCGGGACGAAAAGCAGGCCCGCTCCTCTTCTCCCCAATCACTACAGCCAAGTAATACCAGAGACCCCACCTGGCCAGGGCTTGATGAGGACCAAGTTACCAGGTAAGCTGATGTGTGTTCCAGTTTGGACCAACCAGAACAAACCAGTGTGCACTCCCAACCTGTCACACAGCTCACCCCTTTCTAGTTAACCACGCCCCCTGCTTGATTGGCTCTTCTGCACCAATCATATCCATTCAGAGAACATCACCCAACCTTTTCCTTTCTTTCACTATGAACTTTTTCATGCCCCTGCTTGTGTGGGTAGCGGCAGTGGCCAACCCCCTTACTGCAGTGAGGGCTAAGAAATCTTCACCCCCTTCTCTTGGGAGTCTTCCTTTATTCCAACAGGACAAAGTCTCTCACGCCTTCCTCCTGCTCCCTTCTTTATCTATGTTTCTATCCAAAGCATTGAGGACAATTTAGCAAATTCTTCAAATTCTTTTTTTTTTCATTTTATGTATTTATTTTGGTTTTTCGAGACAGGGTTTCTATGGAGCTTTGGTGCCTGTCCTAGAACCCACTCTGTAGACCAGACTGGCCTCGAATTATACAGAGATTTGCCTGCCTCTGCTTCCCAAAGGCATGCTCCACCACTACCCGGCCAGTTTAATAAGTTCTAATGCAGGAAAAATAATTGTCTTCTCTTGCCTTCGGGTAGAGTGAGTGACCCAGCTGAAAGCGTTGGCAGTAAATACTCACTGATGTCAGCACAACCAGAGGTGCCCACACTCATCTGGGAATGTGGATTAGTGTAAGGCAGTAGTTCTCAACCTGTGGGTTGCGGTCCCTTTGGGAGGGGGCTTGAACAACCCTTTCACGGGGGTCATGTATCAGATATTAACATTATGATTCATAGCAATAGCAAAATTACAGTTATGATGTAGTAATAAAAATAATTTTATCATTGGGTGTCACCACAACATCAGGAACTGTATTAAAGGGTCACAGCATTAGGAAGGTTGGAGAACTGCTGCTCTAAGCTAAACTGCCATCATCTTTGATGCTTCCTACTGTGAGACTCCATCTCCACTGGACTTGTCCTGCGGACTGCTGACATTCTCTCTGAGAAGGAGGAGTAGACAGGGGCATTGAACCCATAGCTAAGTAACCAGCCATCCCTCCCAGCCATTTGTAAGCAATTGTGCCCTAATTGTATACAGCCTTGGGAGTTCTGGGGCAGGCTAGAGCATGCAGGGTAGGAAACATCAGGGGAGGGGGCTCCACCTATGCAGCTATAAGCCATCACCACGCTGGGTGAATACTTTTCAGGGCTGGTGCTTTGGGAGTCACATGTTCCTGCCAATGACTCCACTCACAGGATTCTGTGTAAGCCAAACAAACCCATTGGTCCCCTGGTGTGAACTGTGGTAGATTTGTATGGTGGTTTGTCATCAAGACATTGGGAGGGAGAAGTGGATGTTGTTGCCAATCCCCTAAGGAAGGAATTCTTGAGAAAGTGGAAGGGGGTGGCTTCTAACACTAGGAGTCTGCCTCAACGATACCCTTACTGCGGCGGATGCACGTCAGTGTCTCAACCCAACCCTTTTCAGCCGTAAAGCCAGCAGGGAACATGCAGCAGCTTTTTATCATCATGGGCTCCTCAGCGCTGCTGGAGGTTGAATAAGCAAAGGTGAACATTTATGTTTTGAAGCAGGGTCTCATGTAGCCCAGGTTGGCCTCAGACTTGCCACTCAGCTGTGGATGGCTTTGAATGCTTGATCAACTCGCTTCCACTTCTCAAGTGCTTACGTTCCAGACATGTGCCAACACGCCTGGTGGATGTGATGCTAGGGATCATATCCAGGACTTCATGCGTGCTAGGCGAACACTCACTTCACTGAGCTACATCCCTAGGGATAGTGGTGGGGAGCTGTAGAGAGAGTAAGAGCATGATACAGGGGAAGGGGTAATGGGAAAGTGGGGGTGGGGCTTACGTGGGGGTCAGGTAGAGGGGTATACAAAAGGAGCGAGAGGGAGAAGGAACTTAAAAACCACAAAGGATGCTTGATAGATGAATATAATATTGATATATTAAATGAAATTATACCACTTGAGATGATCATATTCCCCCGAAGAACCATAGAGATTATTTAATAAAAACTCTAGTACTAGGCATAAGAAACCTGTCAAATAGTTGGTCCAGGGCGTCCAAGAGACTCCCGAAACAATAGAGCCCATTGCTATTTTTACCTTGGTTGCCTCCTGAAAGTTTAAGCCCAATCCCTATTGCTGAAGACACCATACACTTTGGACATAGGACTCAGAGGATTTGAGGTGGAACTGGCCAAAAAGCTACCTCCCTAAGGACTCAGTGTCACAGTAGCAGAAGGTGTGATATGCAAACTGCTAAAGGAAGAAAGTTATTAATACTCCTACCCAGATATGACCAGAGCAGCAAGGTATCCCTAAAGTGCAATAGTTTGGATGTAACCAAAGGCTGTCTAATTTATCTCCTGGCCCTCTTGACAGGAGGGAAACCATTCCCAGTGCTGCAAACACAGCCAATTACTTGTGTAGAGCAAGGCCATGGACCTTAAAGGAGCACCTACTTCTGCTGCTTTTCTAAACCAGTAGACTTCCCAACTGTATTCTAAATGCTCATCTGGGTAAGTGTGGCTCTCACCATTTATCAAATCAGCTTCTTTTCGCAGTTGCAGGAGACCACTAAAGACAGCTACAACCAGTCAAAATGCAGAGAACAACTAACCACGGGGTGTCCAGATCCCACTGATACATCTACAACACAACCCTTGCATCTAAAGCTCAGGGAACATCCTCAAAGAGGGGACAGTAAGACTGTAAGAGCCAGAGAACCAAGAAGCCTGCTGTGAGATTGTGCCTGCTAACTATAAGATAGAAGCAATGCCTTTGAAGTCTCAACAGTGTGACTGCCTAAAGAAGACCTGGACAATTCCAACGCTAGCTGACATCCCAACATAGATGGGAACATCTTGCAGGGCTGCACTCCTAGATGAAGAGCTACAAGAAATTAACACTGCTGAGAGAGGGGAAAAATGAGACTTCAGGAATGAGGCCTTTGATTGGCTATCTGGTATTGATGAGTCAGCCCTAGAAGCATATACACACAGACAACTCAGAGTGGACTCAGCAGATTGTAGTTCTGTGTTGGTTTGTTTCTATGTATATGAAGTGTAATAACAAAGTTCTAGAGAAAGAGACTGGATTTTGGGGTGGGGCAGACAAGGGAGGAGAGGGAGGAAGGAGCAGGAGGGAAGAAATGAATCAATTCTAGTTAAAATGCTCAACTGGTAAACTTTTGAGTAGCATTTACATCTGCTTATTTAATGCCCTGAAAATTGTTGTTCTAAGTATGACGTATATGTTTAGAAAGAATCCTCAGAACGCTCACTAGCCATAGCTCTGGACTCTCTGAACACCTCAGGTAAAGGTCTACTAAGGTTTGCATGAGTCCTCAGAGTTCATGTGGTGTTTTAACCCTNAGGAACTGTATTAAAGGGTCACAGCATTAGGAAGGTTGGAGAACTGCTGCTCTAAGCTAAACTGCCATCATCTTTGATGCTTCCTACTGTGAGACTCCATCTCCACTGGACTTGTCCTGCGGACTGCTGACATTCTCTCTGAGAAGGAGGAGTAGACAGGGGCATTGAACCCATAGCTAAGTAACCAGCCATCCCTCCCAGCCATTTGTAAGCAATTGTGCCCTAATTGTATACAGCCTTGGGAGTTCTGGGGCAGGCTAGAGCATGCAGGGTAGGAAACATCAGGGGAGGGGGCTCCACCTATGCAGCTATAAGCCATCACCACGCTGGGTGAATACTTTTCAGGGCTGGTGCTTTGGGAGTCACATGTTCCTGCCAATGACTCCACTCACAGGATTCTGTGTAAGCCAAACAAACCCATTGGTCCCCTGGTGTGAACTGTGGTAGATTTGTATGGTGGTTTGTCATCAAGACATTGGGAGGGAGAAGTGGATGTTGTTGCCAATCCCCTAAGGAAGGAATTCTTGAGAAAGTGGAAGGGGGTGGCTTCTAACACTAGGAGTCTGCCTCAACGATACCCTTACTGCGGCGGATGCACGTCAGTGTCTCAACCCAACCCTTTTCAGCCGTAAAGCCAGCAGGGAACATGCAGCAGCTTTTTATCATCATGGGCTCCTCAGCGCTGCTGGAGGTTGAATAAGCAAAGGTGAACATTTATGTTTTGAAGCAGGGTCTCATGTAGCCCAGGTTGGCCTCAGACTTGCCACTCAGCTGTGGATGGCTTTGAATGCTTGATCAACTCGCTTCCACTTCTCAAGTGCTTACGTTCCAGACATGTGCCAACACGCCTGGTGGATGTGATGCTAGGGATCATATCCAGGACTTCATGCGTGCTAGGCGAACACTCACTTCACTGAGCTACATCCCTAGGGATAGTGGTGGGGAGCTGTAGAGAGAGTAAGAGCATGATACAGGGGAAGGGGTAATGGGAAAGTGGGGGTGGGGCTTACGTGGGGGTCAGGTAGAGGGGTATACAAAAGGAGCGAGAGGGAGAAGGAACTTAAAAACCACAAAGGATGCTTGATAGATGAATATAATATTGATATATTAAATGAAATTATACCACTTGAGATGATCATATTCCCCCGAAGAACCATAGAGATTATTTAATAAAAACTCTAGTACTAGGCATAAGAAACCTGTCAAATAGTTGGTCCAGGGCGTCCAAGAGACTCCCGAAACAATAGAGCCCATTGCTATTTTTACCTTGGTTGCCTCCTGAAAGTTTAAGCCCAATCCCTATTGCTGAAGACACCATACACTTTGGACATAGGACTCAGAGGATTTGAGGTGGAACTGGCCAAAAAGCTACCTCCCTAAGGACTCAGTGTCACAGTAGCAGAAGGTGTGATATGCAAACTGCTAAAGGAAGAAAGTTATTAATACTCCTACCCAGATATGACCAGAGCAGCAAGGTATCCCTAAAGTGCAATAGTTTGGATGTAACCAAAGGCTGTCTAATTTATCTCCTGGCCCTCTTGACAGGAGGGAAACCATTCCCAGTGCTGCAAACACAGCCAATTACTTGTGTAGAGCAAGGCCATGGACCTTAAAGGAGCACCTACTTCTGCTGCTTTTCTAAACCAGTAGACTTCCCAACTGTATTCTAAATGCTCATCTGGGTAAGTGTGGCTCTCACCATTTATCAAATCAGCTTCTTTTCGCAGTTGCAGGAGACCACTAAAGACAGCTACAACCAGTCAAAATGCAGAGAACAACTAACCACGGGGTGTCCAGATCCCACTGATACATCTACAACACAACCCTTGCATCTAAAGCTCAGGGAACATCCTCAAAGAGGGGACAGTAAGACTGTAAGAGCCAGAGAACCAAGAAGCCTGCTGTGAGATTGTGCCTGCTAACTATAAGATAGAAGCAATGCCTTTGAAGTCTCAACAGTGTGACTGCCTAAAGAAGACCTGGACAATTCCAACGCTAGCTGACATCCCAACATAGATGGGAACATCTTGCAGGGCTGCACTCCTAGATGAAGAGCTACAAGAAATTAACACTGCTGAGAGAGGGGAAAAATGAGACTTCAGGAATGAGGCCTTTGATTGGCTATCTGGTATTGATGAGTCAGCCCTAGAAGCATATACACACAGACAACTCAGAGTGGACTCAGCAGATTGTAGTTCTGTGTTGGTTTGTTTCTATGTATATGAAGTGTAATAACAAAGTTCTAGAGAAAGAGACTGGATTTTGGGGTGGGGCAGACAAGGGAGGAGAGGGAGGAAGGAGCAGGAGGGAAGAAATGAATCAATTCTAGTTAAAATGCTCAACTGGTAAACTTTTGAGTAGCATTTACATCTGCTTATTTAATGCCCTGAAAATTGTTGTTCTAAGTATGACGTATATGTTTAGAAAGAATCCTCAGAACGCTCACTAGCCATAGCTCTGGACTCTCTGAACACCTCAGGTAAAGGTCTACTAAGGTTTGCATGAGTCCTCAGAGTTCATGTGGTGTTTTAACCCTACATGAAGGAGTTATGGGAAGTAGGTTACGAGGCATTAGCCGAGCAGTAGACTCCTGATTTTAAAAAACAAAACGAAACGAAACAAGCAGCAACAAAAGATGAGTGTGGCTTCCTTGCTCTTGCCCGTCTCCCTTCCATCGTGGGATTTGTGCAGTCTCAAGAACCTCATCTTATGCTAGACTTCCTAACTACTGGAATCATAAGACAAATACATTTCTGGTTATTGTAAATCCCAGTCTCGGGTAGTCTGTTACAGTAACAGAGGAAGGCCTCCTGCAGGTCTGGGACATGAGCACTAAATCTCTCCAGTATCCCATTACACACTTACCACAGTGCCCAGCACAGTGAGGGCCTAACAAACGCTGGGCCCACGTGAGATAGTTAAATCACTTCACCGTGTATAGGACCAATGCCAACCCTGTGTTAGCTGGTTCAGCACTGACAAAAGAATCATCAGATCTGGCAAGGCTGTGAGCTTACAGCAACTGACAATTGATAGGACCCCAAGAATCTGCATAGCGCGGACTATCTTGGCAGGCCAGGTGTCCCTCTAAACCCATCGTCTTTCTGTTTGCTCATCTTGTCTCCTCTGAGTTTCAAACCACTTTCTGTTTCCTGGGTGACCACGGACTGAGGACACGAGGGTTAGGCTACCTCAGTTCAGGAATGGGTTATCTCGATATCACGGCCCGTTTCCCAACCTATATAGACAGCCAACTGACAGGGCAGTATCAGAAATTCCGAGAAGGAAGTGGTTCATTTGGGCATCTGTTATCACCTTACCCTGATATTTCAGACAGGCTGATCAACGTCACCTCTTTCTTCCAAGGAAATGGAACACCAGGCTTTCTTAATCAAGGGAAAGTTCATATTAGTAAGAGTTTGGAAAGCACTTAAGCCTAACTTGTTCCCTCTTTTGTTTGATATAAGTATTAAGAAACAACAGAGAAGATGGATTCATTGCAAAACTTGGCACACAGGCCAGGCTATCTCAAAACACTCAAATCGCACAGAGCAAAACTTCAAAAGTGAGCTGTTTTCTCTGAGACTGACACAGCGTCCTCACATAGTAACAGACTTGGTTACCTGGTTATTGAAGTATGTACTTGCCCACCCCCGGCCAAACAAGGAACTAAATCACCATTCACGGTCTGAGTTTAAAATATGTGTGTACAACAGCAAGTGTGGGCATGGGGTGGAGAGAACTGAAGACGAAAACTTGAACGAAGTAGAGACCTTGGACTCTGATCAGAAAGAAAATGTATGGAATTTCCAGATGAGGCCAATCAACTTAGAATGCCAGGAGGGGGATGGCAGCATTTCCCACCTCTCTCAGAAGCAGCTTTGGACCGAGTCATCTCATCAAACTGTATGCTTCTATAAAAGAACCCAGGGAGAGTTTGTACAAAAAAAAAATGAACTGGGTGTTTTGCTGAAAGAAGGAATGGGCCACGTGGAACCTCATGGTCAATGACATCTCTTCACTGTAGATAGTTTGATGCTGATTAGGTGTTGATCACTTCCCAAAGATGCCAGGCGCATCCCCGAAGGGTCAGTATGCATCACTTCAGAGAATCCTCAGAACAGCATGAGGAGCCAGGCCCAACTATTACACCCACTTTACAGGGCAAGAGATGACTCACCAGATGTAAGCAGCTTTCCAAGATGTAAACCTGGCAGAAGTAGACTCAAGATTTAACTCCAGGCAGCTAGTTCAAAACTCTGCTCTAGAGCCCCAGCTGCTTACATGTCTTCCCCAGGGTTACAGTCCTTCGTGGAAATGGCTTCAGAATATCAGCTGCTTTTTCCCGTTGGTGTATGCTACCACCTTGGTGGATATAATTTCAGAGTCTCTGCCCTACAACTAGGGGTTTGTGACTTCACAGGCTCCCATGTTCTTCAAGACATGAAGTGGAGTGTCTGACTGTAGATGCCAACCCCAAAGCCTGGAGAACTTCAGGCTGTATAGATTCAGACAGCCTGGAGGAAGGGTTGTAGACATAAAGGCGCCTGGGATGTGAAACGGTCAAGAAGGCACTATCAGACAGATGGTTCCGAGGAAGTTAAAAAGTAATTTTTGTAAATGAAGCCCATAGTCCAGTATTAGGTAGCTACAGAAGCTGACATCCTCAGAACAGAAATATACACCCTGCCGTGGAACAGACAAAAGAGGGTCTGTGTAAACCCAGAGGATGGATGCAGGTGAGGGCAAGAAGAAGAATTGTTCAAGGCGGAGGTCACACACAGGCAAAGTCTCAGAGTCCTAGATGAGAGCTAATTGCAAGCAACACTTGCCGTACACATGAAACATCAACTACAACCCTCGGGACACAGATGAGAAGGGTTCACAAGCTTAGCATGTGCTGATCAGGAGCAGCCCTTACACAGCCCTAAATTCCATATAAAACAATGACTCTGTAATTTAAGCAAACAGAAGAGCTTGTAAGTGCTGCTTACAGTCAGTCTACAGATGAACTTCTAAAGCTGAGCACACGATCTTTAAAATGTGTAAGGCTTTTTAATTGACACAATAGTAATTGTACCCAGACAGAACACAGCCTGGCACTCCAAGGATCAGATCAGGGCCACTAGAGGAACTATTAATCCCCCCCACACACATTTCTTTATGTTATAAACATTCAAAACCCTCTACATTGTCAATTCTAAAACAGTCCATCAATTGGTGTCAATCACAATGACCCTGCTGTGCCACAGGACATCAGAGATTATCCCTCTTGTCCCCTCACCTCACACCCACCTCCTTGTAATCTTCCCAGCCTTTGCTAGCCTCTATTTTCCTCTTTGTGTTTACAAGATCAACCTTTTAGGCCTCCACATTTGAGATTATGCAGTGCTGTCTTTCTGTAGGCACATGTAACCAATACGAAACAGAAGCTCTAGACACCCTAGCTGTTGATAGACACCCTAGCTGTTGATTGATAGACACCCTAGTTGTTGATTGATAAATACCTTAGCTGTTGATTTTTTTGATAAAAACAAAGAGGAAGAAGAACACTCTGTGGATTGCTGAAATAATCTACATCCCAATATTAATATTCATTTCCAAACTACAATCATAATTTTTTGCATACTAGAACCACCACTTCTCTGACACAAAGGAGTAAAATATCCTTTAATCTTAAGTACCAACAGTTTTCAAAATGAGCCTACCCTCATTATGTCATTTGATCATCACAAGTGGAAGGTGGCCGCCCATCTAGAGTCCCAACTGAGTGCCTGCCAACAACATAAATATAGCTCTCCCTTCGTTTATCAAGGAAGCTTCTTTTTGCAGCAGATGGAAGCTACAACAGAGATCCACACCTGGTCAAAATGCAGAGAGTAAGTGGCTGTGGGGGTGCCCAGTCCCTGCTGATGCATCTACAACACAACCCCCATACCTAAAGCCCAGGAAACAATGTAGAAGAAAGGACAGAAAAACTCTAAGAGTCAGAGGATCAAGATTCCTGCTTCAAGATAGTGTAGTTTAGATAGGACAGGGTTGCTGTACCCATGAAGTCTCAACAATATGGTTTCCTAACCACAACCTGCATAGTGACCATAGTAGTCAATATACCAACATAAATTGGGAAGACTCACAAATTGTCATCCATAGATGAAGAGCTCCAGGCGATCAATGGCTGCTGGGGGAGGGAGGACTATCTTTTTCCAGGAATGAACTTCCAATAATGTGTCAAATCCCAAGAAGTTATCCCTACAGATGTGTGCATATAAGTGACACTAAGTGTACTCAGTAGGTTGGTTGGGTATATGGGTGGATGGATGGATGGATGGATGGATGGGTGGATGGGTGTGGGGTGGGTAGAGGGATGGATGGATGGGTGGGGGGTGGGTAGATGGATGGAAGGGTGGGTGGTTGGTTGGTTTGTTGGTTGGTTGGGTGGGTGGGTAGGTGGATGGATGGATGGATAAATGGATGGATGATGGATTGATGGATGGATGGATGGATGGATGGATGGATAAATGGATGATGGATGGATGGATGGATGGATGGATGGATGGATGGATGGATGGATGGATGGATGGATGGGTGGTTAGGTGGATGGATGGATGGATGGATAAATGGATGGATGGATGGATGGATGGTTGGGTGGGTGGATGGATGGATGGATGATGGATAAATGGATGGATGATGGATGGATGGATGGATGGATGGTACCTACCTACCTACCTAGGGTGGGTGGATGGATGGTTGAATGGGTGGGTGACTAGATGGATGGTTGGATTGGTGTGTAGATTAGTGGGTGGATGGGTGGATGGAGTTGGGGGACAACAGGATGGATGGAAATAATATAAATAATGTATAGTGTATGACAACCTCAAACAATTTTTTTAAAAAACCAAGTAGTTCTGAATAAAACAAAAATAAAACAAAGAGAAGACAGACTTTGTTATCTTAAGTGCTTCAGAGAAGTAGATGACTTCACTGAGGCTAAAAAATGGCTGGAAGACCAGTGGGTTGGGTGGCTGGAAAAGGCCCCAGTCAGTGAGTTTGATGACCTGAGTTTAGTCCCTGGGAGCCACATGGTGGAAAGAGAAGTGACTCCCCAGAAATTGTTCTCTGACATTCACAGGCATTGTAACACACAGAGACACACAGTCACACAGTCACTCACTCACACACACACACACACACACAAGCACGCATGAGCACACACACACACAAGCATGCATGAGCATACACACACACAAGCATGCATTAGCACACACACACAGAACAGACACACAGACACACACACAAGCACGCATGAGCATACACACACAGACACACACACAAGCATGCATGAGCACACACACACAGACACACACACACAGACACACACACACACTGAAGAAGTAAGTGTATTAAAAGGATCTGGACTGGGGGTGGGAGGCCCTCCTGACTTGGGAGACCCAGTTCTCTGCATCTCCACTCACTAACTCTGCAAATCAAGTTTCAAGGACAATAAATTAGATTCTAAGTTCACAGAGAGCACATTTAACATCCAATTTACAGAAATCGGAAAAATGAACCAAACTGGTGATGGCAACTGGGAGCTTAAATGGCATAAGATTTTTTTAGTGTGTCAACAGAACAGTCCCGCCTTTGCTCCTCAGATGATCAGTGCCTTTACTGGATGGCAGATAGGACGAGAAAGGAAGGCTGTTCAGAGAGCACAGTGAAGAAGAGGCAGGTGGCCGCCTCATAATGGGAGGCTGGAGGAAATTCCTCCAAGTCTCTGCCATTGCTGAGCCTTAGGCTCCCCCTCTGTAACACGATGGCTCTGGCTTCCCAACTCACAGCCTGGCCAACTGCCCCCAGTCTAGTGGACAGCGCCTGCAAACAGCAACACTGAAGCTGTCTTTCTTCTGCAGCTTTTCTTCTCGGGGTGTGCTCCGTTTTTCTTCCTTTTAGCTCAAAGAGGGCAAAAGGAATCATTTAAAGAAAACTCAGTTTAACTTCACTATCATAGGAAACTAACTCTAAATACACCTAGGAGTCTGTGATACTTATCAAAACACTGCAAATGCGGAATGCAATCTGTTTGTCAAAAAAATATAGTTTTGAAGGTATAACACAGAGAAATGAAACTGAGGGAAATACAGCCTTTCAAGGGTACACCATAGTCATCCATTGGCCCTCAGTGATCTAAATGAATTATCCATTCTGCCAGAGTTCAAATGAGTTTGGGTCTTTGATTTTTCTGTGACAGTCTTCTTAGGGTATTAGAATTTACCCTAGAACAGTGGGAAAGTCTAGAAAGGTGGGTCTCATTCTTCCATGACCCAGGTGTCTGTAAGCAACCCAACTCACTAGAAATAGCAAAGGAGTGTGGTAAAGTAAAAAGCAGTAAAGGTACATTGAAGTGCTCAAAAATATCCTTGGTTTTGATGATTTATCTTGGAAAAAAGAAGCCTACCCCAGAACTAAGTGAAGATCTTTGTTTTCCAAGTCCCCCAATTCTCTTGTGCTCTTTATGCAATACTTTGGTATTTCTGACTAAATACTCCCCTATCTGGGAAAACTGAAGAGGAAACATTCCATGTAAATCTGGTTTATCTCCTTCCCCGACCCCTGTGACTTAGAAACCTACTTTGAATGTAGACAAAGCTGTACCACCATGAATAAGGGAGGCACTGATGCCAGGATGCAGAAACATCTATGTGTGTGGAGCTGGTAAGGAAGCAGTCGCTTGGTACAGCCACTCCTGATGCTATGGCTTAGATTTTTAACATCTCCAAAGGCCCTGTATTGAAAGCATGGTACCATCTGAAGCTACCAGTGGAGCCTTAAAGAAGGAGGGCCTAGAGCCGGGTGGTGGTGGCACACGCCTTTAATCCCAGCACTCGGGAGGCAGAG
>LOEQ01000421.1:38604-52126 GCA_001685075.1 Bramus lutescens | reverse complement strand
AAAAAAAAAAAGAAGCAGGGCCTAGTGGGAGAAAGTTGGGTCATTGAGACATGTTCCTGACAGCAACTGGGGAATTTTAGTCTCTTTTCTCTCTTGTTTTCCTGGCCATGAGGTGAATAGCTGGCTTCACTACATGGTTCTGCATGTATCAAAGCAGACCCCTAAACAGCAGAATCAGTCATGAACTAGAGCCTTCCTATTATTGTCTCAGGTTATTTTGTTATAGTAAAGGCAAATTGGAAAACACCCCCAGCTTGCATTACTGAAATTCTGCTGTATTTTTGAATCATTAACTTCTCAACATATTGTTTAATGGTTGGCACATACAAATTTAACCTCCCACATCACCATTGCTCTACTTTTGTCTGCTAATTTTCTTTCTATCCATCTATCTATCTATGTATCTATCCATCTATCTATCTATCTACCCACCCATCCATCCATCCATCCATCCATCCATCCATCCATCCATCCATCCATCCATCCATCCTTCTACATTGTTGGGATCAAATCTAAGCCTCATACATGCTAGCCACATATTCCACTATTGAATCACATCCTTCAATTGGCTTGCCATTCTTTCAAACACCCTTCCTTAATCAGTTTGAGTGTTGATTCCCTAGAGTTTTGAAAATATGTATGCAAGCATCCTTCCCTTTTACCCTTTCATATGCAGCTAGAAATAATTCAGAGAGATATCACTAAAGAATTCTGGAGGAAAAAAATAGAAATTTCTTGGGCTCATTCTAAGGAGGTGCTGAGTGGCTAACTTAAACTCCCTGGGTGATAAATATGATGTGTGTGCATACCTATGTAAATCATAAGATGGGCCAAATTATCTTTATGCTTACAGATTTTGTTTTTCATAAATGGTGGTGGCAGACAGGTAGGCAAATAGGTAACATGTAACTGGGACCCCTGGTGCTCCCACACAAGAACAGCCCAGTACCTTGGTCCACAGCTGGCAAAGACATCCGAAGGGGAGGAGGGATGTGGTGTCTTGCCCTGCCCTTAGCAAAGCAAGTAGCCCTCCTCAAGGGCTATTCTCCTATAGTTAAAATGAAGAAACAGCCTGGAAAGGGCTGTTACTAGCTCTGGAGAGATTAAAAGGTTAAGGGTGCTTGCTGCTCTTCCGGGACCAGGGTTCAGTCCCCCACATCCATGCCACCTCGGAGTGGGGCTCACAACTTCCTGAAACTGCAGCTCCAGGAGACCTGACTCCTTCCTTGAGTCTCCACAGACACCCGCACTCACACTTACATATCCCCACGTAGACACACATACATGCAGACATTTAAAAAGTCAATCTTGGAAAATTCTTTTACTGGAAAGCCTATAATACTTTGGTTGTATTTTCCTTTGTATTACACTGAGGGCTGAGGTTTGCACTCATATGCGTGTGTGTGTGGGGGGGGGGAGATTTCACCATAACCCTGAACGACTGCTAGGAGACACGGAAATTTTTCCAGTTTTTTTAGGCACCTACGGTTGNNNNAGCCTTGCTGAAATGTTGTTTGGCAAACGTGGTACCCAAGGCAGCTCCCACCATTTTTTCGAGTGACTTCCCAGCTGAGCCTGGTTGAAGGAAGTACCAGACTCCAAGAACGTGAGGAGCGGCAGAATGAGTGTCCTGATTTAACAGTCCTTATTACAGGCAGAGACACAATTTTGAAAAGCAGGTTAGCTACTCAAAGATGGCAAGGGACAGAATAATGATTGTGCCCTAAAAAGGTTTACCTGCCAGCGCTCCTCTTTTGTGCCCTCTCACATGCAGCCCTCTCTCCCCAAGGGCTGGGTGGCACACGGAAACCAAATTGCACACACCCAACAGCGCACAATAGCTGCGCACTTGAGAAAAGTACTTAAGTTGAAGAAGGTGTACTGATTTGCTCTCGACACATTCTCTATCTTCTTGGAGGTGGCATTTCAGAAAAAAAGTAAATAAACACTGCTGATTCTATTTTCGGTCCTTTTTGTAAAGGGTTACATTCAAGCTCTGACTCCAGCTGAGTGAGTCATCTCACTCCTCCGGGCCTCAACTTCTTCCATGAAAAAGAAATATGGCAACAAAGTAACCCTGCACTCCAGAGACTATCATTGAGTCAAAGGGAAGTCAGATGTGTGTGGGGAGGATGACAATGACCTCGACACGGGCTCCCCCTCTCCCAGGTGATCTAACTATTAAAGGACACTTGATAAGGACATGCCCAGAAAGGGACTGCGCAGGTGTGAATCCTGTGGCCAACCCTGTACGACCATGAATCTGAGAACTGTTGAAAGTGAAGATAAACCCCAGATAGATAAGAGAAGGTGTTCTGGTGTCTCATTATACACAGAGTGAAGATAGTGAATGATAACACAACATGGGAGCCTTATTTTACTCCCCCCCCCCGTGTGTGTGTGGTGTGTATAGATGCCCACAGAGACCAGAAGAGGGTGTCAGATCCCCTGGAGCTGGAGGTCCTGTCAGTTGTGAGCCACCCAATGCGGGTGCTGGTCCTCTGCCAGAGCAGTGGGTGATCCTAACCACTGAGCAATCTCTCCAGCCTTGACCAAAAAAAAAAAAACAAAAACAAAAACCAACCAAACAAACAAAAAAACCCACAAACTAATTGTCTAAACAGTTAGAAGAGAGAATTCGGAATGTTCTCATCCCAAGGAAGTAAGAAGTGTTGGTGATGATGGACACGCTTCCTGAGCCGACCCACACATAGTACAAAAAGGTACTGGGGAAACACACTGTCTCCCAAAAGGATACACAGTTCCTTGCCAGTTGTTAAACTTACCGTCCTTAGTTTTATTTCTAGGTGAAAAGCACCAGGACCGAAAGTAACTTGGGGAAGAAAGGATTTATTTCAGCTTATACTTCCAGGGAGTGAAGTCAGGAGAGGAGCTCAAGGAATGAACTGAAACTGAAACCATGGAGCGAAGCTACCTGCTGCTGGCTCCCTCTCGGGGTCAGCTAGCTACACTTCTAACAAAGCCCAGACCCACCTGCCCAGGAATGCCTTGCAGACATACCCACAGGCCCATCCAATTGAAGCAATTCTTCAATTGCCCAGGTGTGTCATGTTGGCAACAGAACGAACCAGGATCGTCACTAAAGTATTTACCATTTATTATGAAAGCAAGGTACTTTGCAAAAAATTATTTATCTGAAAAGTTGGATGTCAGAGACTAGTAGTGAGGAGGTTCACGGAATGAGTACGGGCATTCCGAGCCCAGCCCTGCCCTTGTTTCTCCCTGTACTGGCTTGTCTACAGAACTCTGACTTCTTTATCTTATTATTCTCATGTCAGAGCACAGACTGGGGTGAGCACGCAGAGCGATAAGGCGAGGCAGGGCAAAGTTGGCCTTTTTGTCCGCAGCACGTCCCTCCCAGGACTTCTGGGTGGCGCATGAGTTGGCTGCAGCTGGGGAAGCCTCCTCGTTCCTGGGGACTGGCAGGAAGGACAGCCCAAGAAGTCCCTGGTTCTCCCAATGAAGAAACTTCCCTGGGTCTAAGTGGAGGGAGGAAAGCACCCAGCCACCCAGAAATGCACAGGCCTGGTGTCACCTACAAGCTCCAGGGCCTGGGCAGGCAGCTGTGGGTGTGCTCACCTCTAACTTTCTTGTGGGAAACATGAGCTTCACTATTAGGAGGTGATGGAGGCCTCTTCCTTCCACATCAGGCCACTTGATTAGCCAGAATTCTGGTCCCACTGAAAATCAGCTCAGATTTGCACTTTGGGAGCTTCTGGCACAGGAGAAAAATGACAAGACCCTCTCAGGGAGGGAGGAGCTGAGACTCAGGACTTCAGACCAAACTTCTTTAGAAAAGGAAAAAGAAAGTTTCCACGGAACAGTGAAGGTCACATTCATCACCTGCACAGTCCCACACAGCCCGTAAGATTCAGAACCGGGAACGCACAGAGGCTGTTTGATTGGGATTACAATCTCAGGCACACAAGGTTATCGCCGTACTTTGTTCTTTTAAATGGGCAAAGCCTTTGAAAGCAAACTGCAACCTCAAGCAACTGCCAAGGCATTCTGAGTGTTCCGCTTCTACTGTCGACTCTTTCACTTTCCCTCATTGTGTTAGCCTTCAAGCATAACTGAGCAACGTTATGCTTTTAATTGTGTGTGCAGACAGTGTTCATAGTCAGGAAAAAAAAACCCAAGAGCCTCATTCAAGAAGAAAACATTTTGAGGCTGGCATGTCCCCAGCTGATGTGTGCAGCAGTTTGATGAACGGGTCACAGCAGCGATAAAACCATACTACTTCTTGTTTATAGGAAACTATTTAGTAAGGCATCTATGTTCCTGATTTTCAACTTTTTATATTGGTGTCTCCCTTTACAAAAGGAAAAATTGACTCTTAGGTATTTGGAACTTGCCGAGGTTGTCTGGTCCCAGCAGTGGGGTGAAGATGCCAAAGCCTTCTACTATGGGCCACAAGCTGTGTCCATTAAGCCATACAAAAGTGTTACTGACCCGTGTGACAGTATAGGCTGGGATTTAAAGCCAGGTCGTAAATCAGTGCTGACATACCCGAGGACCAGAGGAATTTTTATAGGCACCTAATTGAATCACATATACTAGAAATGTTAGAAAACACAAGCACCGGGGCCTTCAAGATAGCTCAGTGGGTAGAGGTACTTGCCAACAAGCTCAAGGATCTGAGTTTAATCCCAGAAACCTATGCGGTAGAGAAGTATCAATTGCAAGTTATCCTCTGACTTTCACATTTGAGCCATGGTGTGATGGGAGAGGAGACACATCCTCTTATGGTCTCAGATCTGTTCTATTTATTAGCTTTAGTGGTGGTTTAACTGTCCTTAGTCATGAGTTTAAATACTAGAGATATGTTTATATATACTATGTATGTACATACTATGCACACTGCATGCACACGTGTATTCATGTATGTATGGGTGTGTTGTGTGTATATATTCAGAAATAAATAAATTTAATAAAATATAAAAATATGACCCAGAGGGAGCCTCCAGTCAGTACATCCTAGTGAGGCACCAAACGAGGCACCTTAAGAAGCCCCAAATAAGGATGGAGATGCCACTAAATGGTGATATGACCCAAGATACACAGAAAGGCAGAGACCAAGGGAGGCTGTCTATAGCAAGGTACAAGTCACCTACATGACTACCCAGCAGCTACTTTGTGAAGACATTATGGAAATGAGGAACACAAAAAGAATGGCTCTTTTTAAAAGTGTAGGCATGACATAATCTTAGTGAACCCCTCACTTCGTAGGTTTCAGCCAGCAAGTGACTATAGCACCCAGTCTGAAGCTGACAAGCAGCAAGCTTCTTGTAGGGGAAATGCTGTTGTCTCAAGAAGGGAGCACAGAACAAGAAACCCTTTAGAGTAGAAGTTCTCAACCTGTGGGTTGAGACCCCTTTGAGGGTCATATCAGATTTTTACATTACAATTCATAAGAGTAGCAAAGTTAAAGTTATGCAATCGCAATGAAAGTAATGTTATGGTTGGGGGTCACCACAGCACCAGGGACTGTATTAAGGGGTCACAGCACTAGGAAGGTTGAGAACCACTGCCCTAGAGAGCTGGAATGGTGGTAGGTGACTGCTGCTGAGTAAAGCCACACACAGTCAGCTTTTCGCACCCTTCAGTTATGCATCCACCAATGCCATCAACTGTAGATTGAAGATATTTGGAAATACGTTGTCTATGCTGAACACGGACTCACCTTTTTGTTTCATATTGTGGCCTGTATAGCACAATACTGATCTGTGCAGCAGTCATAGGATTTTCAGGGAACTACGCAATGCATGAGTGATTTAAAGCGCATGGGCAGACGTGTGTAGGTTACATGCAAACATTACATCAGTTTGTATAAGGTGCTTTAAGCATGCTTAGATTTTGGTTTTCTCATGAGTCCTGGAACCCTTCCAGCCCCAAGGGCACTAGGGATCACTGTATGTCAATCAATACATTTCCAAACAAATGTGGTTCACACCAAACCTGTCATCCTGATGCCTAGAACATCACCATGGTGTAGGCCATGAAAACTGTCGGGGACTTGTACAGTACAGAATGGTAGAAAACCCAATAATGCTATGGCCAGCATAACTTGTAAACATACTAGTTGAGAGTTTGGGGGCAGATTTCTAAAGAAATCAGTGGTTAAGGATGAATACCAAACTAGCCCAAAGTGGGAAGGTAGACAAAGAACTGTCTGCCCATAGGAGAATCAATGTGAGACTTTCTTTGTCTTTCCCCTGAGGGGACACATCCACTGTCTGGCAGGAGCCAGTTAGTTCTCTTAGCCCCAACACTGAATGCTATGGCTGTTAAGTGTGGTGGCACACACCTGTCGCTTGACATTCAAGGACAGCCTGGGCTATACAGTGAGTCTGAGGCCAGCCTAAGTTACATAAAGGGAGACTCTATAGTGACGGAGAGGGGACTATTCACATCTAGGTCACCTTGAACTCTAAATCCCAATATCGAGACACTCCCACACCTTACACACCATCTCCAGAAGGGAGACCGAAAGCAATTATTTTGTACCCACTAGTGAACCTGGTGCATGGGGGAGACTTGTGCAAATCAGGAGAGAAAGTAGAGCGCAGAACGTCTGTGACATCCAGACCAGGCGGCCCAAGGCCATCTCACCCCTCTCTACATGGAAGGCTGAGATTTGAGGAAGGTGGAGTATGGAAAGCCCCAGAAGCAGCTCAGAAGTAAGAATCTCCCTCGTCTTGAACAAAGCTCAGTTTGTCCTGAGCCACCCACCTAGAGACTGCTGGTAAAGCAAACCCAACATCTGCATGGGATGACATGCTCAGTCCCTGGCATGAAAGCTCTGACGGCCATTATACAGTGGCCATGCTCATTTACCCTGAGTGAGTTTCTCCGCTGGACTCTCCAGTGCTCCTGCCTCATTCTCATCCCCACAACAAACACAACCCCAAACTTGGGTGCAATAGTGTTTCTCTTTTTTTAAACCTCTTAGATCTTAGTCTCTAGAGAAACCAGTATCTTTAGCAGGGTGGATGAATGGCAGGCTGTGTCTTCCCAAGACTGTGAGGGTTTGAGCGAGAATGGCCCCTACAGGTTCATGTGTTTGAATACTTGTTCCCCCACTGGTGGAACTGTTTGGGAAGAATTAGGAGTGTCACCTTGCTGGAGGAGGTGCTGTCATTGGAATAGGGCTCCAAGCATTCAAAAGACTCCATTCCCAGTGTGCTCTCTTTGCCTCTTGAGTGTGACTCAAGCTGTGAGCTCTCAGCTATTGCAGCCACCATACTTTTACTTGGCTATCACGGACTCTAGCCTTCTGAAATCATTAGCTCAAAACAAACACTTTCTAAATGTCCTTGCTCACAATGTCCTATCACAGCAATTAAGAAAGTAACTAGGACAGAGAAAGAGACAAATGTATTGATGTGGCAGATGTCATGACTGGTTTGGTCAGTACTGCAGTTGGCCTAGCTTCCTCTGTCTTCAAGTGAGCTCATCCTGTCCCAGGTGCTGTCAACAGGAGGCTGCTCTGAACTGTTCACCTGAGATAAGCATGGCTTTAACGACACCCATTTCCAAACAACACTCACTCTTGCAAAACAACGGGAAATGGAAACCAAAAAGTTCCAGAGCTGAATGCATGCACAGCAGCCTGGATCTTTAATGTGCTTCAGGGGACTTTGCTGGAAGCTTGGTCATCACCTGTGGCACTGAGACCTGGTGGAATCTTGAAGAGATGGGCCTGGAGGAAGGAAATTAGCTTGCCGAGGGTGTGACCAGCCTGTCTCTCTTTATATCCTGGCAGTGATGAGGTGAACAGAGCCCTCTTTCATGATCTGCCATGTTATGAAGCAGAAAGCAATGGAGCCAGGTGACCGAAGACAGTAACCTCTGAAACATAAGCCCAAAATAAGCCTCTCCTCCCTATAACTAGCTTGTCTCAGGATTTTATCATGGTGTCAGAAAACTGGCTAGCACAACATTGGATGGAGGTTTCTCTATGTGACACTAAATTCTATTGATGTGAAAGTCTTGTAGCATCACCCAGAAGCTCTTCAGCCTTGGTCATAGAGCCAGTGACAAGACACTGGGCTTTAATAAAATTAACCAGCCAGAATTAAAGAAGGAAAAATAATTTGCATTTGTATGACAAAATGTAAATATTAATAAAACCAATGGGAAATGGAGATGCCCTTACTTCTTGGTCATCTCCAAGTTTCCTCTGTCTTCTGTCGTTACTGAAGATGGTTTGGTGACTATTTGATTCTTCTCAACATACTTGGAATCCACACAATAAAGACCAAAAAGCTATGTCAGGTACCTACCTGGTGGCACACCTAGAAAGTCTACTGGGAGCTCTCATTAGGAAGTCGTATCTGTTTGTCTGGCTATTTCCTCCTAGAGAGTTTCTCTGTGTGTTTGCTCCCTTTCCTGTCTCTATCAGAGGACAGTGCATGGTCACTGCTGGAAAAGAGTACTACCCTGCCAACCACCTTTTTCTGAAAGGCGATTAGTATTTCTTGAGTGTCCTGCATGTGAAAATACACAGAAGAGATGTGAAAATTGGGTGACATACAGTGTAGTGAAGATGCACTGGCAAGACAGCCAAGCCCCACGGACGGGAAGCATGGGTACCACTCTTTAGCTATCAACTGAACAGTGTCTACCAATATTCCAAAGAGATAGACCTTTTACTTGGGAATCCTTTCCTAGAAATGCATGACCTACAAAAGCATGAATTACAGATGAAATGATATATATTAAGGAGGTAAATAAAAAAATTTAAAGTGGGAGGAAAGTAGTCAATGTTGACTGTAGATATGGGCCTAAGAAACCAGGTTTTAGCCACAACAAATGATACTATATGGTCCTTAAAGGGAATATGAGTGATGATGATTTTTTTTTACAAAACAAAGCTCTCTGTGCCACACAGTTTCTTTTCAAAACAGGCAATAATACATATAGAATGAGCTTTATTCTAAAATATATGCCTACGTATGTAAATGTATCAATCAGAATGAGTAAGTAGCAGAGCAAGCCCTATGGTTAAATTTCTCCCCCTTGTAAAGGGTGAGAGAGTACAGGCACCCAAGTGACTTTAGCTACAAATCAAGGAAAATCTAACTGGGCTGGCTACACATAGTAGCAAAGGTTTTAAGAGCTCAGAAATGTCTCAGAGTGGACTTTCTGGGTAAAGCCTCTAATGAGACCCCAGTCTCACCTCTGCATTCTTCCAGCCCCGCCTACCCAGAGGCCCATGGTTGCTTAGCTAATAGACACTACATCCTTTCTGCACAGGACTGTGTGGGAGGAGGGTGGCTTATTCCGTTACCTCTTCTCCAGAGCTAGGGAAACTTTCCTAGAAGCCTCTGAGTAGCCTCACCTCACATTTTATTGGCGATCACTTGGAGCCAATCACTGGAAAAGGCTACAGGCCCTTATGCTCATCAGTATTCTCCTGGCCCACCTCAGGGAGAGCAGACTCCTCTGAAAAGCCAGGTTTCTTTCAAGTCAAAACATGGGAAATGGTGGCTAAGCAGGCCATGGGGGAGGTGAAGGGATCTTTTACTTCTTATTGAAATATATCTAGTTGTTTGACTTTTTTTCCTGTAAGACTTTCCTGTATGTCCAACAGTTAGTTGTCATTATCAAGTTGATTGGATTTGGAAAGACAGCTCTGGGTGTATCGATGAAGGTGTTTCTTGGGAAGACTCACCCAGAATATAGACAACTTCGTTCCACGGACTGGGGTCCTGAGCTGAAGAAAGGGCACGCAGGGTGAGCAGCTGTCTCATCCTCCTGCGGCTTTGACCTTCTTCCTACCACGACGAACTGTACCCCAAGCTCTGAGCCAAAATGGTCCCTTCCTTCCTTCGCTTTTGTCATACATTATGGGACAGCAATGTGAAAAGGACAAAGTTCTGTGCGTGAGTTTTAAGTCTACTATAAATATTTTAAACTCTGGGAAAGAGACTGGAAGGGAAAACACCCTGGCCAAAACATGTATTCTCATTTATTTCATTATTTTCAGTCTTTTCCAATATCTACATGATGTGTTTTTTATAAATAAAAAACTTTTAAAATGATCTCCACCTTTTACTATTTTACTCACTCTTATGTGGCAGACTTCCTGGGGAGATGTAACAGACACATCTACTCACCCTAGATAGGGAGTTCATAACAACAGAATACAGATACCACCAAAGTCCAACTTGGTGAGCCAATGAGTTTTATTCAGGAACTGACAGGAATATGGGCGAGGAGCTACTTACAGGACTAGAAATGACAATAAGAGCAATCCCATTTGCTAGGCCTCTGTACATCCCTTACTAGTAATCCCAGAGACCTGGCAAGACAATCATCACTCCACTATTTTTTCTGACGAGAATATTTAAGCTTATAAATGTTAAAAAGTTGCCCCTAGGCACCTGGGTGTGCGGGAGTCCCTCTGACTTCAAACCGGGTTTTATTTCTTGCCAGGTCACAACATGCTCCTCCATCCACACCAAGGTACAAAGGCAGCGATGAGGGAACCCTCCCAGAAAACTCCAGGCAAGGCTCCTCTGGTCCACCGCCCTACAGAGAGGCATGGAGGGAAGCCATTGCACTTCCCTCCCCCTCGTCTGTCTCTCAGCTCCTAGGATGTAGGCATGACCCATCTCCATGTGATGTATCATCTGGTCCATTGTTTAATACATGTCCAGTTAGCATGTGTTAATGAAGGTAAATATCCCAGAGCTTGCTCGAGTGTCGCACGAGAAGCTGGTGAGATGCACCGAAGCTCCTGAACTAGAATCTTCATTTAACAAACCCCCACCCCACCCCCAGTGACTCACTGTATTCTGAGGCCCCACTCCTTCCACCTCTTTATACACACTGTGTATTTCACAGAAGAAGAAAAGAGAATTCTCTTTTCTGTTGTGAATCATCAAATGGAACCAGACATTCTGACCTGCAGTCATTCAAGTGGCCTCTAGGGGAAATTTTCCCAAGAAATGACTCCTGGCCTAACATAGCACATGGCCCCTCATCTAAAAAAATTCAAATGAGAAACAGCACAGCCTGAGCTAAAGAGTGCATTAAAAATGTCTCCTTTACATGCTTGTGTTTAATAATTGTTTCCTGGTGTACTTACGTACTATTAATCACCTCTGATTTAACGCAGGATTACTCATAGTTAAGTACCCCATTAACACTCAGAAATTTCTAACCTTTGGATAGTGATTACCGACAGTTCAGCTTGTTTCCCACACCTATTTATTGAGCATCTATCATTAACATGGCCTCATAGAGATGAGAGGAAGAGATGACATATGAATGTCACTGTCCCCAACCTCCTGTCTTTGCTACAAATAGAACCAAGGATGAGGAAATATGCTAATCAAACATCTCTGTCAGCCAATAAGGCTTCAAGTACCATTTTCACTACTTAAATGTGAAACTCGATTAGATGCCTGCTATGATGAAGCCAATTAAACTGTTAGCATAAAGCAGCCAAGAATCCTGAGTCACTAGGCTATTTTCAACCCCTCACAATTTGACCTGTGCTGGGGAAGATGTTGCAGTGTGAAGGGTATCAGCATAAAACAGCCAGTGTTTTGATCATAATGGAAGTTCACAGGCAGCCATTCACGTATATACTTGTGTGTGTATATATAGACAGCCAACACATATATACTTGTTTTTAAAATTCCCACAAAGATTTAGCACTTTGGCTTCTGAAGATTTATTTATATGCAAAATTCTGGGGCAAAAAAAGACATATAAAGGCAGAGAGACCCATGCATTAATTTAACCTGAGGAAATTCAATACCATTGACTCTTGCCCTTGAGAAGTAGCTGCTTTTATAGGTTACCAAGACCTAAGAAGGATAGTACAAAAAGATAGATTTAAATTGGTGACACATCATGCGATTTTTAAAACTCTTTTCATTGTTTTTATGTTTCCATTATTAAATAGCCAGAAATATAAAGCAGGGACCAAATTGTTACAAATGACTAAGTAAGCTTTAAAAAATTACAATTATTTTCTATGTAAAAGTTATTTCTCAACTTACCATCTGAATATCTATCATACTAGAGGTTTTTCCTTTCAATACACTGATTGTGAATGTCCCATTTCATTCTCTAGGCACGTTTAAGTCTTGGGGATGGTGTTTAACGTTTTATTAATAATGTACTTTCTCTAGCGTATAGCCTGTGCTATTCCCCAGGAAGTCACTCTGGGGAGGAGTGAGAATAAAACCATTTCTACATCTGCACAGCGGGACACATCAACAAATAAATAGAGGTATGGATTTCTGAGGGAAAATGGCAAAAAGCACATTTACAAATCTTCTAAGCCACGCTCCATGTCTCTCGGAGACAGAGGATAATTACTGAATGCTTTTATGCTCCACACTTTATTTTTAACTAAATCTGTAAGTAGACTGCTGGGAAATGCCAATACTTCTACTGGTTCACATTTGTCTGTAACGAAAAATTTTGCTTTGTAAAATAGTGGCCCAGATCGCAAACTCTCTTTTAAAAACATGACTATATTTATTTGGGGGTTATTTAAAAAAATGGAGGTTATTTCTGGCAATGTTTTTCTTCAGGGGAATTTTAGTAGCAGGATGGAAGATCGAGCCAGTATTTGCTCTTGAGTCTGAAGGATGCCTTCCAGGGCTAGCTCTGTTTTTCATGCGAGCCTTAATTAGTTGGCCAGTTAGCTGGATGGGGACTTCATTGTGGGAGACACAAAGGTGTTGAGAGAGCCGTCCCTGCCAGGAACTGCTTCAGGACTAACTACCTGGAAAGACCAAATGGGAAATCCCTCCTATTAAAGAAAACCCTATTAAGGATAATAGAGTTCTAGTGATTGAGACAGACTAGCTGTCTCCCCCGACTCTGTTAATAACTACTCAATATTCACCTGTAAAGAAACAAACTAACCACGAATTCGGGGCGGATCCTAAGGCAATGGGCAGAGAGGAAACAATAAGCTGCCCCCCTCTAGGACCCTTGCAACACCTGTTGAACACTGCAGTTTAGAACTTTATGAGCTAAAGACTCCCGGATTTAACCTTAGGAAATTTTAGAATTCGTGGAAATACGCGTGTATACTTAAGGCTTCCATCTTGCCTCGTCAACAAAATTGGGTATTAATTATTTATGAATCACAGAGCTGAAAACAAACTTTCTTACCTTAAGCAGTTAAGGAGAGGCGGGCAGAGGGGAGAGGCTGGCTTTGAATTGAGCCTCTGGGTACCTGTCCCTGCCCCCTAGTTCCCACCCTAAGTGGTTTTATAGAAAGATCACGGTGCACCCCTCCTCCACATGAGGAGGGGGCACACATCCCAGTAAAGCAACGCTCTAGCACCCAATCCCGGGAGTCTCAGGAGCCTCGAGCTGTCTAAGCACCAAGACCCGGCTTTCAGTCCGGCCCTAAGCCAAGTCAGACCCAGGGACGCAGTGACACCAGGGCCCCGGCCCGGTAGTCACACTCTCCAGGCGTCCCGGGCTCCCTACGCTTAGTGATGCACGAGGTGGATCTCTGGAA
>LOEQ01000421.1:0-12502 GCA_001685075.1 Bramus lutescens | reverse complement strand
CAAAGTTCCTCTGCAACATTGGGGCACCCATCTTCAGCCCACAGGCCTACATATTCAATAGACTTTTCTGTAAATCAGAGTATTTTGTGTCCTGCTTGTCTAATTAGGACAGCATATTGTCAGCAGTCGAAGTAGGGGTGTTTTCTTGCCCAGTGGCTTACTTTTGCCACAAAGAAAGTAAACTCCATGTGCCGTTTCTTTGATGACCATCATCTTCTCTGAAGTAGATTAGTGCTGCCAGGAGTAGATATGTCCCATTGTCATAAAAAGAAGAACCTAGATTATTAAAACATCTTAAATGCCATATTCTGTAGATCTCTGAAGTGTTTGAAGATGACCTATCTATCTAAATTATATCATTGTTTGACCTTGAAAACATACAAGTTCGATTATACTAGGTGATTAACCACTAACCTATATTTCTTTATTATCCTAAACAGTTAATAATAATTTTCAAGGACTAGAAATTTGCATTACATTGTTAAATGAACTATATAGGTAAATACCTTGAACAAGACTAGAAATGTATATATAATATGCTTTAATAAAATTAATCTTAATTTTGTATCAATATACAAAATTTGTATACAATATACAAATGTAAAACCATTGTAAAACATTTAAACATTTAAAAATAATAGTTGCCTTTAAAAAGTAGAGTCAATAATCTACCTTTTTTATTGTATCTATAACCCCCTTTTTCTTTTCCTTCCTTTTTTTCTCCTTCCTTCCTTTATTCCTTTCTTTCTTTCTTTCTTTCTTTCTTTCTTTCTTTCATTCTTTCTCTCTTTCCTTCTTTCTGTTTTTTTGAGACAGGATTTCTCAGTAGCTATGGAGCCCATTCTGGAATTAGCCCTTGGAGACTAGGCTGACCCTGAACTCACAGAGATCTGCCTGCTTCTGCCTGGGATTAAAGGTGTGTGCCACCACTATGTTTTTTTTTCCAAAACAAGAACCTTGAATCTAATTTCCTTTGTTTAGTTTTTTTTTCTGACCATTATCCATAACACTTGTAACCAGCACATTGAACAAAACCAAATATCCATAATTTATTTTTAGGGAATGTGGGCATAGTTTTCTAGGCTATTTCCTGCTGATTGGGGGCACTGATAATTTTATGAGGACCCAAAGAAAATGTAAGATTCTAGTCAATTCCTTACTGGAGCATTCTGTGAGGCTGGATCATTTCAGCCAGCAGTCTTGAAACTGTTCTGGATGTAGAACTCAGAGGAAATTGCAACAAATGTACTCTGAAATGTTGGATCATCTGGGTCATCTGTTCCCATTGGAGATTTTTCATGGGGTCTTCCTTGATCAAACCTTAATTTTCTTAACCAAAAATGAATACACAGACTCTCATTTCCTGAAGAAACAAAAGCAAAATCTCTTCTCCAAAGTAACATATTTTTTTACTTAAATTTTGAAGTCAAGGCATTTTCAAAATATATTGGTTGGATTAATCCAGCAGCATTAATAATCAAATACCTTTTAGCAGCTGTTGCTCCTTCCTCAGGAGTCAAACAATCCAAAAACAACCCAATAACATACATCATCCAGATTCTCTGTGTATTTTCCATCTTTACATGGAAGCTAAGCTGGGGTGTATGGGAGCTGGGAGCACGAGTTTTTCTCCTAAACCATCTAGATTTAGGTTCCGATTCCTAGAGCTGGAATTCCAATCCCAGCCCTGGACTGGGTTGGTGGCTAAAAACATCTCCGGCAAATGGCTTTTTCATGAATTCATGCCACAAAAAGTTGGGTTCCAAATGAAGCACAATTAATAAAAACTCAGAGAGAGAAATTGGGGTTCAGTCTGAAGATNAAATGGCTTTTTCATGAATTCATGCCACAAAAAGTTGGGTTCCAAATGAAGCACAATTAATAAAAACTCAGAGAGAGAAATTGGGGTTCAGTCTGAAGATCTGAAAAGCAGAACAGCCAACCACTGACTTTTACATAACCTCAATCTGAAATGACGACTCTGTCTCCAGGCAACTCAGAATGAGACTGTGTCTGAGAGCTATCTCTCCCCACCTTATATTCCTCTCTATGGCTGGGATTAAAGATGTGTACCACTGGGATTAAAGGCGTGCATCACTGGTATTAAAGGTGTGCACCACCTGTTTATTATGGTAACTAGTGAGGCTACTGGGATTAATGGTGTGTGTCATTTTGGGTATGGGGATTAAATGTGTGTGTCATTGTGGCTACTGGGATTAAAGATGTGTGTTACCATAACCTGGTCTGTAAGGCTGACCATTGGGACTGTTTTCCTCTCAGATCTTTAGGCAGTCTTTATTTATTAAAATACAATTAAAATGCCACTGCACATAACTTTGCAGAAGACAACTCACAGTAAGAGAACAAGATGGGGAGGGGGAGGGAGAGGGGAGGAGGAGGGAAGGAGGTTTCATCCACACCCACAGAACCCCCCTGACCTAAGCACGGTTAAAATAACAATTAAATTTCAACATGCATTCTAGAGTGCCAATTAGTGTTGTGGAATATTATTTTAAGGTGTGTTACATTTGTTTCTGATGCGGAGCATTTGTTTAATGATGTAAAGATGTGTTGCTTTTGCTTACATTGCATTTGTTTAACTCTGTGAAGCTGTGATTCTTGGTCTGTCTAAAACACCTGATGGTCTAATAAAGAGCTGAATGACCAATAGTGAGACAGGAGAAAGGATAGGTGGGGCTGGCAGGCAGAGTATAAATGTAAGGAGCAAGAGCAAGGAGGAACAAGAGAACAAGGAGAGAAGGCTATCAGGGACCAGCCACCCAGCTACACAGTCAGCTACAGAGTAAGAAGTAAAGTAAGATATATAGAAGTAAGAAAAAGAAAAGGCCCAGAAGCAAAAGGCAGATGGGATAATTTAGGAAAAGCTGGCTAGAAACAAGCCAAGCTAAGGCTAGGCATTTATAAGAAAGACTAAGACTCCGAGTGTGATTTATTTAGGAGCTGGGTGGCAGGCCCCACAAAAGAGCAAAGAGCCAAAAGAGTAAAAAGAATAAAACTAACAACAACGTTTTGGTGCTCCAACATGGGGCTACAGTAAAAGAAAATACAAGAAGAGCATAGCTCCAATGGACTAAGGCAGTGGGGGACAAGGGCTAGAGGAGAAGCAGGGGATGGCACAGTGTAAAAGTTTGCTCTTGTATGGGCTGTACCTTGTTTGATAACATGTCAGTCCAGCTAACGTTGTTCTAATACAGACCAGATTGTGCCCAATCCTCACAGTGCCCAATGAAGATCATGGCTTGGGAACTGGAGACCCTGCAAGCATAAAAGTGGGGTTCCACGCAGACCCACAGGCACAGAGCCATTGGGCAGAATCAGTTGGGCAGCTTGAGAGGATAAAAGTGGAATGCTGTTGGAAAATGGAGAGGTGAAGACTCTTGCCAGTCTTGGGAAGAAATTTGAATAAGATAGCCTTAAGGATAAGACAGACCTGTGTTTCAATTCACTTATCATGTGGTACCAACTGGGAGTTGGCCACCTGTCTAAATTAGTCACTGTGCTTTAATCCTGGTCTACAGAGTCAAATTATGACCAGGCAGGATGCTTGACCCTGTCTCCATCCTATCCTGTCCCTGCAGATGGCTTGTGGCATCTTGATCTGTGGCATGCCTGAAGGTCAGGTGAAGACTCTGGGAAGACACTCAGCTCAGCCTACTGCTGCTCTTGGAATCATCCTTGCCTCATCATGGATATCCCGTTCTGTGCTTGCCTTATGTTCCTGGTATAGTTATAAATGGATCCATCCAATAACATTAGTAGAGTGCCAGGCATTGCACTCAGGGGACGGAGCATGACAGTGTACAGTGGTACACTTAGAAATGCTAAAATGGATTGGAGATGTGAACAGCAGTGAGGTGCACTTACTGCTCTTGCAGAGACCCAGAGTTCAGTTTCCAGCACCCACACTGGGTGGCTCACAGTCACCTTTAACCCCAGATCCAGGAGACCTGATGCCTCTTCTGGCCTCCATTGAGTACCTAAATGCACATGCAAATACACATAAAAATAAAAAAATTTAAAAATTGTTTCTTTTGCTTTTTGGGATTATAGTATTATTAGATCATTTGTCCCTTTCCTTTCCTCCTTTTGCTTATATATCCCCTGCCTCACCCTCTTTCAAATTCATGGTCTCAGGCAACTAAGGACCCTGAGGGTAAGAGAAACAGTCTGTCCAGGGAAGAAGGCACCAATTGGTTATTCAATACCAAATGGCCAACCCTGAAAACATACATACAGGAAGCATCATACAGACTCAGCATGTTGTATTTGTGCATTTCAGCATACTTAAGTCAGAAATGGTTAACATGAACTCATGACACTGCATACCTGTAACCCCAGCACTCTTGAGGTCTGGAACACCTGCACTACATAGGAAGACCTTATCTCAAAAAAGAGACAAAGAAAGGAAGAAAAGGAGAGAAGAATGAAGGAAAAGGTTAAGAGGTCAAATTTCACATTGTATATATTTTACTATAATTTCAAGAAAAATGGAAATATACCAAATTATTTTTTGAATTACTAGGGTATACACATTTCTCCCCAGCACCAGATTTCTACAACGAATGAAGGCATTCTAGAAAAGATATTTTTGGGCATCACAAACAGCCCAAGAACTCACTCTCCAATGTAGATTGGGAAGTATCTGGTACAGAAGACCAAGGCTGCTCCCTTGTGACCAAGGGCTGTGAGGATGGGGAGCCAATACCATTAACTTCTCTTAGTGTTTACAGTTCCCAGCATCCATATCAGTCCTTGAGTTCACAGTTACTACATCATAATGCAGCTATTTCTCATTACTGCATAACTTGTTATATTTTCAAACAACAGTGTGGGTTTGAGCAGTTCATGTAATCCCTTTGTGGGCTTAATGGATTTGGATACTAGAGCCCTCCCTTGGTAAATTTTGGGTCTCATCTCACAGTCAGTCCATCAAAACCCTATGTGGAGTTGGAAATGTTCTCCAGTTTTACTACTCAACATGGCAGCTTGTGAGAGCAAATTAACTGAATTTGGAATCTTACTGAAACTTCAGTTGGAACAGCCATATGGCTAATGATTACCATTTTGGAAAGAAAGTAGACCCAGGGAGGGTATACTGAAGTAGTGCCTGCCTTCTGAATAGGGCTAGAAATCTCCACGTGGTTGTTGTGGGAGTCCTGGCTTCCTTTTAGAAACAGTACATGGTTGATAAGGAGGTGTTATGACTGGGGCAGTCCCCTGAAAGCAGGTTCCCCAGGAGGACTGAACCCTTCAGGACACAAAAGGAGTGATGGTTCTCAATGAATGATCCCAGCTTGGTAGGGAAGCTCTGGATGTAGAGGGAGACAGATGCATCTTGGTCTTTGGATGTCTCCAGACTCCAAAGCTCTTGTCCTGGAATTGGACTTAGGAAGAACTGGTCTAAAGAAGTAAAGCACTGAGTCCAACTTCTCATTCCTTCCAAGGACATTTTTCTTGTGCCTATAAACACAAAGAAAGTACTAGAATGGAGCAACAGCCTATGGAATGCCAAGTCCACTAACAGAGACCTCACGGGGCAGTTCAAGCAGTATGTAAGGAAAAGGCCATCTCTCCTATGCAATACTCAGCTCTCCTTCTTTTCTTCATCATTATTCCTCCCTGATATTCTTCTAGAACATGATAAGGGATCTGATTTCATGGTCACCCATGCCAGGCCTTATATGAATCACTTGGAACAAACAAAGCCCTTAAAAAAACTTGCAAGCATAGACAGGAGCACAGGATGCCAGCCTCAACTGGCATATGAATCCAATCCTTATAATGTATGTATAAATCATTCTGGGTCTTTAAGGTAATTCATGGCTTATATTTTAAATAGAAGACAGAAGAGAATAAGGATTAACAAGAAGCATGTGTATGTGTACATATGTTACATGTACATATATACATATTTAGACTTACATATTTTATAAAGCACACATGTATGAGCCAGACAATATAGAAATAGAAATTCAGTGCAGCCCAAATGAAAGATTCAAGACTTTTGCTGTTCTTCCGCTACATAAAATAACTCTGTACTGTGTTTTCTTGAGCCCTTCTACAAAACTGAAGAAATACAAGCCCGGCATGTAACCTCAGCTATTTGGAAGGCTGAAGCAGGAAAGTAACAGATTTTAGGCCTGTCTGGGTGACAGAGTGAGTGCCAGGCCAATATGGATGACTTAGTGAGTCCTTGTCTAATAATAAAAAGAAATGCTCAGTAGTGTGGTGCTTCCTTAACGTGGAAAATTCGAAATTTATTTTCCATTCTGGAAATAAAGAGAGAGAAACAATAAAAAGAAAAAATACCTACTCATTTACGTGTTCAGATTCATGGGCACATATCATTTACAGAGATAAAAGCACACAGACATAGAGACTGGCTTTTCCATGCAGTGTGCGTGGAGATTTCTACCTTCTGCATACACAGACTGTCCTCCCCTTTGTCCTACATGCATTGCACTCATCATATGATGTAATGCATGGGAGTGTGTTCCTTTTGAAAAACTGATAGAGCCCTGCCACTTCAGACTATGACTTTATTTGGAGACATATTTACACAGGGAAGCAAGTTAAGGTGAGGTCAGTATGAGAATTTTTCATCCCAAATGATGACCTCATATAAAACAGAGCAATTTGGGTGGAGAGACAGACATACATAGAGGGAATATGTTAAGAAGAGCCCAGGGCAGAAGAAAAGCATCTACAGGTAAAGGGGAAACATCAAAGATAAATCAGTCCCTCTAGCACCTTGAACTTGGGCTTTCAGACTCTATAACTGACAGGTCTCTTGTCTAAGCCACTCAGTCTGTGGCCCTTTGTTATGACAGTCTGAGCAGACCAGTGCAGACTGTACATCATAATTTACTTCACCAATCCCTTTGATTTCAAGAGCATTTTAATACATTAAAATAATTAATTACAGTAACTCCTTCCAGTAAGTTCTTTTCCAGATGGTTAAGCTTATCTGCTTAGTTTCCAGATTGGATCATCAGGCTTGAGAAGTGACCCATCTGTAAACTAGGTGCCTGTGCAGTAGGTGAGATGCTCATCTTGATTTCCCACCTCATAGTGAAGCTGGGTGTCAGGACAGCTACAAAGCACATTGTCCGCTCTACGCTCTATGGTACTATGCCTGTAGCCCCTGTGCCACTACAAGTCAGTACGTGAGCTGGGAACTGGGCCTGGAGACTTAAAAGCACACACACAGAGACAGAGAGAGAGACAGGGACGCGGGTCATCCTTGATACAAGAATGCCAAGTTTATTGTCCTCAGGGGAAGCTTATATAGGGATCCTTAACTGATAGCCACACCCCAGCTCTCAGGATCTTTCAGCTGAAGGCCTCATCAGAACCCACTCCCCTGCCATCAAGGTCTCGTGCTCAGAGCAGCTGCAGGCACAGGTAAACAAGTTGTTTTGCTCAGTTCACTCCAGCAGGCAAAGGTTCTGAGGCAGGCAAAGAAAGTAAGTCAAGGGGCCAGAGAGCTGCAGCTCTCAACAGGTGGCACTACTGGTAATCTGGAGATCACAAGTGAAATTCTGCCAGGAAGAAGCAAACTAATTTTACAGATAGGTGTCACTGGATTTGAACAGAGCTTTGATTCAAGAACACCAGTGTAGTGGACATTTGCCCCACCCATGGCCTTGGGCTGTCTGGCCCCATAGCTTGTGTGAAGCTCTAGTCTGTAAGATGTACAGTCTACTGATGATTACAAGTTATAGCCACCCATATTTGTCATACTTATGTTAGTTAGGTTCTCTAGATGCACAGAAATATACTCCACATAGATAATCTACAAATGCTTCAAAAAACTACAGATGATGGCATTTAAATGTTTTGATAATTTAGAACTCTGTTGATGTGAGACACAACTGCTCCTGACAGCACTGAGCTATTACCAAGAAGATGATGGGCACCCAAGACACTCTACATGGAATTTTTTTTTCTTCTTGGCAAAACTGACCTATCAGGCAAAGAACTGCCCTTGCCTTGACTGCTGACAGTATGCAATGCTGTCCAAACTGGACAAGCAGGATTCAAGGAAAAGTGACTGCTGAACCTTGCCAAGATAGGGTAGTATAGTCTTTTGAATTTTCCTGCTTCTGAAAATGGTCTGTCAGATATTCTAGGCCTATAGCCAAAGTCGGTTGCCCCAACATTGCAGAGAGACTTTGGGTGACTGTCCATGTAGCCAGTTGTTTCTGTCATTTCTTGCACCTTTTGGAAGTCACTTGCTTGCACTTCCTGCTTACTCAGGTAATATTATTTTCCTTCTCAGGTCTTTGATGGGGTCTAGATAGTCACTCACTATCCTCTCATATTTTTGCTAAGGTGTTTTAGGTACAAGACTTAGACTCCTCAGAATAGGATAACTGTTGAAATAATCTGTTATTTGCCAATTACCTATTAACCTGTATATTCAGTATTTCTTGCTTGATGTTGTTCTTGTTGGTTGTAGTTCTAGTTTTATGTTATTACCCTTTTTTTCCTGAACAAAACTTTATCATTGTTCTTATTGTATATAGTTTTGTTTAGAACCTTCTTATTTAGACAAAAGGGGAAAGTGTAGTGGGCATTCACCCTTCCCATAACCTTGTGTTATCTGGCCCAATAGAGGCGGAGCTTCTTGTTTGCTGACGTAACTCCTTTAAAATAAAGAGGAAGCAGGTGCTCACTCTGCTCTCTCGTGTGGTGGTTAGAGATTGGAGTGCTGGTTCCATTCACACACACCCCTGGGGCAGAGAAGAAGACCTTGGCAATTCTCTACCTTTATTTTGGCTCTCATGGATTCACATATTTTCGCCTACACACCTGGACGAGGACCCAGACACCACTGAATGGCTCTGCTTCTAACTTCAGGCCTGCCTCTCTCTGAATATTTGATCAATTATTCGCTTTCAGAGGTCTCTTTCCTCTGGCTATAGAAGGCCTCTGATGAGCTCAGCCTGTGCTGTGGAATAATGCTCTTTTACACTATAAAGTTCTGTCACTCATATTAGTTTAATAAAATGCTGATTGGCCAGTAGCCAGGCAGGAAGTATAGGCAGGGTGACAAGACTAAGAGAATTCTGGGAAGAGAAAAAGCAGAGAGACTCAGACATCATCCAGACACAGGGCCAGCAAGATGAGAATGCCTTACTGATAAAAGGTACCAAGACACATGCCTAAACATAGATAAGAATTATAGGTTAATTTAAGTTGTAAGAGCTAGCTAATAATAATCCTGAGCTAATAGGTCAAATAATTTATAATTAATATAAGCCTCTGTGTGTGTATTTGGGACTGAATGGCTGTAGAACCACGTGGGACTGAAACTTTGTGTTCCAAGCGTGGTTTCTGTGCTCATCCAGGATGTACCCTATTGCACCCTTATCACTGTCTCAAGGCAACTTAAAATCATTTGGATGACAGGAACGGGCTAGTATGGATAAGGACAAGTATGGAAAGAGAGGGGCTGTTTTTGTAAAAATGGCAGTCAGTAGATAGTCTACCTGAGACTCTTAATTGGTCATGATGAGGATGTTCTGGAAGAAGTGGATGTTGAGTCCTGTGTCACTTGGAGAAAACCTAAGGTTTTGTGATCCCTACAGAAGGACTCTCAGCTCATGCATTTTCTCTGGGCCAAGGAGAAGATCCCATGCCCAAGCAGAGGTACTTTCAACAGGTGAAGCCTTTATCAAGCTCTTTATTAACTGAGCCATCTCCCCAGATTCCTATTTTATCTTAAACAAGAGGGATAGACAATACAGGTGCAATATGGTGGACATCTGTAAGTCCTATCACTTGGGGGAGGGGAAGTAGGACAGTAAAGAGCTGGAGGCCATCCTGGGCTACATAGCAAGACCCTATTTCAAAAACAAAACCCAAGACCACAAAGAAGGGACAGGTGCTTGCATGGCGGGCTGCAGGTGGGGGTGGTGGTGGAATGGGACACATTTTCAACAGTAGGACATAAACATTTGTTAGGTATTTGAAATAGACCACCTGGGGCAACTGACCCTACCATGAGTCAGATCAACAAATCACGGAACCTTCAGCTTCTGCTCTGTTGAAAGTAAGTTTTAGAGCCACAGCCAAGAGGTTGGAAGCCACAAGCCACATAGCCCTTGGGGCTACCCCCAACTACGTCTCAGTTCTTCCTTTCTCCATCCTCCTCCACGGAGGTCACTCAGTTTTCACCTCTCCAGGGCACTGTTGGCTTTCTCTAGTTCTAAAGTCCTTTCACTACGCCATTTATTGTATGCAAGTGACTAATCATTTTAATGAAGCTGGAAACAGAGGAAACTCCTTTAGGATAGAGTGATGAGGAAAGATCTCTTGGCAGACAGATCAGGGGCAGTCACAGGAAGGAAAGGAACAGGGCCCCAGGAAGATAACAAAAGACCCATGATAGGAATTCAGCAGGGAGGTCAAAGTAAGGGAGGTTGGTGGGAGCTAGCTCAGAGAGGCAGACAAGATGGTAGGCCCTGCGGTCCTTGGTTTTACCCATGTATTTTATTCCAAGCCTGACTGACTTGGCAGAATTTTTAAATTATGGTAAAATACATATATTTTACAATATAACAAATATTTCAACAGTTTAACCATTTTTGAATGCACAGTCCAGGGGCATTAAGCACATCTACACTGACCTGTAGCCATCACTGCTGTCTAGCTCTACAAATATTTTGCTCTCCCCAAACAAAATCTCTGTCTCTATTGAACTCCAGCTTCTTGTTTGCTCTTCCCTCAACCTCTGGAACTACCATCCTGTTCCTCTCTCTGTGAAGCAGATTATTTTAGACACCACATGCAAGTATCACGCACCTTCTTGAGACTGGCTTGCTTCACTTAGCACCATGTCCTCAAGGTTCATCTATGCTAGAATGTGTGTTTGAATGTCCTTCATTCTTATGGGTAAATCATTCGACTGTGTGCACATGCCAAACTGACCGCTGTTGTTGTTTGATGTAGGGTCACACAATGCACCCCAGGCTAGCCTCGAAGTTGTTATATAGCCTAAGAAGGCGTCAAACTTTTTTTCTACCCCAGGGTCCTAAGTGATGAGACCATGCCCATCACCTTTTGATGGATGTTTGGGCTGTCTCCTCCTTGGAGCTGTTAACATTGTGAATTTAACTGTTTGAGAACCTTATTTTTGTCTTCTGGAATATTCTAGCTGGATCATGTGGTCCATGTAGTTTTAGTTGTTGGAGAAAACTCCACATTGTTTCCATAGTGACTTGCTACTTTGCATTTATACAACTATGCACAGAGGTCCAGCTACTTTGTGGCTTCTAAATATCTGATATTTTCCTATTTTTAATGAAGATAATTAATTTTTTATTTATGTGTATATATGTGTATCTACTTTCTTGTTTTTGTCAACTTGACCCACACCTAGACACATCTGGGAAGATAAAATCTTAACTGAGAAAATGCTCCCATAATTTTGGACTGCAGGCATTTTCTCGAATAATGATCAATATGGGAAGATCCAGCTCACTGAGATAAGTGCTACCCATAGTCACAGGGTTTGTATAAGACTCCATCTTGAGGAAGCCATGAGGGGGAAGCCAGTAAGTAGCACTATTCTATGGCTTCTGTAATCAGTTCCTGTCTTGAGTGCCTGCCTTGGCTTCCCTCAATAAACTGTGACTCCAGGATATGTAAGCCAAGCAAATTCTTTCCTTCCCAAGTTGCTTTTGGTTATGCTGTTTCTTTACAGCAATAGTAACCCTAACTAAGATAACCCAAGCCAGTGTCTACTTAGAAGACTCTCAGCCGTAGGTCTCTCAAACTGTTGCTTTTCTTTTCTTCCCAGCTGGTTTTTTTTTTCCTTTCCCAGTTGTTCAGTTCTTGGTCTGTGACAGAGACTGGAATTAGGTCTAGGTGACCCCAGCCCTAGATGACCACTAGCACCTCCGTTATAAAAACAAGGGCCATGGAGGAATGTTGGTGGTAGCAGCTGCCCAGACTGGGCTGGAGCTCTGCTGCTTTCCCAGAATGAATCCTCACCAGCCTCTAAACACAATCCAAAGACACTGGTCCTGAACCACACAGTCTGCACGATGCATAGAGATGAGAGCAGTAGGGGCCACAGTTGAGGGTCTGGGTTTGGCTCTGCCCTCACAGTGGAAGTCCTGAGAGGCAGATGGAATCAGCAGATTGGTGGTAGATGTGGGTGTGAGGGAAACAGGAGACCAGAGATCCCCTGTGGGAATGCTTGTGAGCCCGGTTGCTTTCCCTACCCCCAAAAGGGAGGCTGGGTAGTAGTGGAGCTGTCACCTCCTCGGATAACAGGAGAGCAGCCTACAGCAATTCAATAGTCTATATTGTGTTTTATTGATGTTTTATTGAATAATAAATGATAGAAGAGAAAATAAGGGAGGAAAAGGAGGGGAGGAAAGCCAGGAAGGAAGGGGGAAATGGAAGGAAGAGGGTAGAGGGAAGGAAGGAAGAAAGGAAGGAAGGAAGGAAGGAAGGAAGGAAGGAAGGA